>OV651813.1:59709355-60309355 GCA_927349885.1 Psylliodes chrysocephalus | reverse complement strand
AAATATTTTTAAAGACCTACATAATTTTAACGGCCGTTAAAATATAAATTGTTACAGAATAGACCCCCAAATTCTTTTATATTTTAACGGCCGTTAAAATATTGGCAGTCTTTAAAAATATTTTCGTATTCAATAACTTACTTCTGTCATTGTTTAAACGGATTCCTTTAAAATAGTCCTCAAATAACAATCATTTTTAAAGGAATGTTAAATTTCGCCTTTAATTTTTAACGGTTTTGAATTGAAAATTGAGGATTTGTATGATTATGTTTTCAAACTAGTTCAAATAAATCTTAAATGCGATGTTTTCAAGTGTTCTCTTGCCATTTTTAAAGGAATCCGTTAAAATAAATAATTTTTTAACAGGCCTCTAAAATGTGTGTATACAGAATATCATTTTTGGTTAAAAAATTAACGGGCCGCTAAAAGTTTAATTTTTAAAGGCCTCTAAATTTTAACGGATGTTTTACAGAATAGACCCCTTTAACGTACATTGCAAACAACCTACTTAATAATCTTAATAACGGAATTTAACCATTGTCTTATATAACTAAAGTTCATCAACCTTTTACACTAATAAATTTAGGTTTTAAAGCTTACTTACCTCCTTTTAATCCAAAATTATCAACTAAAACTCATGCACACGACACAAACAAAACGAAAACAAACTATAAAATGGCCGATGGCACCTGTGAGAGCAGAAAATATCCGCGCCTGCGCTCGCGTTCATTGCCAATATTATTTATCTAGCTGATATCTGTGGGATATTGAATACAACTCGCTAATTTTAAATTTCTATAAACCATACCTACATGCTTTCTTAGTTATCACATGGCGTAATATTTAAGTAATTTAATAATCATATTTAGGTACATATATTAAATCCATTAATTACATCTAGTGGATATCCACCATGGTTTGCGTTCGCTCCTAGACTTTGAAATATATAGTGGATATCCAAGGAATATTGAACACACCTTAAAAAAAATTAATTTTAAATATCTAAACAGTACTATTAGCCAGAATAGCGTAATTTTTTAATAGTTTCTTATATAATTACTATTATTTATGGACATTTGCATATCTATAAATTATATCTCATGGATATCCACCGGACATTCAGTGGATATTGGGATGTCCAGTAGATATCCAAAGGATTTGGTGTGCTGTCTGGGTAAGGATATCAATAATGGCGATGAAAAAAATATTAATAATAAAACGAAGAAAATTCAAATGATAGAACTAACTCTAAAAACAAAAAAATACGGGAAATAATAAAATTAATAGAGATTTAAGATCGAAATGGTTTTAAAAAGTTATGAATGGGGACTGAACTGTCTCGTAGAAACGGATCTGGAAAGCGTTAAAAAGCATCGATAAACCTTGAGAGGTGTAACGAAACAAACATACATAAATACATTAAAACTTATTTGTGTATAAATTTTGAACAAACGCATTCATCTTTAGCCAATCTTTATTTCGCAACTTTGGAAGAAAACAACTTTTTTCTGATTATCTACATCATCATTCGTTATCCATTGCCAACGTCCATTGTCCATTTATCATCATCCATCATCCTTCCTTATACATCAACTACCATCTATCTTCCATTATCCAATATCTATCATCGCAAATCCATTAATATCCATCATTTAACTCAGTCATTCGTCAGTCACCATTTAATATTCGTCATAAGTTATCCGTTATCCGTCATCAATTATCTATCATTCAATCATCTACCATCCAATCATCCATTATCCAATTCCATCATCAAATTAACCATCATCCGTCATCCACAATCCAATAATCCATCAAACAATTATCCATTATCCGTCATCCATTACTTAACATCCGTCATTCGACATCCATCATAATCAATCATAATCCATCATCAACATATCCGTTATCCGACATCTATTATAATCCATCATCCAATCATCCATAATTTATTATCCATCAGCCGTCATCCATCATTTAACATCTGTCATCCGTCAACATCCATCATTGAGCATCGCTCATCCGTCATTTATCATTCATCATCTACCATTCATCATCCATCATGTATTATCCATTATCCATCATCCATTATCCATCATCCAAGTATCCATCATCCAATTATCCATTATCCAATCATCCACCATCTATTATCCAACAGCCGTCATTCATCATTTAACATCGGTCATCCGTCAACATCCATCATCCGTCATTGACAATCGCTCATCCATCATCCATCATTGACAATCGCTCATCCATAATCAACCATTCATCATCCATCATTCATCATCCATCATTTAATTATCCATCATCCAATTATTCGTCATCCATCATCTATTATCCATCATAACCCCATCATCCATCCATCATTCTTCCCCGATCGTCCATCATCCTTCCTTCGTCATAAATCATAATATAATCTATCATCAATTAATTGTTAAGTGTTTTCAGAATGTTTAGGTTTTTTTGATGAAAATTGGTATCTGAGATCTGTAATACTCTACTTTTCATTTGTTTCACTAAGTTATTTTTCATTTGAAATGGGTGATGTGATTTGTAGTTAATATATCTACCTGAACTACATGGTTTTCTATACCAATCAACTTTTAGTCTGTTACTAGAAGGATCTCTAATGATTCTCGTGTCAAGGAATGGAACTGAACCAGAAATATCCTCTTTTTCGATGGTAAACTGTATGTGTGGATCGAAGCTGTTAAAAGTAAACAAGATATCATCAATACCATCTGCGGGAAAGCTAACAAATATGTCATCAACATATTTTTTCAAAAAATGTACGTTGAAGGATAAGACAGGTATGACTGTATCTAGAATATTGTCCATCACGTATGTTGCAATAATTGGGGATATACTCGCCCCCATTGGAGTACCAAAAGTTTGTTTGTAAAATTTGTTATCAAAAGAGAAATAAGTGCTGTTAAATAAAAAAGTTATTATTTCAATGAAAGTATCATAGTCAATATTACAGAATGATTCAATTTTTTGCCAATTAACTGTAATTGCTCTTATGGCTGCATCAAGATAAACATTACTAAATAAAGAGACTACATCTAAACTCGCTATGATATACCCTGGTGGTAATTGTTTATTAATGAATAATTTAGCTACTTCAAAAGAGTCTTTTATGTAGTAATCATTGTTATAATCATAAGATTTAGTTAAAATGTCAGTCATATAAGAAGCCAAAAATTCTGTAGGAGCTCCAATACAAGAAACAATAGGTCTTACTGATAAAGTAGGTTTGTGAATTTTCGGTAAGGCATAAAATTTAGGAGAGACACCATTATAGCGAGTAAGTGATTTTTTCATTCTTTCATCAATAAAACCTTTTTCTTTTAGACGTTTAATTAATGTATTATTATTTGTTTCAATAGTTTGAGTGGGATCTTTATTAATTTGTTGATATAATCCACTTTCTATGATGATTTAATTTGATAGTTCTAAATACTGTTGTTTTTCCATAACTACTGTTACATTGCCTTTGTCTGCAGTAGTTACAAAAATATCAGGATGTTCTTTAAGAAATGATTTGGATTTATTGAAAAGATGTTCAATATTTGTTTTTTTAATATTAGTATTTATTGATCTGTTAACATGGTTAGTTATTATATTTGTTACTCGAGCTATGACAATGTTTTTTTCATTAGGATCAGCAATAATTGACGTGTGGCATAATCTACCTCTGTTAGAAAGTTTCTAATGGGTATATCTTTCAATAATTTTGGCTCTAAGCTAAATTTGGGACCCAACCCAGCTAGCACAAAAACATCCCATCTAATAAGCTGCAATTTTAGGCTCTTTAAGCTCGCATGCAATGTACTGTTAATGTAACCCTATCATCCCTGCAACCACCGAATGTCCGCAACGGCAAGACTTTTATAGCACATCTCACAGAGGTTACAAAATTAAAGTTCGGAAAACATCACACTAGCACTTTTACGGTACTTACCCCGAAAGTTGCTCCGAAACTTTCTATAGATGTTATAATGTGAATTCATTCTACAGCATTATACAGTGTGTCCACGGATGGACTTAACAATACTTGTAAAAATATTTATTTTAAATTTAAAAGTACTTCTTCATAATTTCTTTTGCTTGTTACATAAATA
This sequence comes from Psylliodes chrysocephalus, assembly GCA_927349885.1. Taxonomy (NCBI): domain Eukaryota; kingdom Metazoa; phylum Arthropoda; class Insecta; order Coleoptera; family Chrysomelidae; genus Psylliodes; species Psylliodes chrysocephalus. The sequence continues at coordinate 60,305,234 of OV651813.1, read as the reverse complement.
CGATTAACGTTGAGAAATTATGAAAAAGACCTCTTGAAAAATTTAAAATAAATATCTTTACAAGTATAGTTATGTCCATCCTTGGATACACTATATTCAAAATAGTATATTGAGGATACAGTAAAATCTGAAGAAAACAAAATAAAAAATTGTATAAATTTATTATTAAAAAGCTTTTGAAATCAAGAACCAATATCATACAAGTAGAGGTAGGTATTAATAATATAGGTAAAAAAACACTGACAAATTGGACAAAAGTTGGTATAAAGGGTATATAAGGAATATCTCAAAGGTTCACTAGAATCGAAAACACTAAACGCTTGCACGAAAGAGTATAATAAGGTACCTATATTGCAAAGGTTCACTGGTAGCTAAAATGGTGCACGATTGTACAAAAGTAGTAAAAAGTGTATTTATATAAGGTATATTTCAAAGGTCACTAGATTTTTATTAAGATGGTAGTTGTAGGATGCTAAAAAAAGATATTTGCCTACAACTGGTACTAATCATAGTTTTAATATGATATAACTTGCTTAAACTGAATATTGATAAATGTAAAGTCATAAGGTTTAATAAAACAGCTAATATCATTATGCATGATTGTTATTGCAGGTTCTGAACTAAGTTTTGAGCAAACTATAAATGATCTTGATGTTATTTTTGAGAGGGACCTATAAGAGTTTGGAATGCAGATGTCGACAAGCATCATTTGTTTTCCTGTATAAGTTATTGAACGGTTTGATTGATAGTGACAGCCTGGTACACTTTATTAGATTCCTTGTTCCTGCCAGACTTACTAGGCATATGAAACTATTTTATGTAAATGCTCATAGAACTAACTATGGACAGAATTTATTTGTAGACCAACTGATGTCCAATTACAATAAGTATTTTTCAAATTATGACATTTTAAAATGTTTATTTTTTAAAGTGTCAACTTTTATTACACTATTAGGCATTCCAACGACCTGTCAAACAATAGGTGCCAGTGGGAAATTCTTGTATATTTAATGGGGTAGCGACATAGTCTTGCAACTTGGACGCTATTTTTATTCGAAGTAGTACTCGCCAAGCCTGCCAATTTATGAAGAAATGTGTAGGTGGGTTTTTTAAATATCATTTTTATTGTGTTTGACATAAAATATTTAAATGTAATCCATTATTCATGATTTTACGTAAAGTAGATAGAATACACCATATGTCGCCACCCTTAGATATACCAAACCTGCCCACTGGTAATTCATTTGTTTGGAATGCCTAATTGACTTCATTTTTATACTGTGACAATTTTATTAATTTCTTTTTTATTTTATTTTGATATTTTAACCATTTAGAACTTTATGTATCAGTAGCGTACTGTAAACAAATAAATATGTGTATAGTTTCTTCCATAAAAATAACTTTGTAGATAATAAATTTACTTGTTTAATTATTATTAAGAAAATAATATATATATAAAGAAAATAAAAAATATGCTAGTTTAAATCGTTGCACCTATTTTTAGTTGATTTTTACTTACTTTGTTTTTTTAAATAAATAATAACATTTATTTTGACTTTTACAAATTTGATACTTAATAATGGATGTTCACCTTATACAGAACAATGTTTTTAGCATGATATTCTGCTATGAAAAAAAAAAAGAAATAATCTCAGATGTTATATAGTCTTCTTCAACCAATTCTGTATTAATTTTAGCTTCTAAAATTCCTGAGATTTTTACTAGAATTATAATCCAGCACAAAGGAAACCTAAAACACAATATTTTTAAAATTTATTTTTAGTGACTAAAATATTATTACACTAGGGCGACCATACTTACAGCAATTTTTCTGTATTGTAAAGCATTTTTAAAGTTTGTCCAGCAATTGGTATTGTGCAGCAAACGTACAGCAAAATGGCATAGGTATATATATCCAGTGAAATGCTGTATTTATCCACCAAAACGTCACTACTGTCCAGCAATGGTAATACTTAATTTACTGAAACATAAATTTAAATGTTATTTATCTTTAGTGAACTACATGAGCACTTCTATACTGCTGTTCTAGCAAGAAAGGTTTTATCTGCAAAATTAGCAGTTTTTTTTATGTGCATTTGTCTACATTTTATCTTTCTCGATACTGAAAAGAAATGTCTTATTTGCAACAAAGGTACTAAAATGTTAAAAAGTTACACAAAAATAGGTTTAAAAGATAATAAATATAAATTTTCAGATAGGACTTCTCTTGTTAGGATGGCAGTAGTAGAACTCCAATTATCCGAATTAATGGGGACCGGGACCCATTCGGATAATCAAATATTCGGATAATCGGATTTTTTTTAAAAAAATTGCCATTGGAGAGAATAAAAGCTACGTTTTGATATTGCACTATTTTTTTATTGAATTAAATGAAAGAAACATGAAATTTTCACATGTTTTAAATATAAATAAAATGTACTTATGTACAAGTTTAGAAATAAAAATCATCAAGTTAAGACAAGTCAAGTCAAGACTTGACGCGCATTTGTGATTCGGATAATCGGCGATTCGGATAGTCGGAGTTCGGATAATTGGAGTTCTACTGTATATGACTTCTCTGTTTTTATATTTTTATAATTGGGAGTAGGGTTGAGTATCGGTCAAAGGTATCAATACCGGTATCATGTGAGATACTTTGTGGTAGAGGCATCGATATTATGTTAAAGATATTGATATTTATAAGTCTCGAGTAACAAAGTATCGAAAAAGTAAAAGATTTTTGTTAAACGGCTGGCAACCCCCATTCAACAGGACGGAGTAGGGAACTTAACTAATAACAAGAGTGCATCAGTAAAGTATATTCTGTAGTCGATACCTATTCTTTCTCTACTGGTACTCTACCTGGTACAAGTTATAATGTCAATAACTGGCAATTTACCTTATAATTAAATAACAAAAAAACAGTGGTAACGCTTAATCATATTACCAAGTTTCACCACATGCAAAAACTAAAATATTTCAGTACAAATATTTGAACAAACCTTATAATCTCTGACCACACACATAGCGATACAATATTTGCTTCTAAGTATCACTATGGCGATAGTATTGGTAATTCAGTAATTCAGTGCCTAAATATCGATACTTTCATTGTTTAATATCGTTTCTTCTATAGTATTAAGGCATCAATAAGATCCCTATTATCGTGTAAAATAAATATTTCATCATTTAATTGTATCTACTTGTTTACAATGATTTATGTTTTATTGTATTTGGAAATTGAAATTTTACCATCTAAAACAACAGACAATAAATTAGAAAATTAGAAAATTTATTGAAAAGAAGAAAACAACTTACCAAACTTATTCAAACGTATAGTTTCCAATTTCTTTAAAATCTCAAATACGTACAAAAAAAAGTGACAAGTGACATTTTTTTATGTTTTGTTGGTTATGACAAACGAATGGCTACGTTCGAAAGTCCATAGTACTTCTCGTGGAAACTTTTTTAGCAAGTTACTTAATTACGTTGTGTTATCATAACAGGCAGGTTAAATACGTAAGTAACAAATAGATGTTTCGCGAGGTTTTGATTTCCCTCAACAACTTCTCATTAACGTTGCAATTACGTTGTATGGGTATGTTATTATGTTCCCTTAAAACAACATCGCCGAAAGGCTTGGTAACGTTATGTGCTAGCTGGGAAGGCTAAAATGTCCATTATTTCATTAGGGATACTAACATTTGTAAGATTTTTAACCCAATGTTGTTGGGTAACAATCTTATCCTCTATTTGTTTATCTTTTAATTTACTTAATTTACTGATGTTTTTAATTTTTACTCTATAGAACAATTTATTGTATTGTCTTTGTTGTTTAGCTACAAAATCATTGAAAATTATGTCATTCTTGAGTCCTTGTAAGGATTTTTTTATTTTGTCAATAATTTTATGCGTGTTAGAAATTTCAATATTTATAAGTTTGTTACCTAGCCTGTATGCTTGTCTTGTCGTAGTTTCATCCTGTATGTCTTAAAGATAGACATGGGGTTTTATGACGATATTAGAACTACATATGGACCTACTACTGTACTTTTCTTCAAAAAATGGTCAAAAGCAAAGATGAATATTCCTACTACAATGCAGAAGACACAATATACTCCCAAATCACATAGACTCAACTATTAGACCAGTACATAATTTATTGTTAAGACAAGATAGCAGTTTTTGTTACTTGTTTTTTGCTCGTATGATACAGTACCAGTACGATTAAAACGGTCGATTAGTTTTTCAAACGCCTTTTTATTTGGTTTCCGGCGTTCCGGATATCGTTGGTGGTACATTTTGGAGGCAAGTAAAGAATTCTTGTTGCACTCACCTAGTATATAAATCATATCCACCATTTCTGGGATAGAAAAATTCGTATTGTTCATCTTATTATTAGTAATTTACTTAAAAACATTAACACACAGGCAGTTGCTCTTGATTTTTAAAATGTCAAAATTGTCAACTGGACGGTGACAGGTATAGTAAATGCATTGGCGACTAGATAAAAAATAACACATATTATTTATTATTGTTTATAAAGAGTATTTTATGAAAAACTACAGTTCATCAAATTTCTAGAGGTGTTCGACGCCCAGACAGAGAACGCGCTACGTGTGACTAAGATAGCTATTGTACAGTCTGCTAAACAAGTTATTTTAAATAGTTTTTAATATTTTTAGGTAATTAAATTTTAAAAGTGTGGAATAGTTTAGGGATTAAATTGGTCGGATTGGACTTTCTTAGAACGTTTTTAAAAGCAGCTAAAGATAGTATGTAGAATTGAAAATAATTATTATGCTATAAAAGGTGTTTTGGAATTCCTTCAACCTTTTGAAATTGAGTCAGAAAATATAAATTTTATAGGATAGCGGAAAATACCTATAATTTTTTTGTAGGCCTTTGTAAATGGTGGAAATAGTTTATATTTTATTTCTACCTTATTAAGGAAAATGGTACCTATTATTAATAACGGTTGTTTCTGAAACATTACTAAAATTTTCGAAATTTTGTTTTTCTACAAAATAATAAACTATACTATTTAGAAAAAAATTTATTTCTCTTATAATTTTATAAAAAATAACAGGGGAATATTTACATTTCTTGATCTATTAAACAAAACGATAAATTATCTCGACGAATGACACCATGTTCTAGTACGGAAGCTAGCTTTACATTTTTGTTGGTGGTTTCATATGTTTCATATCAATTTTTTGTAATTGTAGTTTACACGTACATATACCTCTTAACACTTGTTTGCTTTATTAAAAAAGTGTGTTGTGATTTACGTCGAAATAAGTCAAAAACAACTTGAAACCCCATATAAAATCAAAAAGGAGAAACGGAAAAAAATTGAGCCTGTAAATGAACACAACTCAGAAACAAAAATAGCTATCTAATAATAAAAAAATAAAATTTGATTCTTGTGCAGCTTCATCTATATCATTTACTGTTTTTGGTTTTTTAATGGTTTTTCTTGGTGATGAAAATTTCGATATCTCACGGTTATCGATTCTTTTTTTCTCTCCAGAAATGCGGACGACAGTGTTTTTAGATACTCCTGTGGCTGCAGCAACACGATCATTTACATTTTTAAATGGTATTGAAGGTGAATTAAAGTTTCCTTCTCTTCTCATAAACTCTATAACATTGGCTATTATTTCGCGAGATTGACTGTTAATCACGCGGCCTCTTAATTTGCTATTAAACTCCATACTTAGGTTCTATTAAACTGTAATGAGCAAAAAACAGAAACGAAAATAAAAGAAATGTTTTAGCGAAATTTACATCTGACATTTACGTCTGAATGAAATAGTGAAATACTTGATGCGCAGAGTGTACTTTCATTGCGTAAATCCGTCGGGATGCCTGTCAGTAGTGCTTTCTCTGTCTAGCCGTCGAAAGCCTCTAGAAATTTGATGAACTGTAGTTTATAATTTATCAAAATAACCATAATTTTCATTTATTGTTAAGAAATATCGATAAATATTAACTTTAGGTATAGGGAATGCTTTATAAAAATGAAAGAATTGGAACAGATGATTTTACTGGTGATATAAAATATAGGGTGTCCCATTTAAATAAAACAAGAAAATCAAGGGTCTGAGTATTGAGTCTCCCTGTATACAAATAAAATACATAATAAAAATATTACTAAAAAAAAAGTATAATACACCATATTATAAAATTCAACAAGGAAGATATCGAACTTGTTCACAAGATTGGTCCACCCTGTATATATATACAGGGTGTCCCAAAATTAGACGGTCATATTTTAACAGCGTAATCTACATCCTAAAATAGGAATAAAAGTTTATATAAACATAGGTCCGAAAACATTTCGTTTTCGAGATACAGGGTGTTACAAAGTGAAGTCCTGATGGCACATTTTTGTAAATATTTTCTAAATTTCTTTAGTCACCGGTTTTCCAAAGTAAAAGAAAAATAAAATTTCTGATTTTACAGGCCTACTAATTATTGTTTACATTTTCGAAAAGATAACATCAACTTATCATGAAATTTTCAAACGCTTTTTTCTTGAAAATGGTGCGTCCTAGCGAGATGCAACAAAAGTAGCTTTATTATAAAGAAAACATTGGTTGTCCAAATTTTATAGTCAAAAATGTTAAAGTGTCAACAAAAAAATAAAATACGTGTGGCACTCGGGGACTGCCGCGGTAAAGCTATTGCATAGCATTTTTTATCAACTTATGCGATTATAATTATTTATTTTATTTATGCAGTATTTTTTTTTCTTTGATATTAATTCAAGTTTTTTTTTACATTAAATCAAGTTACACTTTTTAAGCGTGGTGACCGATAAGAAAACAAATTTTTTTCTTTTATTGAATAAATTCGAAAATAATATTGTTTAAAATATTTTTATTATCTTACAATACATGTAGGTTATTCAGGAATTTTTATCATTGAAACTTGTTACGATCTAAATGAACTTGAATGGATTTCGTAACTATTCAAGTTACAGGATTGCTAAGTAAGGTGAGAGGACAACAGAAACAAGTTATAAACTGAATGGTGGTTTATTGCTGCAGGAACAAATGGAATTAAATATATATATATATATATATATATATATATATATATATATATATATATATATATATATATATATATATATATATATAGATTCGTCCTGCCGACTTTGTGACATCATGTCGCAAAAATGTTGCTATCTTTCTAACATCCGTCTGCGATGTGACATCCAAATTCGGATGTCACAACGTTTTTGGGGTTCAAACATCATAAAGTAGGTTTAAAAGGGCGCCAAAAAAATTTCAGCTGGATGTCATAATGCTTAATTTTCAATTTTATGTATATATTTAGTTCCAGTGTATAGATGCGAAGGTGGCGCTCGCGTCAGTTGGTTTTGTATATTTTGTATATTAAATATTTCAGTCCCTCGACTGTATAACATCCACCATTAAGTATATTAGAATTTACTCACTCGACTGTCTGACATCCAACATTCAGTATATTAAAACTTACTCACCCGACTATCTGACATCCACCATAGAGTATATTAGAACTTTACACACTAGGTTATGTGACATCCAAAAAATTTATTTTAGATATATTTGGATTTTCATTTTAAGATCTATTTTATGTTAACACGTAAGCTGCCAAAATTTTTTCTTGGGTTTCGCATGAAGCCAACAAGTTTCTTAAATGCATTCACTCTCTGTGACTATTTAATAAATATATATTATATGCATCTATATTGATACAAGGTGTATCAACAATGGGTGAGTGAACGATAACTAATTTATATTAAAAGAAATCACACGAAATTAAATTAAAATATATTAAAATAAATTAAAATAAATTAAAATAAATTAAAATAAATTAAAATAAATTAAAATAAATTAAAATAAATTAAAATAAATTAAAATAAATTAAAATAAATTAAAATAAATTAAAATAAATTAAAATAAATTAAAATAAATTAAAATAAATTAAAATAAATTAAAATAAATTAAAATAAATTAAAATAAATTAAAATAAATTAAAATAAATTAAAATAAATTAAAATAAATTAAAATAAATTAAAATAAATTAAAATAAATTAAAATAAATTAAAATAAATTAAAATAAATTAAAATAAATTAAAATAAATTAAAATAAATTAAAATAAATTAAAATAAATTAAAATAAATTAAAATAAATTAAAATAAATTAAAATAAATTAAAATAAATTAAAATAAATTAAAATTAAAATAAATTAAAATAAATTAAAATAAATTAAAATAAATTAAAATAAATTAAAATAAATTAAAATAAATTAAAATAAATTAAAATAAATTAAAATAAATTTAAATAAATTAAAATAAATTAAAATAAATTAAAATAAATTAAAATAAATTAAAATAAATTAAAATAAATTAAAATAAATTAAAATAAATTAAAATAAATTAAAATAAATTAAAATAAATTTAAATAAATTTAACATGTTGAGTACGGGGAAGGCATCAATTTAAATTAATTTAAATTAATTTAAATCAATTTAAATCAATTTAAATCAATTTAAATCAATATAAATCAATTTAAATCAATGTAAATCAATTTAAATCAAAGTTAATAAAAAAAATTAAATAAATTATAACATAGATTAAAATAAATAATTAGCACTTCTTACGGTTCGACCTAACATAAAAAATATGATGAGCTAACTTATAAAAACGACAAATTTAGATTTCCTGACACCTTAACAGCCTAGTCCTCCACTTGAACTCCAATTTCGACTGCAAACGATCGTCTTTCGTGCATCGTCGGTGCCTTGCTGTTTAGAGTTATAACCTTAATAGTATGTTCAAGTAGCGATAAATATTGATGTACGCGGATTTTATTTGTCTTTTTTTATTTTAGAGTGAATTAATCTACGAAGTTTTACTTCACTCTTTTTTTTTAATACTTAGTTTTTTTTATGCTACTGATATTATTCCAAATAACCTTACTTAATAATTCTTTCGTCATTTATAACCGATATACAGGTAGTTTTATTAACTTTGCCAATTTCTTTTTTGTTTCATAACTTACTAACCACCCTTATATGTTATTGAAATTTGGCACATGTATTCTCTACAACTTACCATAATCTTTTAACGTATTAATAAGAAACAAAATGCAGTTCCATCTTTTCAAAAAAATTTAAAAATTTGTCTATCCTTATAAGAACACACTACAAGTCGTTAAATTTGTATCCATATTTGGAAAAAGCACAAAAAAAATAATTATATGCTTTTAATTTTTACTAGATGATTTTATTACTAAAATTAACTGTTTTTATATTATTTTTAAACCAAGCATATTTTTAAAAGTTACATGTTATGCGTGTACACTACACTAAAAATGTACTTACAAGTCCATATTTATGACCAAATATAATCATTACTTTTTAATTAATCACTGCATGCCGTACCAACATCACAATCGCTAGACTCTAGGCAAAATTGATTCAAAGCATTACTTTTGGTAGGTACTGATAGGCACAGATATATAAAAGTACCAACATAATATATAGCTTTTAAAAATTCAGTTGGAATTAAATTATCCTCATTATAACGTATTGAAGTTACTTAAAACCCCCTTTAGTTTCATTTTTTATCTCCAAAATGCTCAAAAATAAAAATTTAAACGTTATATTTTAGCAGTAAAACCATTGTACAATAACATGACTAATTTTAGTTTTTTCTGGTCTCTTTAAATATGGAAACGAACTTAACTAATTCAGAAATGTACTTTTTTGTGTAACTCGAAAGTAATAATTTGAAGTTAAAAATGTTTGTAGTAAAATACATTCACCGACCTAAAATTTGATCCATTCAAAATAATGATTTATATAAAAATGCTCTAACTTTCAAAGGCTTATTTATTTGAAGTTTTTAGCAACTTTTAGATAAAATACTGTAGTTTTAAGATTATTAATCGGACATCTAAAAGTAATTTAGTATATACGGGGGGGGGGGGGGGAAGAAAAAACACAATTTTTTCCTCTACTTTTGACACACCCTGTAGGTTAATTCTGCTAGTAGATCTGCATACAATTAACTTTATCAAGAAGACTGATTTGTTACCAACACTTTTTTTTTTATTTACCCCGATATCTTAATTTTTTGTGAAATGTGACGGTTTAAAGAAAATGCTGCATTTTAGAAACGGTCATAATTTAAATGACGGTACAGAATAAACTACAAAATAAGTAGAGTGTTGTGGCCAACTCACAATATGACAACTGTCAAATATTCGTTACTTGGCAATTGCAGTTTAATTATTATTCATTATCAGCATAATACCATGGTTTTAACGCTTACTGATGCAACATGAGCAGTTGCTCTGGTACAAGACGGTAGGACTCAGTATTATACTTCTAGAATATTGGGTGTTACAAGGTGTAGCGTCCAGAGAGTTGTACAAGGTTTTATTGAAACTGGTAGTTTTTCGAGACGAAGAGAATCTGGCAGACGACGTTCTACAAATATTCGAGATGATCGTTTTATGACATTAAATGTTTTGCGAGAAAGAAATACTACTGCTGTCATGGCTCGAAACCGTTTAGAAGAAGTACGTCAACTAGCTGTTAACGAAATAACGATTCGAAGACGATTACGAGAACATGGATTACGCTCCAGAAGACCTGCAACTGGTCCAGAATTACTTAGGAATCACAGAACAGCACGTCTTCGATTTGCCAGGGAGCAATAACATTGGAATATCGATGAATGGAGTAAGATTTTATTTTCTGACGAGTCAAGGTTTTGTTTACGTTCTCCTGATGGCCGTGAAAGAATATACCGAAGAAGAGGCGAAAGGTTTGACCAAGCAAATTTTTCCACAAGACTCAATTATGAAGGAGGATCGGTTATGGTTTGGGGCGGCATAAGCATGGAAGCTCGTACTGATTTAGGCATTGTTGGCGGCGGAGCAATGACAGCTTACCGATATATTCGTGATGTGCTAGATCCATATGTAATTCCATTTGCACCATTTATAGGAAATGAATTCATGTTTATGCATAACAACGCTCGACCACATATTGCGAGGATTGTTTCTCAATATTTGGACGAAACAGAAATTCAGAGGATGCAACTGGCCATCACGTAGCCCAGACCTCAATCCAATTGAGCACGTCTGGGACATGATGGGCAGACGAGTTCATAACCGAGTTCCTTCTCCAAGTATTTTAAATTTTTTGAGAGATGCTTTGATCCAAGAATGGGATCAGATTGACCAGATGAAGATTCGATATCTAATAGAGGGTATGCCATGACGCATTGAGGCAGTTATTCGTGCTCTTGGGGAAAAAACCCGTTATTAATTTGTAATAATTATTAGTTTATTTGTTGTTTGAGTTGTTTATAAAATTATGTATTACTCTGCTAAAACTGAATAAAAAAATTAAGAATGTTGCATTTAGATTTAGATTAATATATCGGGGTAAATAAAAAAACAAAATGTTGGAAACAAATTAGTCTTCTTGATAAAGTTAATTGTGTGCAGATTTGCTAGCAGAATTAACCTACAGGATGTGTCAAAAGTAGAGGAAAAAATTGTTTTCTTTTCCCCCCTGTATATCCGGCGAGTACTAAATTACTTTTAGATGTCCGAATAATAATGTTAAAACTACAGTATTTTATCTAAATCTAAATCAGCCTCCGCATTTGAAAGTTAGAGCATTTTTAAATAAATCATTATTTTGAATGGATCGAATTTTAAGTCGGTGAGTGTAGTCTATGCGCAAAAATAATAAACACCGCTGGATTTATGTTTTGGGTACTTCTCAGGTAATTTTAGGTTAGGTTTGCAAACTGGTCGTGTTAATGCACTTGAAACTGGATAATCAACCATATAAGGTCGATAGATACTTAAAGTGGTTCCAACGAACATGTAAAAGATATTAACAGGAGGCCGGCGATAACTTGCTTAGGTGGTGATTTTAGTGGGTAAAGGGTAAAACTATTGGGAAAGGGAGAACCTGTACCGAATCTCTATAAGGGATTTCCACATATCAAAAAAATATCAAGAAATTACTTCATCGAAAACTATTTTTTGTGCCAGTGTATCTAAAAATATACAAAATCAAAAACTAAAAAGAAAATAATTTTAAAATGGAATGAATTATTTTATCAAATACAAAACAACAAAAGAAATCACATTGGAATAAAAAACAATAAGAAATCGTAGAATTTGAGGGTCGGCTTTGGCGCTGAACGTGTTAAATGTTTAGGATGTAATAAGATGCTTAATTTAAAAATGTATCTATATACTTGCTGGATGTTATAAGAATGGCAGTTTTTCTGTAGAAATGGTATACTGTGACGTAACAACTGGATGTCACAAGATGCAAGGTTTTTCTGGATGTCACAAAGTGTTGTTAATAAAAATATATACCGTGTATACTTTGGATCTCACAACGATAGGACGTTTTATTTTTTTAAAATGTGTATGGTTGTGATATTTTTCGCTCAGCCATAATATTTTTTTAATTAAAAGAAGTCATATTTTTATTTTTTTCCTAAAGTCTTTGCAAAGGGTGGATGTCACAAAGTCAAAATTTTTGCTGGATGTCACATGATACGCTGGTCGAGTATATATATATATATATATATATATATATATATATATATATATATATATATATATATATATATATATATATATATATATGTACAATTAATATAAAAAAAGAATACAAGATTTACAAAGTTAAATAGACTTACAAAGTTAATGATTACCTAAATTATATATATAAATGTCTCAATTGTAACTTCACAAGAAAATAGTTCATAAACAGGACCCCAAAATAAAATGATATAGGTACCCTATATTTGAAAGTATTTATCAAACATTAGATACAGTTTAAAGTTCATAAATAGGACCCCAAAATAAAATGATATAGGTACCCTATATTTAAAAGTATTTTTAAAAAATTAGATACAGTTCAAATATCCCATTAAACTAAATGACTAAAGATAGCAAGATTACTTAACTTCACTAAAGCCGGTATTCGAAGTCCGTTGAGTACGACATCCACAATCCAGATCTTCAAAATGGCACCAACGGTTAATTGTCGGCAATCTTTCTTCAAAAAAACAATCACAGGATATGGAATTATGGACTCGAATCCGCTCTACCATTCAGTACTTGTTCTTTACGATAAGTTAATATGAAATTTACAAAATGCCCAATATCTACGTCAAGTTGATCCACCAAAAAAAAAACGTCTATAAAAAGAAACAACTTCCAACCTACAAAAAAAATAATAATTGCTTACCCAACATATGGACGTTTTACTTCTCCAAAAACTAAATCCGCAATTAACGAAATACTATAGATTAAACTATTTCAAATAATTAGGACAATCCGACTTTAGTCGCTACACGAAAACGTGGTTCCAAAATTATTTGCTTCTAAAGAGAAGTGAACTGGTTGACACGGCAGGCAAAATCAAAAGGAATGAAATATTATCCTTCCTCCATGAATGAAATTTTCAAACAAGGAAATTTATTTATCTGACAACATAATTATGACTTGACGGCCAAAGTCAATGATTATCATCAACTAAAGAGGATAGCCGAATTCGTTTAATTTCTGCTGGGTTTGCCGTGACATTATCCCCCGAATACGTTCAGCTACATTTGAAACGTACACCGATACACACTTTTTAAAATTACGACGTTTAATATTTTCTTACTTTTTTAGATGCGTGTAATTTTCTCTCTCGGTCAAATGATTTTTGAATATCTGAGTTACTTTTATATTTTAAAGTAAGAAAATATTAATGACAAAAACAGTACAGATTAGTAGAGTCGGAGGATAACAAAAATAACTGTTACTAAATATTATTTATAAAATAAATTAAACTTAATTGTACCCAGCGCAAACAATTACCTTGTTTAAGTGATTTGATATGAAACATAATTAAACTTAATTATACCCAGTGCAAACAATTACCTTGTTTAAGTGATTTGATATGAAACGTTTTAACATGAACTTTGGGACGTAATAAACTATAGGTTTATGGTAACTGAAATAAGGAACATAAGTTTGAGACTTGATATCCTCTAAATATCTGGAAAATACCATGTCAAGGTGGTCCCATATTTTGTTGTGGATTCTTGTGGATCATTATTCATTTTCAAATTCAATTTTTCCGAAATTGTGTCTAAAAGAGATAGAATCAGTTATGAGCAGTAAGCAGCTAGTCTACACGCATACGTCTAGTCGCACGCACACAAATACCGTGCCGAAGTCTGCCGAACTGAAACGACGTTAGACGATGCACGGCTTTCAACGCCGCACCGCTGTGCCGGTCGGAGTGAGGGGTGTTAGGTTTATTTTCATTACGAAATTTCTTTTTCGATTTTTCGATTTTTCGATTTTTCGATTTTTCGATTTTTCGATTTTTCGATTTTTCGATTTTTCGATTTTTCGATTTTTCGATTTTTCGATTTTTCGATTTTTCGATTTTTCGATTTTTCGATTTTTCGATTTTTCGATTTTTCGATTTTTCGATTTTTCGATTTTTCGATTTTTCGATTTTTCGATTTTTCGATTTTTCGATTTTTCGATTTTTCGATTTTTCGCACGCACACAAACACCGTGCCGAAGTCTGCCGAACTGAAACGACGTTAGACGATGCACGGCTTTCAACGCCGCACCGCTGTGCCGGTCGGAGTGAGGGGTGTTAGGTTTATTTTCGTTACGAAATTTCTTTTTCGATTTTTCGATTTTTCGATTTTTCGATTTTTCGATTTTTCGATTTTTCAATTTTTCGATTTTTCGATTTTTCGATTTTTCGATTTTTCGATTTTTCAATTTTTCGATTTTTCGATTTTTCGATTTTTCGATTTTTCGATTTTTCGATTTTTCGATTTTTCGATTTTTCGATTTTTCGATTTTTCGATTTTTCGATTTTTCGATTTTTCGATTTTTCGATTTTTCGATTTTTCGATTTTTCGATTTTTCGATTTTTCGATTTTTCGATTTTTCGATTTTTCGATTTTTCGATTTTTCGATTTTTCGATTTTTCGATTTTTCAATTTTTCGATTTTTCGATTTTTCGATTTTTCGATTTTTCGATTTTTCGATTTTTCGATTTTTCGATTTTTCGATTTTTCGATTTTTCGATTTTTCGATTTTTGGATTTTTCGATTTTTCGATTTTTCGATTTTTCGATTTTTCGATTTTTCGATTTTTCGATTTTTCGATTTTTCGATTTTTCGATTTTTCGATTTTTCGATTTTTCGATTTTTCGATTTTTCGATTTTTCGATTTTTCGATTTTTCGATTTTTCGATTTTTCGATTTTTCGATTTTTCGATTTTTCGATTTTTCGATTTTTCGATTTTTCGATTTTTCGATTTTTCGATTTTTCGATTTTTCGATTTTTCGATTTTTCGATTTTTCGATTTTTCGATTTTTCGATTTTTCGATTTTTCGATTTTTCGATTTTTCGATTTTTCGATTTTTCGATTTTTCGATTTTTCGATTTTTCGATTTTTCGATTTTTCGATTTTTCGATTTTTCGATTTTTCGATTTTTCGATTTTTCGATTTTTCGATTTTTCGATTTTTCGATTTTTCGATTTTTCGATTTTTCGATTTTTCGATTTTTCGATTTTTCGATTTTTCGATTTTTCGATTTTTCGATTTTTCGATTTTTCGATTTTTCGATTTTTCGATTTTTCGATTTTTCGATTTTTCGATTATTCGATTTTTCGATTTTTCGATTTTTCGATTTTTCGATTTTTCGATTTTTCGATTTTTCGATTTTTCGATTTTTCGATTTTTCGATTTTTCGATTTTTCGATTTTTGGATTTTTTGGTTTTTCGATTTTGGTACGATTCATATCTACACCGACGATTCTAAAACAAAACAAGGCTCAGGATGTGGAATATACTCCAGATTCTTAAACCTAAACATAAAATGGGCTGTGAGCAATAGTGCCAGTGTAGTTCAAACAGAGCTAACGGGATTCTCATAGCAGCAAAAGAAATAATCAGAAACAATATCACTGGAAGGAACATGCTCATCTATACAGATAGCAGACAAGCACTACTCACCCTGAACAGACCACCAATTTATTCAGGGTTAGTACTAGAATGTCACAAAGCTTTGGCCAAAGTATCCATCAACAACGTGCTCACCTTAAGATGTATAAAGGTCACGCTACATCGAAAGGTAACAGTCTTGCTGATTCACTAGCCAAGAAATCAGCCAACCAAATACTTTTTGGACCTGGCCCTTCTATTGGCCTGACAAAATCGGTAGTGACAGACCTAATCAAAGAACATTCCCTTGTGAAATTCAAGGAAAGATGGGATGAAACATGAAACGGCAGAGTTGCCAGGGAGCTCTTAAGTTATCCTGACAACACTACAGAAAACAAATACTTGACTATGACTAGACATAATCTGCGCCTACTCACAGGCATTCTGACTAGTCATTGCCAAGTACGAAAGCATCTCCATATCATGTGGCTGTCAGAATCCGCACTCTGCAGAGGGTGCGAACAAGAAGATGAGACAATCGAGCATATCCTTTACGATTGCTCGACGCTATCATTTATTAGAAGACACCGGCCGATATAAGAGAAGCACCTCTTGGCGACGTTGTCAACTACTTTAAATCTGTAGGCTGGCTCACGAGCTAGGAGGTGCCTATCATCTCAGAAGGATGCACAATGGGCTTAATGGGGCCTAGGGGGCAACCCACCCTCCACACGTTACAGATACAGATGTAAAGTACTCGAAATTTTTCCCATCAGGATGATTACTGTACTGAGTACTATGAGTACCCGGGTACATTTTTGAGTACAATTTACTCGACTACTGTCTAGTTCTGACTCATCCTAAGAATAATGTATTCGAAATATAAAATAGCCCTGTGCATAGATTGTTTTCAAAGTGCACATGTTCGTTAAAATAATAATTGTTTTTAAAACTTTGTAAATATTGTTAGTTTCTATTATTATTACGGAATATTCACATTTTTGTTGCCTTAATAAAATAAAAACAACCTAACTAATTATGTGTTCTTTTTTAAATTTAAGTAGGTACCTAGTTTTAGTGCGTAGTGTTACCTAATGGAACATCATGTTTTTTTTTTCGAAAACTATACACATAATGAAGAAAAGTTACCGAAACAAATTGATTCTTAAACCATTTTCTCTAAAATAAAAAAGACAAATCATATAAATTAATCAAACAATTTGCGGGTTAAAATCCTTACTTACCTTTTTGTCTTTTTCTGTTCTTAGTTCAAACTTTGAAGACTAGAGAAAAGGAAACGAATCGGTAATGGTCAAATTTCAAATTTCCGTCCTTCTTTTTATAAAGTTCGCGAAATTGACAGTAGTTGGCATGTCTAATGACAGCGCAGTCAATGTAAAATAAAGTGATTTTTTAAAAAATTGATGAAAAGAATCAAAATAATGTGAAAAAAATCTGATGTGTCCAACACATGTCTTTCCTATCTAGTTATTATAGGCTTTTTCCGGTTATTTTGTACAACCTATTGCAGCACCTCTATATAAATCGCACCCTCAATGCAATACTAACACAACTCAAAATTGATAGTTTTGAGAAAAACGCGTTTAAAGTTTTGGGTTTGAACAATTTGTTATAACTTTATTCAAATGTAAGTTTATTCTTTTATTTTTGCAATTTAAATTGTTTATAATGTTTACACTAAGATGATAAATGTTAAAAAGTTTATACTTTTTTACTGTAATAATATTATTGAGAAAAATGATGAATTTCATGGCTTATTTTGAGATGTGGCAGTTTTGCATTAAAGAAAAATATAAAACAGGGTACGGAAAATTTACTAATTTGCATTTTTAAGCTATTTTTCTATACTAATAAAAACAACTATAAAAAAGTAAATAGAAAAAGTTTTATTCAAAGTAAATACAAATTATACAGGGTGTTTCATCGGTAAAAGGACTTCCTTTAACCATGGATGGAGACCACCGAGGTACTTCCAAATAAACTTAGTGGCTCTTTCGACCTTTATAGCCGAGATACAGGGTGTTTTATCAATTTGGCCTATTTCTTTCCAGACTCATAACTTATTAACCACACTGTATATGTTTTTGACATTTGGCGTACTTACTCACCGAAACTTACCAAATCTATGAAGGTATAAACAAGAAACGAAATCCAGGTCCGTCTTTACAAAAAATTAATAAATTCGTCCATCCCTAAAAAAACATCCTGTGTGTCTGAATTTGAAATTTTCGTTTTCATATTTGAAAAGAGCACAAAAAACTGAATCCAATTATGTATATTTTATTTTTGCGCAGACGATTTTACTACTAAAATTATAAGTCCAAATTGTTATTTTTGAGCATTTTGGAGGTACAAACTGGAAACGGACGGAGTTTTATTAATTTTATTACGGTATATTTAAAATTATTTAAAGAAGTATATTTCTAAAAGCTACAGATATGTCAATACTTATAATTGTATGCATCTACACCATTTCAAAAAATAATTTCAGGTCCGGATATAGGGCCAAAAATCAGAATTATTTTTTTTTTCGACCGCACCCTGTATAAATTATTCCATGTAAGTTTTAATAAATAGTATGTAGGATAATAATATGGAAAAAACTAACATTTAGTAGAACAAATAATAACATTTACAACTAAAGGAAAAACACAAATAATAACTAATTAATACATAATAAACAAATCAAAATAACAACTAATTATACAACAAATGTTGGAAATTAAGTAATAAACCTTATTGCTACTAAAAACTACAAGAGTTGTTCAAAATAACCTCCATTTTGTTCGATGCATTTTCTTGCTCGTTTTAAAATATGGTTGACGACTTTTCTGAGTACATCGGGATTATTTTTCATTTCTTCGCACGCGTTTTCTATCCACCCAACTAGTTCTTCCCTACTATTTATGGGAGTGGAATATACTTTTGTTTTTAGATGTCCCCAAACGTGGTAATCTAGGGGATTAAAGTCAGGCGTTTCCAGTTTGTACCTCCAAAATGCTCAAAAATAACAATTTGGACTTATAATTTCAGTAGTAAAATCGTCTGCGCAAAAATATAATGTACATTATTGGATTCAGTTTTTTGTGCTCTTTTCAAATATGAAAACAAAAATTTCAAATTTAGACATACAGGATGTTGTTTTAAGGATGGATGAATTTATTAATTTTTTGTAAAGACAGACCTGGATTTCGTTTCTTGTTTATACCTTTTTAGATTTGGTAAGTTATGGTGAATAAGTACGCCAAATGTCAAAAACATATAAGTTATGAGTCTGGAAAGAAATAGGCCAAATTGATAAAACATCTCGGCTATAAAGGTCGAAAGACCCATTAAGTATGGGTTATTTGGAAGCACCTCGGTGGTCTCCATCCATGGTTAAAGGAAGTCCCTTTACCAATGAAACACCCTGTATAATCCATTAAATGACAGATATATGTATTTTCAAAAAATGGATATTTTCTGGAATCGCGCCTTCCCGACATAAATAAAGAAGACCGTCCTTTTTCTTTTTTGAAATTTTTGGTGGTTCAGTGTAGACATCTTTTAATAATATTGGTGTATTTTCCAACTTACTCCTTTTAAGACCTTTCACTGATATCTCAAAAAAACATGTTTCATTGAAATTATATCTATAAAAAATTGAAAATGGTGACTTCTATCTAAATTCAAAAATTCTGATATTGGGCCAATTTACTTTTTCGTTCTTAGTGTTAGGCGTGAAATTTTTTCCGATTTGACTGGTTAATTTTTTGAAATCTTTAAAATCTCTGTTGTCCATTTCATGAACCTTATACGGCCAGCCATTTTTTTTGGCCAAAGCAATTACCGGTATCCATTGTTGTTGAATATAAATAGGACTCCCCTCAGAACTCTTTGTTTTTCTCGTTTTATGCAAGAGTGCATAAAATCGCATTTATTATATTAAAACCTAAACATAACAACCTTATGATGGGAAGTATTCTAAAGTAAGTCAAAAACAAACCGAACAAGTCACCACAAGTCAAAAATTCGGGAATTAAACAGTTGAATGCAATAGTAACACATCTTAAAATGTTGTTGAATGAGCTGGCAGCTTCTCTGCCTACCACCACAACTTGAAATATGTTAGTCTTGAATTTAGGATATTAATAATTTTTGTTCAAAGCATATTAACATATCTCCTAATAAAAAACTATCCTTGAATTTTGTGTTTTGTTACTATTGCACAAGCATGTCTGATATATAAGTATCGTTTTGCACAACGCAACTCAAAGAAAGATGTACGTCATTTCAGATTGTGAAACAGGATAAAAATCAAATGTAAAACTAAAGAAAACACA
Source organism: Psylliodes chrysocephalus (assembly GCA_927349885.1). Lineage (NCBI taxonomy): Eukaryota > Metazoa > Arthropoda > Insecta > Coleoptera > Chrysomelidae > Psylliodes > Psylliodes chrysocephalus. The sequence goes on along the minus strand of OV651813.1, from coordinate 60,284,882 downwards.
AGAAGAAATCAATTCAATGTCTTTTTAAAGCTTTTAATGTAAGTAAAATAATGTATTCATGTCTAAATATAAAATTTATTGTAAACTATCTTACGAAGTAAAGTTTATTTTATTATAAGTTTCTATAATATAAAATTTTACAGTTGCTGACTTACAAACAACAATAATTTATGCATTAAATTTAACTTACTAGAAAAAATTTATTTTTTATAGTTTTAATGTTAGATAAAGAGTTGCACTGTTATTTTTTTTGACCCCAATTGTGTCATTATAAATGTTTTTTATAGGATACTAAACGTTTAGAACAGTGGCAGCATATATATCGCTCCTAGCGCCGATAAAGCACTTTCTTTCTATACTTTTTGGAAGCTATTATCAAATATTATGAGACTATTTTTACTGATGGTACTGTTAGCAAAATAAAAAAGGGAAAGCTGAAATTAAAGGATGAGGCAATACCCTGTACATTCCCAAATCTCCCTTTATACTGAAAGGGATCGTATTTAATTCCGTCCCCGTTGAATGGCAATATAAAGTGTCCAGCTATTCTATCGCTTTTGACCGCGGTAAATTCCAGGAACCAAAGTCGTGGATTCGCTGGAACAGAAGCAGAGAATCATTGTCATAGGAACGGGAATTATTTTATTGAATGTCAGATGATTGAACGTGAGGAGAATGGAATGTCGTGATTGTTAAAAAAGGTGTAGGTTTTGTTAGTTTTATTTGTGATAAAAATGTAAGTGCCTTTTTAAATCAATTATTATGTTTCAATTACTTTTATATTATTTAACTAGTTGATGATTCACTATTTATATTTGAATTTCACTGTTATAAGTAATTTCATGCTTTTTCTTGACGGCATTTTTTTGTATCTGTCATAAAAAATTGCTTGCATTCCAATAACGAGTTTTTTTGATTTTATTACTTATTTTACTATCTAAATCAGTGAAAAATAGCATCCTTTTAATATTTTAATTTAAATATTTTTGAAGTTTATTGATATTTTGTAGTTATACCAAGGAAAATTTGCTATAATTTTTATTTGACATTGAGATTATTTTTTTAGTCATTTTTAAAGTTCGGCAAGGGAAAAGTAATATTATATTAGTAAATTGTGTTTTTCTAACATCAGATATTCACAGCATTGGCAGATCTAAGTTAAAAGTATGAAATGCCTTGTTGATTGATACTAACATTTTCGCCCGTGGCTGGGACAACATCGAGATAGGTGTCTCAGTAACTTACCCTATTTTGTCACCAGAATATTCAACTCTAGGTGGGTAGTAAAGCTGTAGAGCTTCCCCATTACCTTGGCCCTATTAACCCTTCTTCAGTTTTGCATCGAGTGTGTTTGAACCTAGTAATGCTCAATGTTTGTTATCTGATGAGTTATTGTTCTTAAAATATTTATTTTATTTTTGCCTTGCAGTATTAGATATTGTTTTTTTTTTTAAATAATGTATTGAATATTATTTCATATATTTTCCTGTGTTTAACTCAAATTGAATATTATTTCATATATTTTTCTGTCTTTAACTAAATTATCAAGTAATTAAATGTGTTTTTTTTTTTATATATATATACTTAATTTGTCATTTGTATCCAAATTGACGTTTGATTGGTTTTATTGTATTTATTATAACTTTGGGGTTTTCTTGCTGGTTCTTTCCCCTCATTTGATAAATTAATTATTTTTTTTTATTGCACCGAACCAGACCTATATTTAATCTTCATAAATGTATTTTATGTACCTATAAATTTTTACTTTCTGATTCTGTCATCTCTAATATTTTCAATAAAGATTAGATATAAATCAATAGTTATTTTCTTTTAACCTTTACCACTCCCTCAATAACACGTAAGTAGCCAAAAGAAAGAAAGAATCTTTCAATCTGTCACTCGTGGTGTCCTAATCACTTCATAGTCGATCACGCCGCCACTTTATTTATCATACTTTTATATAAGAGAGAGAGAGAGAGAGATTAGTTAAGTTGTCTCTCTTTATTTCAGTTGGTTACACTACAATACTTGTATTACAACAATAAAAATCTGTTAACTGTGTTTTATTTTACTCTTAAAACTACATATTGGTTCAATTCAAAAAAAAATTGCCACAAAATTGTATTTTCATTCCAGCAATTAAGAAACCTTTTCGAATTTGGTCATACATACCTAATTTGTATTTTATATAGATAAAATTAAATAATTCATCGATTAAAACGCGCAAGACTTATTTAGAAATAAATACAACAGTATGTTCTGTGCTTTATTTAGCTGTAAACAAGTTTATTTTTATTATTTTGACAAAATTATGTTTAATTCCCATAAGAAGTACTTTGAACAACGTATGCAGTACCAGCGCCAATGCGGTTAATTATAGAAGCTCAATTAGCATGCGTTTTTTGGGACCGTATTTTGAGGCCGATTCGTCTCCTTATCTCTAATCTTCATAGTTCAAACACAGCAATTAAAGATTAGATATATTTTAAATAAAAACATATTATTTTTGTTGATATTGAATATGCGGGTAGATATACATATAAACATTATATTTACCCATTGTTTTCATAGTAGCTTAAATAATTAAAAAAAAGAGTTTCTGAAATAACTTTTTAATTTATAGGTACATGATAAAAATATATAATATATATTATATTAAAAATAAATTAGGGAAATTACTATTCTGTTTGTATGTAATAAGACCATTTTACTTTTTCACACGACACAGACAATTTACCAGTATACGAGCAACTAACATCGCCTTGCCCTTTTGTATATTCTGGACACGTTACAATGATTTTGGTAGATTTTTTCGATTTAATTTCTTCAGAAGTAATTCTGAGTTCGAAAATTTTAGAATCTAAAGAATATTTAAATTCTCGTGTTTCATTGAATGGATTAAAGAATGGGATGTACGTGTTTCCACCTGGCTTAATTAAAAATGGTCCTTTGGGTGTTGGAGGAATGCACTCTCCGTACAACCGAAATCTAAAAAAAAAGTATATTAAAATAGAATTGAACCAGTTTTAAAGGAAAGGGGAAATATTTAATTCAGAATTTGTCTACTAGGCATGGTAAATACTGGTAAGCATATCACCGATCATTTACCAATACATGTCTTGGATACCATTAATGAAAGATTAACCCAACCTATATCTATGTACAATAAAATAATTCAAACAATTGATCTGACACGAAACAGATATGGATACTTTAGGCCCACCAGTATGGTTTTTGAAGATGAAATAGGAGAGAGTAAGGTGGGAAGAGAAAAAGGAAAGACTCAGGAAGGAAGAAGAGGAGTAAAAGGAAATAGCCTAGAAAGGAAGAAGAAGGGGAAAAGGAAAGGCGAGAAGAGGAGGAGAAAAAATAGAAGAAGGAAGAGAGGCACAGAAAAGCAGAGGTGGAAATTATGAATGGCTTGCTACAAATCCAAGAAAATTTTAGACAAGAGACAGATCACCTGAATAGTCGAATAGTTCTCCTAGAGCTAATTTAGAGCAACAACAAGATAATTTAAAAGCTAATGTAGAGCGACAACAAGAAAAGGCTAGAGAGGAGTTGGAAGACAACTAGGACTGAAATAGTGGAGTTAAAAAGAAGAATTCGCAGCCTAGCTTCGGTAAGCAACGGAGAAACTGCAAACACCACCTCGTCCTCATCTATAATCGAACCAAGCCATATCCAAAACCCAGTTTTACAAAGCCATACTAGTAAGACCATTAAGCCACCCACGTTTGACGGTCAGACAACAGGTAGAGCCAATGGCTGGGCTGAAAAAGAGATGGCGGCTTCATTGATAGTGTCGCTGCGAGGACAGGCAGCAACCATCTTGTAGTTACTCCCTCCAGGAGAATCCAGTTATTTGTCTCTCGTCTAAGACTTGGAGGCAAGGTATGTATGGTCAGCAACATTTTAAACGGATATTCCAAAGCCAGCTAAAGGTTCGTAATCAGAAACATAATGAAAGCCTACAGAATTTCGAGGCTGACATAAAAAGATTGATTCATCTGACCTATCTACAGGCGCCCAAAGATTTCCAAAAACAAATTGGTATAGAGACATTCATTTATGAACTACAAGATGTGGAAATGCAGCAAGCCCTTCGACTACAACATCACAAGACGCTGAGGGAAAAACTAATTGCAGCCCAGGAAAATGAAGCGGTAAAACTCATATCCAGATCTTCTCGAACAAAAGTAAGAGAAATTAAATCCCAGGAAAGTGAGGAGGCCAATACTAATGCTATCCCCCAACCTGCCGTTTGGCAAATCTTAAATAACCTGCAAAATATGCAACGAAATAGCCAAAATAACAGTAGAAGATAAATCAATTACGGAAGAATCGGACACCTTTACAGAACCTGTAGAAGCAGGGCTCGTTCTATAAATTGAAAATCAGGGAATGAGGCCAGGAAGTCATATAATCTCTCGAAGCTCGTCACGAAGTCCAACACAAAATAATTACAGCACATATGCAACTCGGAAAAGCCAATCACTCACACCTAGCAATAACCAGGAAGTGGAGCATCAAAGAGGCCGTCTCTATAGCAACACAGACATTCTCTCTAGACGACCCTGTTTAAAACGACAATGCCGGTACATTAAAGGACTCGAAGAACGAGAGGAACCGATTAGTAACAATATGCTTCGGGCAACCACTATCAAGCCAGACAGATACGAAGAAGAAATCACCCTTGAAAGCCTGAGAAAGAGGCAGAAAAAAGACAATGATTTGAAGGTTGTCTGAGGATGGCTCAAAAATGGAGTCATACCTACTTGGTAAGATATAGCAAGATATAGTGGAACTATTAAAGAGTACTGGACTCAGTGGGATTCCCTGTATCTTCACGATGGCCTAATGCACCATAATTGGGAGAGCTTTGATGAAGTACATGTAGTCCGCCAAGTAGTACTGCCGAAATGACATATCAGAATTGTGTTGGAGGAGCTTTATAGCAGTCGTTCAGGAGAACATTTTGGTACTAAAAGAACACTGGCACCAGTTCGGGAAAGAATTTATTGGGACAATTGCCGAAGGGATGTAGAGAATTGGTGTAAAAAATGTGATGAATGCTATGACAGGACAAAGGTCTATGGATTGAAATTCCAAGCACAGGGAAGACTTTGTCAGAAACGGAACTGGGAAGGCTCTTACTCCGTTCTTGAGAAAAATCAACATTATCTATCGCATTCAGCTGTCAGCGGTAAGCAAACTAAAGGTAGTTCATATTGGAAAGTTAGCGCCATACCATCGTCCAGATTCTCCCAGTTAGCTCCAAGCAAGTCCCAGTAATCAAGTTATTTGGGACGAATAACTAGAGAGGAGGGAGTAATGTTACCCATCACCCTACAGTGTGCTGGGATCGTTATAAGTAAAGGTACGAGTAAAAGAAGAAGAAGAAGGTAGAATATTCGAGAAATGTCTAGAAATGTCGTTCCACGCCAAGAGACACCTGGAAGGTTCTAGAAGGTTAAAGCGAGCTATATAAATCGGTGATCCTGACGTCAGAAATCAGTTTGATGATAGATGTTATACGTTAATGTTATCAGTTGTATAGTTGAATTATTGTAAGTTGAGTCGAAATAAATTGAGATACCAAAAACCTGCGTGACAATATTATATTTCTGTTTTGTATTAGTCAATAAAATTGTTTATAGTATTTTTATTCACATATCATATCAATTCATAATAATTATACACAAACCTATATTTGTATTTAGTTTTTCATTGACAAATTGAAACTGTTAGATTTATCCGCTATTCGGCTGCAGGCCATTGCAAAAAATCTCATCTCTGGTGCAAATCAGCTAAAGTTCTACCAGGCTGCAAACATTACAACTTGGCGCCCAACATTGGGCGAAAATTTGGAAGTAGCTGTGACAGAGACAGGACAACAAAGACAACAAAGGATTGGTAAGAGAATATCTGTAGTACAACCATTCCTTTGTGTTTGTGGGGTGTAAGGTGTGAGTTTGGGGTAATTTGAGAGAGTGGGGGATATGTGTGTTTAAAGTAGTGAAGTAGAAAAGCAGTAATAAATAAAAGAGTAACCATAAAATAAAGAAAACAGATGAAATTAAGATGTGATACAAGGATGAATAATACAGAACAGACAGGTCAAGGGGAAGATGATAAGCAGAGTAGAAAATCGGGAGAAAGAGAAGATTAAGGAATGTAAAAAGGAAATGGATGTGATGAACCTGTTTCAGATATGAATAGCGAAAATGCAAAAAGATAAACGAGAAATTGCAAAGAAGTTAGATGATAATGCAAAAAAGCTGCTAGAGAGACTGGTGAGGAGATGGAAAATTTGAAAATGAAGATGGAGCAAATAAAGGAAGAATTAGAAACTTACAATAACAATGAAGATAAAGAAATGAAAAATAAAAATGTATAAATTAATTAAGAAGAAATAGATATACAAGAAAAAGATGTAAAATAAAAATAGTAATTGAAGGAAAAAGCAGATTTATAAAGTTGAAAAAAAAGTAAATAAAAATAAAATTAATAAAAGAAAATGATAAAATGAGGTAATGAAGAAAAACAGATTTAAGATATTCAAAAATTAGGTAAATATAAATAAAAGTAGCAAAAGAAAAAATTTAATAATTAAAAGAAAGGAAATTAATGAAAATAAAAAACAAAGTGAAGAGGAAAATAGAAAAGAAAGGAAAAACAAACAATATAGGTTTAAGATGAAGAAAGAAGACATTATAAAGAATAAAAATAAAAGTAGGAAAAATTTAAAACAGATACAGGGGGATAGTAGAAATAATAAATAGAAATAAAAGTGATGGTAAAATAAAAGTAAAGCATATGCAGAAAATGTAACTAACAGAAAATAAAAATGAAATGGAGATAAAAGTGAAACAAATGCAAAGCCAGAATAAGAGGAAAAATAGGTTGGGTAAAGCCGAATGTGTGAAAATAATGAAAAATTTAAGGTTGACAGAAAAGAAGAAAAAAGAGAAAGAAAAGTTATAAAGTTTTAAAAGGGGGATATAGTTTTAGAATTTGAAAATGGCGAGATCATGGAAATTGAGAAAATAAGTTGATAGAGGAATATGAAAGAATGTAGAGAATAAAAGGGGAAAACTATTGAAATTTATATTTTTATAGGTGTATCTCAAGCAGGACGGATCAGTGCAGTGCAGTGACGAGAAAAATTCTCTTCCAGTTTGGAAAATTTGGCATAAAATAGTCCATAGATACAGACTATTTCTTGTCAAATTTGGGGGATGTTGAAGTGATTCCGTCATTGGACTTTTGATGTCATATTTTCGTTATTCAGCCGTTCTGACAACAATGGCAGTAGGATTTTGAAAATTTCAGTTGGAAATTTTCATTAGATTTTAGAAATTGTCCGAGGGAATGAGGATTGTCAACTGGAATTACATTTTTGAGAGAGATGTTGACGGAGATTATGTTATGTAATATAAGAATGAAAATATGTAAAAGTTGAATACAGGTATAAAAAAATAAAAAAAGATATAAAGAAAGTTTAATTAAAAAACAGTATTATATAAAATAAACGAAGGAGTCAGAGGAAGAACCAGAGAAAGTCAGAGAGTGAAAGAAGTAAAGTAGTTGTTAAAGCAGAATATATAGTTGAAACCGGGAGATTTGTTAAAAGAAAGAAGCGAAGCGGAAGAGTTTTTTTTATTTAAATTTAAAATTTTATTTAGGTATTGAGTCTTAAAATGTTTGTAGTAAGCCATTGAGCTACAACTCTTGGCTCATAGGATATAACATATACAATAAAAATATATTACTAAGAGATTATAATTAGTGATTGTTTTTTAAAGTAGGCCATAACCGACAAAGATAGAGATACGAGTCATGTCCGTGATAACTAAGCAAAGCTTTGAATTTAATCCAAAATGACAACTAAAAAGAAGAAGAATTGTATGTTAGAAGTACGTGAATTTTTCCAAGGTTTACTTTTGAAATATTTTTTGCGGATAACTTCTTATAACAACAATTGCTTTCATAAATAAAATAATAAATACCTGATATCAGAGACTAAAATTAAAAGACAAATGAGATTATGATGCCAGAATATAAATTGCATGGTTTATGTATCGTGTGTAAAGTCTGTTGGAAAATATAGGCCATTTAGAATTCAGAATTATGAGTATTTGTGCTAAATATAAACTCTGATTATGCATATATATCGAAATTGTGACAAATATTTGGTTTACCGAAAATTGATCTTTTTGGGATTTATCAAAACCAGCGTTTCTCAACCTTTCAGTATTCGAAGCCCAATATTCAATAACAATTTTTATGGTACCCCCTACCTCTCTGTTTCATATAGTAATAAAATACGACGTATATTATACGTTGAAAATTTTAACCCTAATCCCCTAAGTGCAGAGCGTTTGTTATTGCCTACAGCCCTAATATATAAAACTTAATTACAGGCCTTAAAAATTATCGAGAATAGGTGAATTTATTGAAACTTGGCAATGCCGCTCATCTGTTTTCTGTCATTTACAACGGATATCGAATCTTCACGTGGCTTACCGTGCAATAAGAAGTTTCGACCGTAGTTTCGATTTGTTTGGAATAGTATGGAAGATCTGCTCGACAGCGGAGCAAGCACGTATAAATGCTGCGACTGTTATGAGTTCCGATCAGTGAGTCGCCGTGCCAAATTTTGTATAACTGTAACGTATTTCCATATAAGATATTTACGTTAATTTTACTGCAGTAAATTTATACAGAATTATTATTAACTGAGCGTATGCGAGTATTAAACAATAGTGAAGCATCAACAAGTGCACAGTCACCCATGGTTTTGAAGATAAAGTTAAGAAAATATGCGCAAGAATACCTAAATTTTGGATTTATTAGTACTAAAATAAATGAAGAAAAAAAACCTAATAATAGTACGTTAAAAAGCCCCAAGCATTCTTTAAAATAAAGTCACATGAAGAGGAAACGTAATTCTTCAAAAAACTTTGTGAACGGAAAAGCTTTACTTGCCTCTAACAATGTATCATACAAAATAGCCAGACCTTATTCTGCCAGCTGCGATGGAGATTGTAGAAACTATGTTTGGAGATCATTTTGCCAAATAATTGCACTCCATACTGTTGAGGCCATATAAACATTTTAGTATTAGGCCTCGTAGAAGTAAAAGAAGAAGAATAGACAGAAGAAAAAGGGAGGTTATGTTTATCTTCTGTAAGCGCGAAGCTCAATTTTGTTATAATTTGTCATTTTTTTCATGTTCAAGCTTTTGAATAAAACAGATTTCATTCATTCAGTTCAGTGCATCATTACCACAGTATTTTACGCCAAAACATTGGTCCTTCGAGCCGGATAAACAGAGATACAGTCCACGAAAAACACAAAAAGACAATCTGCGGTTCCATCAGGCAAACCGGCAAATTGTTACAAATCACGCAATCATAGCAATCATTCATCATCAATCAACAAGGAGCATCAAGCAAAGCAGTCTCCACCGCCCACCGTACTGTAAGTCCATTCCATCTATTCATTCCTAAAGTTCAACTTGCATACTCATTTACTCATAACCTAACATTTTCAAACGGCGTTTTCGCACTATTCGTAAATTAACAGCCGCTCCCTAACAAAATCATGTCGCCAACACCGACCAAAAAAGAGGATACACAATCATTACAAAATTTGCTCAACGATCGCGAAATAATAATTTCGAAATTAACTAGATTCATTCATTTCTTGAAATCGACAGGGGAAGAAACTCTTCTCGAACTTGAATCGAGATTAGACCACATCCCAAACATCCTTAGGGACTTTGATATCATTCAATCACAAATAGAGTCATTAGATAAGGAAGAACTCAAAGCGGATAGTCGAGAATCGTTTGAAAATAGTTACTATAAAAGTGTAGCCACAGCGCGGGGTGTTATTGCACAACTTCATAACAATATTGCACAAAGGTCATCGACCGCTTACGTACAGGTATTACAAAATCGCTCAGGGGACCTATTTTCAAACCGTGTGAGTACTCATTTCTCTCAAGATTCTCATCAGAAATGTCATACGTCAATGTGGAAACGCTGTTTTTAAAGGCCTCGAGGATTAAAATTCTTAGGAGGATATTAATTATCTCTAAATAAACCGTGAGAAACAATCAGTGAGTTTACACTGGCCCTTAGGACCCTAAAAATACTGTTTTACGTTGACGTATGACATTTCTCTCGAGAGAAATGAATTCTCTCGACTTTGAAAATAGCACCCCAGAGGTGCAAAGCAGTTTCGGGAGAGTCTGTCTACCACCAATAGATTTACCTAAGTTCGACAGAGATTACAAAAAATGGGTGCTCTTCTTTCAGAGATTTTCAGCATTAGTAGATCAAAATAAACAATTATCGAACATAGAAAAATTCTATTACTTACAGGGCAGGCTTCAGGGGGAAGCACTTACAGTCATTCAAGATATCGAGCTAACAAATGAAAATTATGGCATAGCATTGCAATTGTTAGTGGATAGGTTCGAAAATAAAAAAGTAATCATCGATAAACATATCGATGACTTATTTGACATACCGGAAATTAATAAAGAGTCATCAATTCAACTAAGAAAACTTGTGGACACTGTTAAGAAACATATTAGAGCTCTTAAATCATTAGGAGAACCCACAGATTCTTGGGACAGACTATTAATTAAAATTATCAAATCAAAATTACATCATATTACTAGGGACAAATGGCAAAAGGTATTACATTCCCAAACCCAAAAGTCAATTCCAACATTCGCAGAATTTTTAAATTTTTTGGTTAACAGATGTGAGTATCTAGAAAGTTTGGAAAATAATCATACTTTACAAACAACCAAACAAAGTCATTACTCAAAGCAAAGTACACAAATCAATCAAAACAAACACACTATATCTGATAACCATAAATATCACAAATTTACGAATGTAGCAATGTCAAGCACACAGTGCATGTATTGTAATGGGTTAGATCATTATATATACTCTTGTAAAAAGTTCTTAAATATCTCAGTGGCTGAAAGAATAAAAGAAATAAACAACCTTAAATTATGTATTAACTGTTTGAGGGCCAAACACGATTCAGATAGTTGTGTCAGGGGATCTTGCAAGGTCTGTCAACAAAAACACAACACATTAGTTCATTCTGATAACAGTGCACAATATAATTTTCATGAAACAAACATCACAAACACACATCTAACAGTAAAAGACCATCCAAATAATGATAGTCTATCTGAAAATGATTCACCACTCACATATATTTCATACCCTGTTTCTAATGAACATAGGAACAATGTTCTTTTGTCTACCGCTTCTGTATTTCTCAAAGATAGTTCAGGTAATTTAATAAAGGCTAGAGCACTTCTCGACTCTGGCTCCCAGTCAAATTTAATAACTAAATCTCTCGCCCAAAAACTCCATCTTCCATTCAACAAAATAAATTTACCTATAACCGGAATAAATCAAGCTACAACACATATATCACAACAGTTAAATGTTGTTCTAATATCAAGACTAAATCACTCATACCAACAAAACCTCTCATTTTTAGTAATGGATAAAATAGCAGGTAACATTCCTAATTTTACAATAGAATCTAATAAATTAAATATCCCTGCAAACATAAATTTGGCTGATCCAAATTTCGAAAAAAGCGAAAGAATTGACCTTCTTCTAGGCGCCGGTATATTCTGGGATCTTTTATGTAATGAACAATATAAATTAGGCGGAAATCAACCTATCCTTCAAAAAACAAAGTTAGGATGGGTAATTTCAGGACCCATCAACACATTCAATTCAAAACAAAATTCAAAAACAGCCAACACAGTTTTATGCAATTTATCTACATTCGGTACTTTAGCTGATCAAATCGAGGCATTTTGGAATCAAGAAGAATGCCAACAAGTAAAAAACTTCACAATTGAAGAGGCGATGTGTGAAGAACACTTCGCTAAAACAATACAGCGCAGCGCGTATGGACGATTCAAGGCAACGTTGCCAATTCGTTTAAATGTCGGCGATTTAGGGAATTATAGGGAAACTGCATTAAAAAGATTTTATAAATTAGAAAATAAATTACTTTTTTTGAATATTTCGGCTACAAATTGTTCAGGAGAAAGATCTTTTTCCACTCTAAAATGGGTAAAAACCTATTTACGCGTAAGCATGGGTCAAGCTAGACCTAATTCTCCTGCATTACTATCTATTAAAGCTCAACTAGTCCAAGAAATTAATAATGACGATATAATCGACGTTTTTGCGCGGACCAAAGCCAGGAAAAAGAAAATTTCAAATTGAATATTAAAAAATATTTATTATTTACCTATCTATCTAAAGTGTATAACTTATTTATCTGTCATGTTTATTAGTTATATTTAAGAAATTATATTTCAATAAATAAAGTTATTTTAAAATAAAAATATTGTATCAAAATTAATGAAATTCATTTTATCAAAAAGGGCGGCGCATCGAACGGGGCCTAGGGCGGCAGCAAGCCTAAATCCGTCACTGAAGAATTGCGTTGGAATATGCACTGATGGTGTTCGTATAATGTCTGGAAGATTCCAAAGTGTACTAGCACTTGTGAAACAAAAATCTCCGTAATGTGTCTGGACCCATTGCATGATTCACAGAGAGGCTCTGGCTTGCAAAGAAATGAGTCCTGGGGCCTATTTCATAAAACTACCCTACAACTTTTTACTTTGTACTTGCACATTTTAGTAAATTTATGTCTCATAAAAGAGAAGTTTGACGAGTTAAAAAGTAAAATATGAAAAGCAAATTGCGAAGTGTAAATGAAAAGTAATAATCTGCAAAAATAACGATATTATATTATAAAACAAGATTATTTGGAACTCGTAAATTTGCAAAGTGCAAAGTGAAAAGTTGCAAAGTAGTTTTATGAAATAGGCCCCTGGTCTCAACATTGTGCTAAGATGGTTGTAACCGTAGTAAATTATATAAAAATGAAACCCTTAAAAGCAAGAAATTTTAATGGACTTTGCAAAGATATGGGTGCAGAACATTCGATGTTGCTATTTTATTACAAGGGCAGATGTTATCGCGTGGGGAATTTTTGCAACGAGTTGAAAGAGGAAATTACCACTTTTTTAGAAGAGGAAAACCGTTAGGAAGCAGAAAAGTTTCGAGATTCTTTATTTGTGATGAAGTTGAGTTGCTTGGTCGACATATTCGAGAAAGTAAATACCCTGAATCTACAACTCCAATGAGCAAACACACATATGATAAAGTTAGTGTTTTTTGTAGAAAGTTGGAGCTGTAGAGCAGAAATGTGAAACAAGAAAAACTAGAAATGTTTGCAAATGTGAATGAGTGTGAAAAAAAACAAGGAATATGAACCGTATGCGAAAGTTGTTTCTGTAACAATAGAAAGTCATTTAGCCATGTTGGTATAGAATTTTAAAAGGTATTTTCTTGCTAACGACAAATTGGTAGCAAGTTACAAGTGGGTTAGGGATCAATTATGGAACTACTCCCGAAGGTCTCTTAACTGCAAAAGAAAAAATCTTCATACACTTTAATGCAAGTAGCGAAATCAAGAGAGAATTTAGTAATAAATCTCTCTTTGAATTTTGGGCGGCAGTAAATGATGACTTTTCTCCACTGAAAACAAGAGCATTTCGTATATTATTGCCATTTTCCATATCCTACCTTTGCGAAGCCGGATTTTTGGCGGTGGCTGCTTTAAGACAGAATATGGATCTCGATTGAATATAGATAAAGAGCTGAGAGGGGCTATTTGTAATATACAATGTTTTTTTTTTTGAAAACCTTTGCTGTGCGAGAGTTTATTATTAGTTTCATTTAGCATTTTGCAGTACCTAGTAGTTTAAACGTGTAATGTACTTACTTAATTTTTTGTAATGTCAGAATGAATACCATCAAACGGGGTGACTAAGGATGGAATTGACATTGTATTATAAATAATTCCCCTTAGTATCAATCTATATGAAAATTACATATTACATATTACATATTTTCGCAACACGTTCACACGATAGCAGAAAAAATTTGAATTATAAATATTTTTTTTTTAATTCAAAAAGTGTCCTGATTCACCCCGTCTGTGGGGTTACTCAGGACATGCGTTTATTTTGCAGTGAAAACATTATCTCACCTACTCTGGTTGAGATGGGACAAAAATCACATTTTAAAAAATGCATTTATCTACTTATTATCATTGAAAATTTTAGAAAATGATGAAAACATATCTGAAGAATAATTTTTATTGAGATCAAAAGCAGTAAAAACAATTTTTTCGATATAAACTTATGGTCTACCCAGTTTTTAAATTTTTTATCAATTTTTCATATTCAGATAACATGGAAATTTGACACCCTCTCTCCGAAGTTGCACTGGTTGTGAAAGTTTCTTAAGAATTTGAAAGATATCCACAACACATTCATCAGGGACTTGTGGAAAAATGAAGGTATTTTCCACTTTAGAGCTTTCTCTTAAAATAGTAATACACAGTTGTCCATCATTGTTTCCTAAGATTTTACCTACAAAATTTCTAGAAAACTTTCCCTCTATAAATTTTGCAATGACAAAGTCTGGTTTTTCTCCGTCACTTTCTACATTTGTTGAATTTCTTGCTTCTTTCTCTGGTGTCGTTTATATTTTCTTCGGAACTTTCGCTGCCATCAGATTCCGAATCATTTTCGGGCTCAGAATCAAATATTATTGATTGGCACAGCACACTTTTACCAGGTGTTACGGGAATTTTCTTTCCCTTTGCCTTCTTTGCGGAGGTTTGTGGGTTTCGCTGGGTTTTCAGAAAACCAGTCAGTGTTTTAGTCCAAGTCTTCCGAGATTTTTCTTCGTTGACAATTTCTGGAGGTAAACGCTTCAAAACTTGTTCTCTGTCAAGTGGAATAATGCCACAACCACGAAAACCAGCCTTAATGTTATCTTCCAATTTGTCTGAAATATTTAACAAAGCTTTTCTCAATATTTCTGGAAATTCTGGTTTTGGGATAACTCCTCTATTTTTCTTCTTCTACTCGCCCAGAGTTTTTCTCCACGATTGCTTAACAGGCTTGAAAAATGCAGTGTCAAGCGGTTGTGTGAGATGCGTGCTGTTTGGAGGAACTAAAACGAATCTGATGTTATTTTTTTGACATTCCATGATGACATTTTGGGAGACATGGCTTGCGAAATTGTCACCAATAACAACCTTTGGCCCTTGAAGTCTTCTGAAGTAAGCTAATGCTATTGTTAAAAACCATTCTTCAAATTGATTCGAATCGAACCATTCACTCTTAGTATTTCCATATCTAGTGCCCTGTAGCCCATCTTTCACCCAGTTTTGATAAGGATGCTCTGATTTGAATACTACATTTGGGGGTAACATTTCATCAGATCCGCATCTGCATGTTTGCCTACGAATTACGACTCGCTGACGGCTAGGGTCATCAGTAAAATTTGTCTCGTCGTAATTAACGATATGCGAAGGAGGAACATTTTCTAAAGATGTGTTCAATTCATCAAAATATGAATAGATTGATTGTCTATCAACTGCAGCCCTTGCTCGTTTTATATTCTCCGAAACTCTCAGTGCTAAATTATTTTTGTGGCGAATTAGAAAAGATTTCATCCAGTCCGGCCCTGGCAAGTTATTGGTAAATCTTCTGATGCTTACACCCCTTTTATCATAATACTGTTTCACCAAAATACGCACGTCCATTGGTTCTAATGGGAATAACCAATCGGCAAGACACGTCAAAGAACTAACAATTTTGTTTTCTTCAACGTTCGTTATGTCTAATTGTCCACCAGGTTTTTTCACATTCCTATTTTTCACATGCTGATTTATTGTATTTTTAGGTATTCCGTATTTAATCTCCAGATTTCTATAGCTGGTTCCTTCCTCCAGCCTTTCTTGAACAGCTTTCTGCAGATTTTTGCTTTCATAATTCTGATATGGCCTAGAACCAAGCCTCTTGATATATTTTTGGGGCATGTCCCGAGTCACCCTGAAAAGAACATGAGATTAGATTTCCAACGATAAAAAAAATAAATTTAGCAGCATAAAAAAATCTTAAGACAACATTGAGAACGTGTCAACTGAGCGAACAAAACAAATTTCATAGCAAATATCACTTACCTTCCAATAGTTTAACACCACAATTTATCGACTAACGAAAACACCCGTTTTTCTGCCGCTCTAATGTCTAATTTTTTTCTCGAGAACGAAATGTTTTGCAGCTGTGGCGAATGAGACACAACACGACTCCCTGACCAAATTCCGGTGCCGGCCCAGCGCATGTGTCCTCGCTACAATTTTTTTCAGAAATGGCGTACACTTGTACCAAGTCAACCGGCTTTCCCGAGTCACCCCGTTTGACGGTATCATTTTGCTTTTCTTTCTATGAATTAATTTTTTTTTATTAGTAACAATAATCATGTTTTTTTTTTCATTTTGATGTGCTGGCGCCCCCCACCTAGAGTTATGGCGCCCCCAGGGGGCGCGCTTCACAAGTTGAGAAACGCTGATATAAACTGTAAATGTGACAGGTTTGTCTCCTGGTGCAATGAGTGTTAATGCGTTTACTTTACCCTGAAATAATAATTTTTTCTATGCTTTTCCCCCATTTTCGGTAATTTCAAGCATTAGGTATATTCGTAGTATCTACCAAATTGGTCTGACTAATCTGAGTGCTCATTATTTGAAAGATGTTGGTTAGAAAGCAAATATCGTTTTCTTTTTTTAAGAGTTTATATATCAATAGTTGCAGAATTGAGGCCATTGAAATTTCTCAAAGTATTAGTAGGTGGATCAAGTATTGCAAATTAGTAGTATCGATACTAAATTTTCAACATATAGTATGTGACATACGTCTAACCTATGCTGCCCTAATAGAAAATGTTGATGTACAAACTATAAGAGAAAAGCTGCAGGATGGAATCAGAGATCTACGGTTTACGATAAACGATGAGTGCATAAAAAAAAGTAATCATGTAGGACAACAGCGAAAAATAATTAATGATTGATCGACTTAAATGGCTTCCTTACCAGATCTAAATTATTTGAGATATTGTTCGTTATGATTATTTCCCTTCCACCACTCGTTCTAAAAGCTTTTAGGCTACTAGGCTTCATCAAGAGGAACACCAAACACATTCAGGACTCTCGAGCAATTTTGTGCCTATTTATCTTGGTGCGCAGTTATCTTGAATACTGTTCTATAATATGGTCACCATCTTATACCACACACAGTAATAGACTTGAAAATGTACAGAGCAAATTTTTCTTTTCAAACTCCACTTTCCATCCTAGGGAAGTGCTTACGAAACAAGAATATTACTGTGTGGGGTTCAAAGTTTGGAACGAAGACGACAAAAGGCAGGACTGTTCTTTCTACACAAGTAACTTAATGGTCAGGTGGATTGTGAAGATTTGCTAAAATTAGTCCGTTTTTCTGTTCCTTCAAGACAAACACGTCACTTAACCTTATTTCATGTGAGGACTCATAGGGCTAATTACGGCAAACATTCATTTATCGACAGGTTATTAGGCAACTATAATAATAATTTTTCAAATTACGATATTTTTCATGTTATTGCAAACTATTAAAAATAACATTAGACTACATATCTCTTCTCTATCTAAATTTCATTGTTTTTTCGTATTTTAAAAATGTTTTATTTGTATTCTATTGTATTTATGTTTTTAAATCTATTTTTAATCATTTGATGCAATTATGTTTCCCATTGTATTTTTATGTTTCTAAATCAATTTTTAATCCTTTTTTTAAATATTTTCATGCAATTTATTCTATTATATATATTTTTTATATCTTTGTCTATATTATCTTTTCCTCTTTCCTTGTACCAATAAGATTATGTATGTAGTGTACTGCAATAAATCAATAAATTAAAAAAGCTATCACAGTGCGATCTAAGTTTTTCAATCAAAGCAATAATTAATATCAACAGTTGCCTGAGGTATCAGTCATACATAGATACAGTGTTTTGATGATTTCTGTAATTTGTGCGAGTTGGTATGAAGAAATGCATATAAAGGGTTAATAATAATTACGAAAAACGGCTTAAATAATTTAGATTCATCTTCATTACCAGGTAAGTCGATCAGTCTATTAATTTTTAAATTTTAGAGAATAGCACAGCTACGAAACGAATTTAGTAAAAAAATCAAGGTTAACGTATGTTTCCAGAAAAAACAGATCAGTATCTACAAAAGTAAATAATTTTAAAATTTACTTACATATATGGTCCTGAAATGGCTGAACTTATCACAAAGTTACTTTCTAGTACTCCTAGAGCACTTGGTTCAAACACAATTGTAAAATTTGCAGTTTCACCTGGTGAAATGGTTTTTGCATATTTTTCAGCCCAGAATTCTGCGTCATCAAACTAAAAATAATGGAAGGTTTTTAATTTTTTTTTCTATAAAAACTAAACCAATTATTGAAAAAACGGGACTACAGTAATCCGGTTATAACCTTTATCTATGTAGATATTTTTTTAAACTAAAAGTATATGGTTATATTTTATGAAAGTAGATAGAGACAATTGCCAGTTTTTGGAGAATGACATCTATGACAGTATTTAATAACCATAATTAAAGAGCTTTATTAAGTCCTACAAATATACATCATTAAAGCCATTAATAACAGTTAGTAAATAATAGGTACTTTTTATCTTTATCTTTGTCGGATATAATCAGGTAGGGTTAGGTTCGGCCCAGAACACTGCGGCCTTTTGGGTCTATTGTATTTCCCTACTTTTTCCGTATTCAGGTACTATCTTTGGAATAGTCCTGTGTCTTTGGTTAGTTTTAATAAATTCCCTACCGCAAGTGTTCCTGGGGAATAGGTACTTACGAACTAAATGCTTTTAAGCTATTAAATATCTATAATTAGGCTGTTTAATGACTGTTTAAGTATTTAGTTCCTTTTAATTATTAAAACTGTATAATACCTGTTACCAAATTAATTTACTGATGATAAGTTTTTTATTAGTTTGCTTCTTATAGGATCCAAGAACAAAAGTTTAATAAGTTCTATTAATCAGTTTAGCTGTCTCATATAGGTAGTATTAAATTAATAAACGGTATTAAATTTTTAATACCCACTAGCAAAGTTTTTTTGGGTATACAGTAAAGGGCCTATCGTTTCTCTCCAGGTCCCAATATATTACCCGGTTCTGTCCCAGCCAATCTTGTTTCTGTCAATTTTAGCCCTTCTTTGCAATTTACTTAAATGTGTTAACAATGAATTACATTGCTAACTATCAGAATCGATAGGTAGATAAAAAGTTTCAATGGAAGTTAGAATAATGCATGAAAATAAAAAATATATATAGTGAAAAATATTATCAAAAAAGAAGGAATTCTAAATTTTGATATTAACCTTAAGAGAAATATCCATGAGAGCAGAAAAAGTATTTTTAATCTCTGCCGTTGCATATTCTCTGCTTCCAAGTTCTACAACGTATTTCAAGATTTTCTCAATATCCGGTAAATTTGCCGTTAGATAAAGAATGTACGTAAATACTCCAAGCTCTTCGGATTTTGCTTCGAGGGTGGTAACAAATTCTCCATTTTTTACTGGATAATACAAAACTTCTAATTCTTGCTAAAATTATAATAAATCTTTAAACCCTCATGTACTGACCTTATACTAACCAACTGCGAATTACGAGTACAGACTCTTCAACAATACCCGTATCCCACGTGTCTAATAGTCTAAGAGCTAGGGCCACTAGTGTTGAACACAAGGCTAAAAATTTATAGATAAGATTTATAATTTAAACCTTTTCAGACATGAATTTAAAAAAAAAATATTTTTTCCAAGTTTTGATCATTGATAATAATATTTGTTTAAAGTTTCTCCAAGTATCTGTCAAAATTGACATTTTGTAGTTACGTCATATGTGACGTGTGACTGAGAGACGTATATAAATACGAAAAAATTTTCTTTATAGAACAGTGTGACAAAAACCTGTATATCTAAATCGAGTTAGTTATACAATTTATAACTCAAGAACGACTAGAACGATTTTACTGATCTCTTGTTTATTGGATTCTTCTTCACCCTGAAGAGAAGAATAACTTTTAAAATTTCGGAAAAATTAACGAAAAAAAATATACAGAAATTTAATTTTTAAATAAATTAGCTTTGGAACTCCGTCATCTTCCGCAATTGACAGCTCACATTACGCACGCTTACAGCTTTTCTAGAAAAAAATTAAAATATATAGAAAATACTTGAAAATAAGTGTAAAAAAATATAGAGAAGAAATGGCAATAACTGTCAAATCGATTGGTCTCAATCATTCTAGATCATTCGGCCAATCAGTCATTCGTACGGACAATGTCGAGTTGTCTCCCGTCTTAAAAAGTTTTATGCCTAATTGTTTCCTCTTTTTAAATATATGTATTTTTCACTTTAGTCGTCGGTTCAGGTGAATTCCTAGGTATTTTGAATTTTCTTTTTGTTGCAAAAGCTGTTCATTTAACGCCACAGTTGGACATGTTCCTTCTCGTTGAGTATAGGTAACATGGATTGATTTTGTTTCATTCACCTTGATTCGCCAAGTTTTTAACCACGCGGAAATATCGTTCCGGTTGGTTGAGGATTTGGGAAGAAATAACAGGATCTTAATAGGATGTTAGGACAGCAGTGTCATCTGTATATCTGTTATTTGTTAAAGACTAGCAGTGCAAATGTCCGTAAATGTACTATTTACGTATGGGTGAGCAATCTATATAATTGGTGTGATTGTAAGATCTGAATTATCGACTATCACAACTTTCGGCGCCCTTCTTGTACAGTAACGTCATCATAATTAAATACATTTGAGAGACGCTTTTTGTAAACAGAGATAGTTCTCCTTAACTCTACACTCCATATAGTCCCTTATCTGACTGTAAAAAGTCACATGTCGCATTTTTGCTTGCTATTTGTAGTTAGGTACATAGGAGGGGGTGAACAACATGTACTATGTTCCGGTGGTGGGAACTGTCATCTAACCTGTCAAATTCAAAATAATATTTCACATCGACGGAGTTATTCGTTATTTGTAAGAATAAAAAAATCTCTCTGCGAGCATTTTTGTAGTCCGGTTTTGCTTCGGTGTAAGTTTAGAAATTTCCCTACATTGATAGTAGCAAAACCAGACGACAGAAAATGCTTGCAAAGAGATTTTTCTTCATAAAAGTCACTAAGAACTTGGAACGGCTATTTTCATCAAATTTCTTGTTTTACTAGATGACGTGGGATACGGATATTTTTGAATACTCGTTCAATCCCGAAAACTATATTTGTAACAGGTTAATAAACTACGTCTGTAGCAAAGACATTACAACATTACTGTTGTAATGTCTTTGGTCTGTAGCTTGTTGTTTAGGCCGAAAACAGGGGTTAAACTTCATTTAAACATTTATTTTACATTGTATTCCTATTTCAAGATAAAACTTATTGCATGTCCCGGACAATTTCAGAATTAAAAATAAAAATCGACCTGTATGAGGATTTTTTTTAAATGTTTTTAATTTGAAAAGTAATGAATTTATTATATATTCTGTACTTAATGCATATATAATTCTAATACAATAAATTTTAAAATCTATTGAAAATTTAACACATACGATGGTGAATGGATAATAATCACTAATAAAAAAACCAATTATTTTTTAGTACTTTAGATTATGGTTCTGAAATCAGCAGAAAAAGATTTATAAGCAATACTTACTTTACTATATGGTTCCATAGTAATAACACTCTTGAAATGAAGCTCCGAACAAGGACTTACTATATAAAATTCGACTGGTACATTTATGGGATTTTTCATCTTTATTTTAGTTTTTACTGGTTGTCTTACGCATGTTAGTAACTGTATGGTATCTATCGGTTCGGGTGGAAGAACCTTGACAAAAATCTCGTAAAACATGTATTCATTTGACTGTTTATCTTTGAATATAACCTAAAAAAATAGCGATATGTATTAATATTAATACAATTAACGAGTGCTTTAATCGAAACAATTGAAAAATGTATAAACAGGTAACAAAATCAAGCCTAAAACTAGAATTAAAACTTCCCACCCTGAATATCTTCCTTCCAGTAAATAATATGAAAAGTTGCAAAAATCCGTCAATTTTATTTTCAAGGGGACACCTACAATGAATACTTTTAACACTCGTGGTTCAACCTCCTAGGAGGGGTAAATATTATCGCTATGGGAAAATGGGTCGAGTGGCACATCATTTTAAATGGCTTCTAATTCTCTTTCCAATCGTACCCTATCTTCTGACCAGCAGGTTCAGAGAAGTTGCGTTTCAAAGTTACTGAAGTTGAAACGTGCCTGCACTGATATTCTTGGTTTCCAGTTTAGTATTTAAACAAAAATTATTCTATAAAGTTAAATAATAGGAATATCAAGTCTACACGTTTGATTATTTTTCTGGTTACGTGACTTTTACAAAAATAACTTTTAATTTGCACAAGAAATTTTAAAAATAAAACACATAGGATCAACTTGTACACTATTTTAAAAGCTGTTCAAAATGTTGTCTATTGTACTGTAAACAATAATAAATGCTGTTTCTGACCTCCTCTCTAACATTTCGAAAAACTTCACCGGGAATTGACCGGCATGCCGCTGTAAGCCGCCTTTTAATATCATCAATATCAGCAGGTTGTGTTTCATAAATAACGGATTTAAGGTGTCCCCAAAGAAAAGAGTCTAAGGGAGTTAAAACAGGTGAACTTGAGGGCCATTAAATTGCTCCCGTTTTGCCAATCCAACTGTCTGGCAATCTCTCGTTTAACCACTGTCGGACGGGAAGAAAAAAATGCTGTGTAGTATCGTTCTGCTGGAAATGAGATTCTCCTAAATTACCTTCTTCATCAGTTTGAATTTCTAGCTCGTGAGTTATGAGAGGATCAATAGTCTCTTCAAGTAAATTAAGGTACATATCGCCTGTCAGTTTCCTTCAATAAATAAAGGACCAATAATTACATTTCCAAGAATACCACACCAAATATTAACTTTTTGCGAACGTTGTGCATGCCGACAATTTTGTTTATTTACATTAACATTAAAAAAATTAAGATTCAACGCTGAAACAGATATTCAGCAGGAGATTAGAGTTGGCGTTGATTTAATCAGACATGGTTTCACAAAACTATATTCTTCTATCAAAATCATTTTTGTAGAGCTCTTGATATATGTATCTGAATTTTATAAAGATGAAATTTATACATTTTCAGTGCTCTTATTACAGTCTCGCGTGATATTCCCGTCTGTTCTGCTACTGTTCGTATGGAGCTAGTTGGCACTGCAACAAATGTTCTCAGAACCTCTATCGGTTATTTCTTTTCCTATTGTTTACCGTACTAGTTTCCCAGAAACTTTGCTTCCAAATCGAGAATATACCTGTGACTTACAAAAACAAGAACGATTTCTTTTATTAAAAAGAAATCCAACCTCTTCATAAACGAAAATCATTTGGATTATTTTCTGTAGGGTAAACCATTTTAGCAATTTATTCATTTAATTAACGGTATCTCCGAACAGCCCAAGTAAAACTGAGTTAAAAATACTAATACTAAATGATTAAAATTTTCTAAACAATTATTTTACTTGACAAAAAGGGCTATTTCAAGATTTAAAAATATATAAATAGCAAAAAAGGCAGGTTATCTCTGGAATTTTAACGATAAGAATTAAAAAACACTATTTGATAAATTCAGTCTAATTGCTATCGAAATTTTACTATTAAATTATTTTTAAATGTAAAAGTTTGATGCCACCCTTAGATGAAAGAGGCCGGTGTCTCACAAACAATTTCGGAGTGGAGAAACCACCTCCAGTACCAATGTGTATGAGCGGAAAAATAAAAAAACGTCCTTTCGACACCTTCCGAACATATCTAGATAATTTACATGAAACTGAATGTTCAATCCGAATTTGAATTTCGGTCAATACGGAAATATTTTAAACTACGATGTTTTTTGCAAACAAGAATTTCTAGGAAATCAAAATATGGGGGCTCTTCGAAACGATCCTAGGCGGAAATTAATTAAAATATACATTTTACAATTAAAATAAAATTTAGTAACTTCGTCACACTTCCTACAAATGAAGCCATAAACCGTTGTTCTTTTATGACTGAAGTATCTGTTTCAACAGTTCAACGCGTTATACGCGAAATTACAATTACATGCTCCTTACAAGCTTTTAAAATACATACCGGTCATTAAAAACAGCTGAAATTGAGCGATAACCAAAAACAAATAATACAAAGAACTGTACTTTTTTTTAATAAAGCGCAAACCTTTAAAGCTGTTGTTGCAAAATTAAGAGGATACGAAAAAATTCCTTTACCCAGCCGTAAAACTTTAGGAAAATTTTTATGAAGACTGAAGTTTCGTTTGGTCAGCCGGTGTAAAAAATCAATTTTAGTTGGGAGGTCAGATAGATATAGAGCCTTGACGACGGAGTAATTTACATTGTATTAAAGAGTTTAGAGCCTTTAAAAAATAATATTATCTAGATGAATCGTGGATAAATGATGGACACACGGTATCTAAAATATGGCAAGATATTTCTGTTACGAGTCATTTCCAAGCTTTTGTGGCGGGATTATCTAAAACACCAGCAAGTAAAGGACGGCACCTAATTGTTACCGATACCGGAAGTAATAGTAACTTTTTGAAAAACAGTGTTATCGTGTTTATATTGAACAAAACAGGAGATTTCTACGAGGATATAAATACAGAACGCTTTAAAAAGTGGTTTACTGAAGTGTTACAACTCCAATATTTTGTCGAGCACTTTCGGCAATCATCGGGACTTTATCAGAAATAGAAGAGTTGGGTAACATCGCACACTTGGATAGTCTTATTTAGCAATAAAATGGATAAGAAAAATAAAAAATTTTAAAGTTTGAAAAATCCTCTACGTGTTCCCATCGGGACAAAGATATATTGGTTTAAAGACGATTTGGTTCTCAAACGACCAAGGATAGGGTTGTAGAAACGAAGTACTTCAGGCCTATATAGGAAGGTCGGTTTGAACAACATTTCTCTACTTAAATAAAATCTGAAAAAGTTTGTAATTTTGTTTGTAATTTTGAAATATAAAGTTTAATACTACTATTTTTTAAATATGTGTTATTAGTATCGGAGATATTGGACTGTTTTACCCTGTGTACGTAGTCATAATTTTGATTTTTTAATTATAAATAATGTTTTTTGAAAAATAAATAAAAAAGTTTTACAAGTAAATAAAAATGAAAAATAAGTCCTTACCTGAAGCTCTAGCGGTTCCTCATTTATAACATAAATATTCCACTTATATTCTTTGACCTCTCCAGGTTGAAGCTCCACTAAATTAAGTCCAAATGTTTTGAATAACACTTTAGGCGAAGGAGGACTCATAAATACAGTTTCGACTTCGAAACATTGCTTAAAGTCTGTCGAATTATATACAGGGAGAATTTGCCAATAGTTTTGTTTGCTTTTTATTTCGATAGAGAGTTTCTTTTCTGGCAAAGGTGGTAGGGTCTTTCCGATAAATTCGTACAAAATTTCTTCGTCGGGTAATGGCAGAATGAGAGTGGCCTAAAAATTTTTTACGATTTTTTAAGATGGTTTTGTAACATTTTTTTTTTTAAATTCAATCCTTTTATTCATGTTCCAAAACTGCAGAAATATTAAGCATATTAGATTAGAATCCTAAACTGATCTATCAATTCATAATAACAATTCGGACTTCAGAAACCTATAATATCGTGATAGCCGATTTAGCAAGAGAGCGTGAGTAAACCGCGAATATGGGGGTTCAAATCCTATTCCGGGACAGATTTTTCAATAAACTTGTTTTAATTTCGAGGATTTAAAAATAATATTTATTATTTTATAATTTTAAAAAATGTGTTTAGGAATTTCCAAAGAATTTATATTTACTTTGTTCTCGGATGGTAATACTATTGAAAAATTTATAATTAAAGAATCGACCTCTTATAAACGTTTTTTAAAGATGATTTGAACAAGTGATAAATTACAAAAATAGAGCAAAAAGCCTTATATAGCTTGGCATCAGTGCCCACATGCTTCGCTTTCGTTTCATGAAAATGTGAAAAAAAAAATACCTCTCTTAAGCTAGCAGGACCAACTGAGCGGAATCAATTAAAATCTATTACATTATTTAGTACCTATTTTGTACTAATTTGTACCACCAATAAAAATTTTGTAACATGTGCCGTTTTCAAAAAAAACGTGGCGCTGCTAGGTTAATATTAAGCTAGCAGGACCACATGAAAAAAATAAAATAAAAAACAAAACAAAGGTAGAATTAAAAAGAACTGAATTTGTACCAATTTGTACCACCAATCAATTTTTTTTACTATATACCGTTTTTTAAAAAAACACATGGTGCTTCTAGTTTAACATTAAGCTAGCATGACCACATTAAAAAAATTAAATAAAAAATAAACCAAAAGTAGAATTAAAAATAACTAAATTTGTACCAATTTGTACCACCAATAAATTTTCCGTACTATGTACCGTTTACAAAAAAACACATGGTGCTTCTAGTTTAATATTAGGCTAGCAGGAACACATTGAAAAATACATAGGTATAATTAAAAAGGACTGATTTTGTACCAATTTGTACCATTAAAAAAACCTAATTTATTTAATCAAACTGCCTGAAACAACTTTCAAATTAATCCAAATCTGTTATAATTAAGAAAAAGTGACTTTTTGCAGAAAAAGAATCTATTGATATTTTTGCATAAAACACAACATAATTTGTACCGTTAAAATATAAATTTTCAGAATATGCACCCCTGCCGTTCCTATAGAAACTATCCTAAATTCATATTCCTTTTAAACGAGCAAAATCCATCGTTATTTTTGCAATAAAAGTAACATAATTTGTACCGTTAAAATGTTAATTGTTAGATATTGTACCCCTGCTGTTCCTATAGAAACTATCCTAAACTCATATTAGGCTCAAGAGTAAAGTATCCTTTTGCACGAGCAGAATCAATAGTTACTCATTCAATAAAAGTAACATAATTTGTACCGCTTAAATATACATTTTCAGATTTTGTACCCCTGCCGTTCCTATAGAAACTAACCTAAACTCATATTAGGCTCAAGGCTAAAGTACCCTTTTGCATGAGCAGAATCAATAGTTACTCCTGCAATGAAAGTAACATAATTTGTACCGCTTAAATAAACATTTTTAGATTTTGTACCCCTGCCGTTCCTATAGAAACTAACCTAAACTCATATTAGGCTCAGAAGTAAAGTACCCTTTTGAACGAGCAGAATGAATAGTTACTCCTGCAATAAAAGTAACATAATTTGTACCACTTAAATATACATTTTCAGATTTTGTACCCCTGTCGTTCCTATAGAAACTAACCTAAACTCAAATTATGCTCAATAGTAAAGTACTCTTTTGCATAAGCAGAATCAATAGTTACTTCTGCAATAAAAGTAACATAGTTTGTACCGCTAAAATATACATTTTCAGATTTTGTACCCCTGCCGTTCCTATAGAAACTAACCTAAACTCATATTAGAGTCATGAGTAAAGTACCCTTTTGCACGAGCAGAATCAATAGTTACTCCTGCAATAGAAGTAACATAATTTGTACCACTAAAATATACATTTTCAGATTTTGTATCCCTGCCGTTCCTATAGAAACTAACCTAAATTCATATTAGGCTCAAAAGTAAAGTACCCTTTTGCACGAGCAAAATCAATAGTTACTCCTGCAATAGATTTAACATAATTTGTACCACTAAAATATACATTTTCAGATATTGTATCCCTGTCGTTC
Organism: Psylliodes chrysocephalus; assembly: GCA_927349885.1. Lineage (NCBI taxonomy): Eukaryota > Metazoa > Arthropoda > Insecta > Coleoptera > Chrysomelidae > Psylliodes > Psylliodes chrysocephalus. The sequence continues at coordinate 60,257,042 of OV651813.1, read as the reverse complement.
CTAGAAACTAACCTAAACTCATATTAGGCTCAGGAGTAAAGTACCCTTTTGAACGAGCAAAATCAATAGTTACTCATGCAATGAAAGTAACATAATTTGTACCGCTTAAATAAACATTTTTAGATTTTGTACCCCTGCCGTTCCTATAGAAACTAACCTAAACTCATATTAGGCTCAGAAGTAAAGTACCCTTTTGAACGAGCAGAATGAATAGTTACTCCTGCAATAAAAGTAACATAATTTGTACCACTTAAATATACATTTTCAGATTTTGTACCCCTGTCGTTCCTATAGAAACTAACCTAAACTCAAATTATGCTCAATAGTAAAGTACTCTTTTGCATAAGCAGAATCAATAGTTACTTCTGCAATAAAAGTAACATAGTTTGTACCGCTAAAATATACATTTTCAGATTTTGTACCCCTGCCGTTCCTATAGAAACTAACCTAAACTCATATTAGAGTCATGAGTAAAGTACCCTTTTGCACGAGCAGAATCAATAGTTACTCCTGCAATAGAAGTAACATAATTTGTACCACTAAAATATACATTTTCAGATTTTGTATCCCTGCCGTTCCTATAGAAACTAACCTAAATTCATATTAGGCTCAAAAGTAAAGTACCCTTTTGCACGAGCAAAATCAATAGTTACTCCTGCAATAGATTTAACATAATTTGTACCACTAAAATATACATTTTCAGATATTGTATCCCTGTCGTTCCTAGAAACTAACCTAAACTCATATTAGGCTCAGGAGTAAAGTACCCTTTTGAACGAGCAAAATCAATAGTTACTCATGCAATGAAAGTAACATAATTTGTACCGCTTAAATAAACATTTTTAGATTTTGTACCCCTGCCGTTCCTATAGAAACTAACCTAAACTCATATTAGGCTCAGAAGTAAAGTACCCTTTTGAACGAGCAGAATGAATAGTTACTCCTGCAATAAAAGTAACATAATTTGTACCACTTAAATATACATTTTCAGATTTTGTACCCCTGTCGTTCCTATAGAAACTAACCTAAACTCAAATTATGCTCAATAGTAAAGTACTCTTTTGCATAAGCAGAATCAATAGTTACTTCTGCAATAAAAGTAACATAGTTTGTACCGCTAAAATATACATTTTCAGATTTTGTACTCCTGCCGTTCCTATAGAAACTAACCTAAACTCAAATTATGCTCAAGAGTAAAGTACCCTTTTGCACGGGCAGAATCAATAGTTACTCCTGCAATGAAAGTAACATAATTTATACCGCTTAAATATACATTTTCAGATTTTGTACTCCTGCCGTTCCTATAGAAACTAACCTAAACTCAAATTATGCTCAAGAGTAAAGTACCCTTTTGCACGGGCAGAATCAATAGTTACTCCTGCAATGAAAGTAACATAATTTATACCGCTAAAAGGGTACTTTACCTTTGAGCCTAATATGAGTTTAGGTTAGTTTCTATAGGAACGGCAGGGATACAAAATCTGAAAATGTATATTTAAGTGGTCCAAATTATGTTGCTTTCATTGCAGGAGTAACTATTGATTCTGCTCATGCAAAAGGGTACTTTACTCCTGAGCATAATTTGAGTTTAGGTTAGTTTCTATAGGAACGGCAGGGGTACAAAATCTGAAAATGTATATTTAAGCGGTACAAATTATGTTACTTTCATTGCATGAGTAACTATTGATTCTGCTCGTTCAAAAGGGTACTTTACTCCTAAGCCTAATATGAGTTTAGGTTAGTTTCTATAGGAACGGCAGGGGTCGAAAATCTGAAAATGTATATTTAAGCGGTACAAATTATGTTACTTTTATTGCAGAAGTAACTATTGATTTTGCTTGTGCAAAAGGATACTTTACTCTTGAGCCTAATATGAGCTTAGGATAGTTTCTATAGGAACAGCAGGGGTACAAAATCTAACAATTTACATTTTAACGGTACAAATTATGTTACTTTTTTTGCAAAAATAACGATTGATTTTGCTCGTTTAAAAGGAATATGAATTTAGGAGAGTTTCTATAGGAACGGCAGGGGTGCATATTCTGAAAATTTATATTTTAACGGTACAAATTTTGTTGTGTTTTATGCAAAAATATCAATAGATCCTTTTTCTGCAAAAAGTCACTTTTTCTTAATTATAACAGATTTGGATTAATTTGAAAGTTGTTTCAGACAGTTTGATTAAATAAATTAGGTTTTTTTAATGGTACAAATTGGTACAAAATCAGTCCTTTTTAATTATACCTTTGTATTTTTCAATGTGTTCCTGCTAGCCTAATATTAAACTAGAAGCATCATGTGTTTTTTTGTAAACGGTACATAGTACGGAAAATTTATTGGTGGTACAAATTGGTACAAATTTAGTTATTGTTAATTCTACTTTTGTTTTATTTTTTATTTTATTTTTTTAATGTGGTCCTCTAGCTTAATATTAAACTAGAAGCACCATGTGTTTTTTTATAAACGGTACATAGTACAAAAAATTTATTGGTCGTACAAATTGGTACAAATTCAGTTCCTTTTAATTCTACCTTTGTTTTATTTTTTATTTAATTTGTTTCATGTGGTCCTGCTAGCTTAATATTAACCTAGCAGCGCCACGTTTTTTTTGAAAACGGCACATGGTACAAAATTTTTATTGGTGGTACAAATTAGTACAAAATAGGTACTAAATAATGTAATAGATTTTAATCGATTCTGCCCAGTTGGTCCTGCTAGCTTAAGAGAGGTAAAAAACATTTACATTTACGTACAATATTAATTATAGCCCTTACATTTTGAATAATATTATGCTATACCTCTATAAAAGTAATTTTAAAAAAACCGACCTTAAAATCGTGCAGATGCCATCATAGAAATCGGACAAGGTGGTAAAGAATTACCGCTACACATACATAAAAAATGAAGAGTTTAAGGACTTTCTGATGGATCCAATTATTAGATTTTGACCAAATTTATATTGGACCACTCCTGAAGTACCCTCTTTCTAATAAAAAAAGAATCATTGAAGTCGGACAATGTGTTAAAAAATTATCGCTGAACATACATAAAACAATATATTACGAGAATCTCTTCCTTTTTTGAAGTCAATTAAAAAGTAAACGAAAGATACAATATGTAGTTTACAGTACGTCCACCACTGCTTTTCTAATTACTCCCAATAAACATTTTGTGTAGGGGAATAAAAGGCCTATTTAATGTTTCCCTCCAATTTTAATGCTGACCATTTAACTTTTATAATTAAAAAGCTGGCATATATATGTCACTATGAATGCTTACTTACTGCCCAAAATCTTAACGACGATTTAAATGATTTATGTGATATTTCTACAGCTCACAACCTTAAAATAAATTCTAAAAAATCATCCATTATGTTATTTGGCCCCAAACAATTAAAACAATTAACAATAAACGAATTACAAATTAAATTAGGCGATGCTCTCCTTCAATTCACGGATGAAGGAAAAAACCTAGGTCTCTGGTTAGATTCTGATCTTCGTTTTAGTAAACATACCTCCACCATATCTCGAAGTTCGTTCAACGTCTTAAGATAGTTGTATCCTAACCGAGACCAGGGGGTCAATTCTCGACTTTTATTCCCATGGGAAAATAAAATTTTCCCATGGGAATTCAGTTTTCGTATTCTCGGCATAAGCGGTGGAATATTTTCCAATGAGAAGTATGGGAAAATATTCCCCTGCTTACGAGCATTGGAAATTGTGTTTTCCAATGGGAATTGTACTAGAGTTTGCGCATTAAAGTCGAAAATTTGACGAAAGACCACGCGAAAGACTAAGACATAACCAAAGATTATTGGATATCTTGGATTTTTGGTGAAATTGTAGTTAAAACATTTTTTTTGTGTATTTATAAATTGATATTATTTTATTTATGTGGGTATATTATTTTTACCTCTTTTTCACTAAGAAACTGATTTTCTTAAATTAGTTAGAAATTGTGGAAGTTGCTAAGGGACTGGCAAATAGGTAACACAAATTGAGAAATTTGTAGTAAATTTAATAAGACCTTTTCGAAAATTTTATTATTTCCGTTAACGAAAGATTTTCTTAGTTTCTCGAAACTTTCGTTGCTCTTCTATACAAAAGCTACTTTTTCTTTTTATAATATGTGAAAAGAAAAACTAAAAATAACTCGAAAAGTTTTAATTATACATAATCGAATATTTTCACTTGTCCTCGGTCAAGCTAGCGATTGCTCGGCACGGCATCTGCTCCAGCGCAGAGGCTCGGCAGGTAATCGGTTACCCAAAAACCACAACAAATACAAATAATACCAACAGTAAATTTTAAAATATCTTTAATGTTATTGGTTATTTCGAAATATTCGTAAACTTAATATCAGACATACGTGAAACTATTATTTTCATGGGAATGTCTATTCCGACAAGTTCGAGAATTGCATAACCTATTACCATGGGAATATAAGTAGTGGAATCTTTTCCCATGGGAAAATTTTCCAATGAACTCGAGAATCGAGCCCCAGGAGTGCGTTTAGAAACCCCGCACGGCGCGTCTGGGCCCTATTCTAATGCATGTGGTCAGACGCGCCGTGCGGGGTTTCTAAACGCACTCCTGCTTTCCACACAACTCAAACGTTTTTTTTTTATTGGTCTCAACTTATACAAGTTATTTAACCAGCACTAACATTAGTTACATGTAAATAAATACAATAAAATTTAAAACACTATTTGGCTCTGTAAAATTAAAAAAAAAATAACCTCTTTTTAATTGGGAAAGAAGAAATCCTGATATTAATTGTCATTATCTGTCATGACACGTAATTGTCACGATGCGTTTAACAACTTCAACTCAGATTTTGGACTTCAACGTAAAAATTATATTTCTGCGTCGACGTTCACGTTTACGTTAACGTACTGGAAATACGTCAACTCTTTATTAATCAGATCTCTACCGTATAATCAGATCCAATAATAATATTGACATATGACAGACAGTTCATTAGTGTTGACAGTTGAAAATGAAAAGGTGTTTCGTCTCGCTTATAATAAAGTTTGGAAAATTTTAAAAGTAATATATAACTTCTCTATAAACTTTGAAATTCGATCAGGCTTGGCAAATGCAGTAACAATCGTTTTACGTGCAAGCTATTCAAGCTAAAATGAAGAAGGTAACTTAATTTCCTTTAACAAAATGTGGCTTTTTACATTCTGGTCATTATTTCTTTATTTGTTAACTTTAAAATAGGTATTGTATTTTGAAATCCAAGGTAGCAATAATGGGTGTCAATTTACCAGAAGATGCATAGCTCCCCTCAAGGAATGAGTTGTGTAATATTTTTTCATGCACTGGAAAAAAGGAAGACGCCAAGTTAAAAATAGCTAAAGCCATTATGGGTAATTATTTTAACCTAATATCAATTGTTTATATTGTCGTTTAATTAAAACATTTTCAGATTCGGTAAATTGGTACACAAAAAAGAAATGGAAATAGAAATAGATGACTGGTTGTGGAGAGCTCCGGAAAGAAATAGACACAATGAATCAGAGCGTTATAATTAACATTTTTTATTTTTGTGTCAAAAAATATTTTTTTTTTCAAATAAATTTATAAAAAATAGTATTAGATTTGATTATCCTACTAAAAAAACGTTTAGGTCATTTCTGGAACGTTCCAGCAACAGTATAAAAAACTTACCTAAGATGTTTGAGCTAAATCGCGGGATGTTCCACAAACGTCCCTGTGAAATGTCTCTAATACGTTATAAATGATGACATGGTCATTGCCAAAAACATACCAGGTAAGTTTGAGGGAGAATAAGAAACATGACAGAGACGTTTCTAATGTCCCAAGTGCATGTTTCTGGAACGTTTGTGTAACAATACTGTGCTATTAGGGTTAAGAATCATTCGCGTGGTGTGCGGTAGACTCAGAGCACGATATGACGAAATTGGCACTTTATTGGCTCGTTATAGGATCGGCTCTAACGCGCCTCCCCATATTTATACGCATCTTTACAAATAAAATAATATTACTATAAAACATAAAAAAACAATAATTCAAAATTTGTAATGATTTTTCTGTAAAAAAGAAAAGCTAAAAATTTTGAATTCAGTATTTACATGTAAGTTATCGGCTAGAAGTTAGGTGTTATCTTAGTAAAAATTAAAAGTACAATTTTTGTTTTGAAGTTCTCGAAAATCTGATTGTGCTGTTTGTGAGTATTTTTTTATTTATTTATGCATTTTGTATACTTTTTCATTTTATTTTCTAGTTTGCGTCATATGAACAAATAATGTTACAAGTTTCTGTACTGTTAAAAAACATGATTTAAGAATCCATTTATAAAGGCCTTTTTGTTCCATATTAAGTAGTTACTTTTTAACCAATTGTATTATTTTTAGTCTCTCAATAGTTCAAAACAAAAACAAAAATTCTTGTAATGTTGATTTTTTTTAGCAATTTTTCATTAATTAATTTTTTAATTTCAATATTATAATTTCTATTTCAGTGGTGAAATATTAATATTTTTTAACCACACATACCTGTTCATCCAAAATCAATTTTGGATGATATTCTACAGGAACGGCACTAACGGATTCTGGTTCGACTACAATCTCCGAGGGTATTACAAAGTTCTTATTTGATAATACAGGATACAGACGCCATAAAGTTGTAGTTCTAAAAAAGATAAATATTCAAGTAATGTAACCGAAAAGAATAGAAAATGTTTTCAAAGGTCATATCCAAATCCAAAGTTGATACTTTTTTTACTGTGTATAGAAGTCGTTAAACAAAACATATTTTTCAAATAATTTTTTTACTCATTAATAAGAAAGATAAACAACTAAAAATCCTAAATCCGGGACAGAACTTATAAATATGAATCACAATTCATGTATACTAATTTTTGTAATTTAATCGCGTGATTTCAGTAGGTCAGTAGTGTGTTAATATGTTCAGTAGACAAATTGAAAAAAAGGTGCGTTTATAAGACACATTTTAAATATAATTTTATCAAGGAAGATCTGACAACAAGTACGCGGATGTTTGCAGATAGGACAAGTGAAAGAAAAGAGTGGACAACTGCGGGAAAATCCCTTTCACGTTTAACTTAATAATTTTTTCGCAACGTTATTTTGGGAATGGTTCTTAAAACTGCAACACTTTTCGTCGAAAATTATAGAATTATACAGGACCGTATTAGATAAATTTTGCAATAAATTAATGTGAGTTTATTTTTCAGTTTTTTTTAAAAAGTTGTGAATTTTAATGGCTTCCATACACAGCTAAAAAAGTATCCACTCTGTATAATAAGTGGTATGATGTTAGTTCCAACGTAGAAAATGCAATGACACTGTCATTAGTTGGAATTTAAAAAGAATATCGATATTTAAGCGTACCACGAAATTAAATTTAGAAAGAGAATATAATGAGTATGATGACAACCATATGAAAATAATAATTATAACTGACATCAACGGCGTTCCAGGCCGAATTTCCGAAGGGGATCGTTGCCAATAACAATTTCCTTTTTAGCATATTTGTTTTTTAATGAAAGGTCCACGGATTGTAAACATTTTAATCTCGGGGGGCCATGAACCTATGACTTCCACCCGGAACCACCCTTGACTGACAGGTAATGGTTTGTATCGAAAGAAGTTTGTTTCGGAGTGTACTATATCGATAATACAACATTGTGGTATTGTCACTTATTAATAGAGTTGCCAGATTTCCGAAAGTGAAAAGCGTGACAACTGTGATGAGAGAGCATTAGGTTCAAATACCAAGCATTTTTTTATAATGAGGTCCATTTTTTGTGAACATTTCTAAAAAAAAAAGATCCTTAGCTTATTTTTCGTAAAAACGAGGGTCTTTTACCCAGACATTTGTCTATTTTTGTATAAATCCGGTTTCTCTGCGGCTTTCAATTAAAAACATGGCATTTGCATAAAAAGAGTGGCATTTTTTTCAAAAGCATGGCATTTTTTTCAAAAGTGTGTAATTTTTTTCAAAAGCGTGGCATTTTCGTACTGTGGCGTTGCGCGTACAAGCAAGTCAAAAAGCGTGGCAAATAAAATCGTGACGTCTGGCAACCTTACTTATTAACAATAAAGTTTTCTAAATTTGATTGGTCGAAAGCAGCGTCACGTGACATATTAATTATATTCTCTTTTTAATAGATTTTTACTTACTTGTTTACAATATCAACGTTTTGAGTTATTTTTTGTCTAACGGGACAACTAAATATTATCGTTGAGACTGGAGGCGGTTTGGTAATTGAATTGGCTACCAATGTTAATTCAAGTGGATGCTTATTATTTATAATACAATTACACTAAAAAACAAAACAATAAGCTATAGTCATATATATTTTGTAGTCTAATGTAACAGAGGGAGGCCGAAGAAATAATAATTATCATTTAAAATGTTGTGTCTCGTAGGCTTCGTAAAGTGTACTAATAAATTAGGAAAATTTAAATTTTTTATTTTCTTATTAATCCATCGCCTTCGTGTATTGTAGAAAGAGTAGAAAGGAAAAATAATTATATTACTTCCTTTTTTAAATTCAATTTTGATAAATTTGATAAATTTATCTCTCTATAAATTAGGAATTCAAACCAAAATGGCTACAGTGGGTTTTGACAGGTTATAATATGGCAACATTGTGGCAACCCTGTAGGCCTGGTGATTTGACAAGGTCAATGAAATAGATAGTTACATAGATTGATCATCCATAATTTTCAAAATAAACATAAGCTTATTAAGTAAAAATGTAGGTAATTATTTTTTTACTATATTTAAAGGCTAAATATTGGTTTGTAAACACATTTTTGCAAAATAGATTCTGATTAATGAGCACTTTGGAGGCAATATGGCCGCTCGCAAATGACCGGCCTTGAGCAATTTATATATGTATCATTGACCCTGTCAATGACAACAGGCTCACATGGTTGCCATATTTAAATGTCAGTTCCCACTTTTTGGCAGTTTGACAGATCGTTGGAATGTCTAATTACGCTGCGAAATCACAAAAATGGAGGCTAGTGCAAAATCAACTGTAACAAATTAAACTGACAACGATCAATGAAGTGTAATAGGACCTATCTTATTAATAATTTATTTAAATAAAGTCTGAAACATAATTTAAAATAGACAGGAAAGTATTGTAAATTTTGCTGACGATGGAAACCAATAATTGGATCTGAGAAAAACGAACTTGTAGAACAGAGAAAGGACCTTTTAGATAGAACAGAAAAATAATTTGAACAAAATAAAGGACCCCGCACACCGCTTATGGAAAAGTGGCGACCTGTTAAATGTCATAAATTTTTGATATGTTACAGTTCTCGACCTCTTAAGCAATAGTGTCTATGAAACCATTCAAATCCTATGACTGGTTTTTGATATACGTGATAGGTGATATACAAATAAGTGGTATTTCTTAAGTTTAACACCCTGTATCTTAAAAACCAATCATATAAAAAAGCTAAAATTTTGGAAAATATCTGCTACATGACGGATGATACGCCAATGAAAAAATATGTATACTTTTACAGGACTAATCAAAAAGTACAGGGTGCTTAAAAAAATTGTTTTTTTGACATATTCGATAAAGTAATTATCAATATATTTATTAAATCACCTTGTAGTCAATGAATTGGATAATTGTACACATGGTAAATAAACAACAGTCCTGTAAAAATACTGCGTTTCACATTATTACTTATAAAAAAATATATTGGCCTATGTCGATATTTACGAATCACTCTGTATAAATGGCACCTAATATCTTTTGTATTATCATCAGATATGATAAATATAGCAATAATTTATTTTTTAGTAAATATTTTCACCTTCTAGAACAATAAATGTATTTATCAAAAACATGTCCCTACTTATTTGTGGCCCACCCTGTAAAGGAAAATAATTTTTGAAATATTTTTATATTCGTAGGATGCCAAAAGATGTTCCAATAAGATTTTGCTCAAAAAATTATAATCGATTAGCTTTCTCCTGAAATAAGAGTTATCAAATGAGTGGTATTTCTTAAGTTTAACAAGCTATAATTTTTGGTAATTTATTTTCTACAAAATGATTGATACACCAGTAAAGAAACACCTTCATAAGACTAAAAGTAAAGGGCGATTTATCAAATTTTGTTGACACACTATTAATCTATCCATTAAGTCACCATGTAATCAATAAATTGGATAGTTCTACACATGTTAATAATATAAAAAATACACAAAAGTCAACTAAAAATATGAAGTTTCACATTCATTAAAAAAAATCGAATCACTCTGTATAAATGGCACCTAAAATTTTTTGTATTAATAAAAATAATTATCAAAAACACGTCCTTACTTATGTGTGGCTCACACAAATAATTGTTGACCACCTTTTATAGGTATTCGTAGAATGCCAAAGGATGTTACAATAAGATTTGGCACAAAAACATATAATCGATTAGCTTTCTCCTGAAATAAACGTTATCAAATAAGTGGTATTTTTTAAGTGTAACACCCTGTATCTAAAAAACCAATCATGGAAAAAGCTATAATTATGAAAAATATTTTCTACAGGATGACACGCCACTGGAAAAATATGTAAACTTTGACAGGACTAATAAAAAATATAGGGTGCTTAAAAAAATTGTTTTTTGACACATTTTATAAATTACCTATCAATATATTTATTAAATTACCCTGTAGTCAAGTAATTAGATAATTGTAGATATCGTAAATACACAAAAGTAGTAAATAAGTAACGAAAAATCAGTTTAAAAAAATAATACCTAACAAATCTAGAACGATACAGTTTAATTTATTTACTTCGGTATTGCGAATCGTATATTTCCTCCTTTTTAAATGTTATAAATTTTTTGGGTGAAGTCATTTTATTTAATGTATATGTACCTCTTGTGTAGTTGTAGGTATGTCTGAATATTATTTAAAAAATACATAGTTCGTTTATACAGGGTGTCTGTAAAAGGTCTTTACAAAAACATACCACATATTCCTTAGACCAAAATAAGTCGATTTAAGTAAAATTACTTTAGTACAAAGGCTTCGTTTGGGCTTCAGAGGGCCTTGAAGTTACAATTTTTAAATCGTTTTTCCCATATAAATTTAAAACGGCATATGCGATTTTGCTGAAATTTGGAATATTGGTAGAGTTTTATGTGGCAAAAAAAATGGTATTAAAATTTTGTCCGATAATAATACATAGGCGTAGAACTTGATTTTTTAAATAATTGCACCTTTAAAAATTCTACGCCAATGGAAGAAAAGGAGTTTGAGTATGAAATTTAGATTGCGCAACTCATTTACTTTAAAAAAGGTACACTTAATAAGACTCGAATACTCTCATGGTTTTCGCTAAATTTCTGTTTTAATAATTTGGAGTTTCACAAAAATATTTATTTACAACATAATCAAAATAGAGATTTTACAAAAATTGTTCAAAATGTTCACCATTTTCACGCATACAAAGATTTATACGTCGAAGAAAATTAAAATGTATCCTTTCCATAACTTCTTCATCACCTCTAAGATTGTTTATTGCATCTTGAATACGTTGCCAGAGTTGTTTCTCATTTTCAACAGGTTCCCTGTAAACTGTGGATTTCAGATGTCCCCATAAAAAGTATTCCATCGGTGTTAGATCTGGGAAACGTTGTGGCCAGTTTACAGGTGCGTCATTACCTCTGCCTATCCATTTGTGTGGATATTGTTCATTCAAGTGTTTTCTAAAGTTTAAAGAAAAATGTGGTGGAGCTTCATCTTGCATAAACCACATCTCTCCGAAGTTGGAGAGGTAAATCTTCTAACAATTCTGGCAACGTATTCTGTAGAAAATCCAAATAATTGTCTCCAGTTAATCTTCGTGGAAGTATGACAGGACCAACAATGAAATTACCAATTATTCCAGCCCACACATTAATTTTCAATTCGTGCTGAAAATGGTTTACCTTTATTGCATGCGAATTTTCAATGGCATAAACATGTTCATTATGGGTATTAGTTATACCTCTTCTTGTAAAACCCGCTTCATCGGTAAAGAGAACCTTCTTGACAAAGTTTGGATCTCTTTCTCTTTGCATATTAACAAATCGACAAAAACCCAAACGAATTTGAGGATCATGGACTAATAATTCTTGTACTGGCTTCTTATGGTATGGATATAGCAATTGTTCTCTAAGCACTTTATGAACGACATCTTTACTTACTCCTAGTTCCCCTCCAATTCGTCTGGTGCCTAATTCTGGATCTTCTTCAACACGTTCTAAAATGTCTTCTTCAACTTCAGGAATCCTTACAAAACGTTCTCTTCCATTATCAACAGTGTTTGGAGCAAAGGAACCGGTCTCCCAAAGACGTCTCTCAACAGCAGCAAAAGTTGGGTGGGTAGGTACAGGACGATTTGGAAACCTTTCAGAGTACACCCTGACACTCTCTCGAGCATTTCCTTCACAAAATCCTAATGTCAGTAATATATCGGTATATTCTGCATTGGTATATTGTACAGCCATATTAATAAACCACGCATTTGTTTTTTTAATTATTGAGTCAGATAGAACACTTTCAATCGTTAACAAGAGATTAGGTGTTAAAACTTGACAATATTTTTATTTAGATGAAACTATGGAAACCAACAATAAATGTTTTTGTATACGTATTGCAGGCAAATAATTAATATTCCTCAAAAAATCGTACATGGCAAGAATCGAGTATTTTTGTTAAAAGTCTCGATTAGAGGTGTTGAAGAAGATATGAAAAAAGTACTTTACTATGTTTTTCATCGTATAAAATTTTGTCCGATAATAATACATAGGCGTAGAACTTGATTTTTTAAATAATTGCACCTTTAAAAATTCTACGCCAATGGCAGAAAAGGGGTTTGAGTATGAAATTTGGATTGGGTACGCATTTACTACAAAAAAGTACCCTTAATAACACTCGATTTACTCTCATGGTTTTGACAAAGTTTGTATTTTAATAATTATTGTTTATGTTCTAAAATTACTAAAATGCAAATTTCGTCAAAACCATGAGAGTAATCGAGTCTTATCAAAAGTACCTTTTTTAAAGTAAATGAGTTGCGCAATCTAAATTTCATACTCAAACTCTTTTTCTTCCATTGACGTAGAATTTTTAAAGGTGCAATTATTTAAAAAATCAAATTCTACGCCTATGTATTATTATCGGACAAAATTTTAATACCATTTTTTTTGCCACATAAAACTCTACCAACATACCAAATTTCAGCAAAATCGCATATGCCGTTGTAAATTTATATGGGAAAAACGATTTAAATATTGTAACTTCAAGGCCCTCTGGAGCCCAAACGAAGCAACTTTGTACGAAGGTAATTTTACTTAAAACGACTTATTTTGGTCTAAGGAATATGTGGTATGTTTTGTAAAGACCTTTTACAGACACCCTGTATATTATACCTACCTTTTTTACCAACTGGAACTTTACGGTACTGACTTTAAAAGAAAAGTCTACTTTTACGTCAGACTTAGGTTTCACATATCCTTCAATAGGATGAACTTTAAAGTATTCCAAATACTCATTCTGCCATCTGAACCTGTAAATATGGAGATTGTTAAATGTGTTATGCATTATGCTGATTTTTCTAAAAGGAATTAGAAAAAATAAACCGTCAGTTCATTGATAAAGAGATTTTAGGACAAGTCTCTTGAAAATTATTATTGATATACAAAATTGCGATCGGTAAGCGTGTATTTTGCACTCACTAAAATAACGGAACAGGTCCGGATTTACACTTTTTTACTTCTACTATGTCTGGTTAAGTAAATCTGATTTGAATTTAAAAAAAATGCCTTTACAGATATTGTTTACTATTAAGTTTTTTAATAAAATAAAAGTTATGTTTGAACGAAAATCGTATTAATTTAGGTCTAACAATATTTTTCATAACAGTCATTTTCATAAATTAATCTTCTCACATTACAAGAGAAAATTCAACAATAAGATGTACCGACTTAGTGTAATAAGTTTATTTAAAATCAAAGTTATACATATTTATGAATGCAAATATGTACGAAGTTACCAGAGTTTGTTTTTACAAAAAATAGTAAGTTATAATTTTTAAATTATCGTATTTCATTCTCTACTGAAAAATATAAGGAAGATATGGATGCTTATCAGAGTCCCAAAAAATGTACTTTGGTTCATCCTAAAGGGAAAACTATGGGCGAGTCAAATTAAAATTTACAGCTCGCTGTCGACCAGCTGATTTCAATCGAGGAAGGTTACATAAATAACCTTAATTTTTGCTAAAGTGTTGTTAGATTTTTTATTTGTGTTGTTTTCGTAAATATGAAATATTAGGCATTCCAACGACCTGTCCAACGACCTGTCCAAATGGCTACCAGTGGGTACTGACAGTTTAGATATGGCAACCCTGTTGTCATGTTGTCATTAACAGGGTCAATGATACATATATGTTATATACATTGCTCAAAGCTGGTCGTTTGCGAGCAGCCATATTGCCTGGCAAATATTTATTAATTTGAATCAGTTTAGCAAAAATGTGTTTTAAAACCAATTTTCAGACTTTAGATATTTAAAAAATAATAATTGCTTATATGTTTACTTCAAGGCATAAGCTTATGTTTATTTTAAAAAATAGGGATGATCAGTCTATGTAACTATCTATTTCACTGACCTTGTCAAATCACCAGGCCTACAGAGTTGCCATAACTTTGCCACATCATAACCTGTCAAAACCCACTGGTAGTCATTCAGTTTGGAATGCCTAATTGGGCTAAAGGTCTATTTATACTCCCTTATTATTAGTATTTGCATAAGTATTATGATTAAGTATTAAGTTAAACCTCTACAATGTAATGGAGATATTTATACTCGATTTATGAATATTATTAGCATTAATATTTATGCTTAATAATTGACAGGTTCAACTTTTATGCTAAATCTTAATTTTTTCTTTTCTATCAAATGAAATAATGACGTATTTGGCCTTTATTTTTAATAGACAACGGATAATGACAATTGACGATACACATATGATTATGTTGTCAGATGTTGTTTATGTTTATTCTCGGATTTATTCATAGAAAAATAAAAAGTGTTTATTTATATATGATTCATACCAGAGAACTACGAGTACGAGAAATACGAGTAATATCAGCAGTGTTTACCGAGTATAAAGTTGACAGAATGAAAAATGACATGTCAAATTTCTGCTTATTTTTATGTGATATAAATTTGAGACATAAATCCGTTAAAATGTCCTTAATTAAACCTATTTAAAAAAAATATTTTTAAATAAAATTAACTAGTAAAAATATTAATAAAAACACATTATAAACTAAAATATCTTAAAAAATATTCTAAGAACACAACTGGCCTCTTACACATTTCTTCAGTAACCCTACACTTTGTTGACTGCAGAATTATATCTTATTAGGATTAAAAAAAAGATCTAATACTAATTATCCAACGAGTATAAATACCCTTTTTGAATATTTTGTCCAGTTTAATAATTATTCATAATACTAATACAAATACTAATAATAAGGGAGTATAAATACACCATAAGTTTGCTAGAAATATTTAACAATTTAGAAACGACTCCAGCTTTCAGAAACGTCCATGAAGGCAAACAATTATTAAATGATTTATAGGGCTGAACAATCACCAATAAAATCGATTATTTTCGATTATTTTCGAATATTTTTCGATTATTTTCGATTATTTTCCATTATTTTCGATTATTTTCGATTATTTTCGATTATTTTCGATTATTTTCGATTATTTTCAATTATTTTCGATTATTTTCGATTATTTTCGATTATTTTCGATTATTTTCGATTATTTTCGATTATTTTCGATTATTTTCGATTATTTTCGATTATTTTCGATTATTTTCGATTATTTTCGATTATTTTCGATTATTTTCGATTATTTTCGATTATTTTCGATTATTTTCGATTATTTTCGATTATTTTCGATTATTTTCGATTATTTTCGATTATTTTCGATTATTTTCGATTATTTTCGATTATTTTCGATTATTTTCGATTATTTTCGATTATTTTCGATTATTTTCGATTATTTTCGATTATTTTCGATTATTTTCGATTATTTTCGATTATTTTCGATTATTTTCGATTATTTTCGATTATTTTCGATTATTTTCGATTATTTTCGATTATTTTCGATTATTTTCGATTATTTTCGATTATTTTCGATTATTTTCGATTATTTTCGATTATTTTCGATTATTTTCGATTATTTTCGATTATTTTCGATTATTTTCGATTATTTTCGATTATTTTCGATTATTTTCGATTATTTTCGATTATTTTCGATTATTTTTGATTATTTTCGATTATTTTCGATTATTTTCGATTATTTTCGATTATTTTCGATTATTTTCGATTATTTTCGATTATTTTCGATTATTTTCGATTATTTTCGATTATTTTCGATTATTTTCGATTATTTTTGATTATTTTCGATTATTTTCGATTAAATGATTATTTTAGATTTATCGGTTATTCAATGAATCGATTGTTTTTGATTAATCGATTATTTAATTAATCGATTATTTTCGAGGAGTAAACGAATATTTTCGTTTAATCGATTGTTATAGATTAATTGAAAGACCGATTATTTTCCATTAATCAATTATTTTTAAATTATTATTTTTAAATTATTATTATTCAATTAGATTATTCGATATTATTTAATTGATTTTTATTTTTACATTTTATTTTTATTAATTTATTATTAGTTAATATACCTAATTCAATAAAGAGTTATTGCAAATTTCTATAACGTCAGCCACTAATAGTAACAACGTAATTAGAGGCAAATAAATTTCATGCTAAAATAAGACTTATTGCAAACCCGAAATTTTGACATTAGAGTTCTTGTCCTTATACGTATTTCTAACCTCATTTTAAAAATTTTAAATTACAATTCATCATTTTTGTTGTTTATAATAGTACATAATATGGAAGAGACATTAAAAATTACCATTTTAGAAGATTTAGATGACGATAATATTAAATACTTAATATTAAAAAATTTCGAACTGATACGAATGTTGGCGGGCGCACCCAAAAACTATAAAGTCATCACTAACTGCTGTCCTTAAACATCCACAATTAAGGACAAAAACAATCTTTATTAAAGTCAGTTCTAAAATGTAAGTGATCTCTGCATGCTTAGATGTCAAAATAAGAGCGGCACTAATAGTGACTGACCTTAAGGTGATTACAGCACGCCTTATAATTTTCGGACAATCATATCTCAAAAAGTTATTTTTAAAAAAAAATTAAATTTGGCAAAATAAAAAAGGAAATAATATCTAGAATATGCATATATTTTAAAATTTTAGTTTCTTCCAGTTTTCAAGAAAAAAAAAATCAAAGGTCTTTAATTTTTTAAATATCATAATTAAAATAAATGCATTCGTCAACAGCCCTATTCTTAATATAATCCCCAAATTTAAGCTACTAAACTCTTGTTAATCATTTTTTAAAATTCGTCGAAATTAGTGACTAAAACGCCTCGTTAAGTGCTGCTTTCTGGTGTAACGCGTCTGCAACTATAGTATCGTACACTCTCAGTCATCATTCGTTTCTTGCAACGATTTACACCAGTTTACACCAGAAGATAGCCCTTAACGAGGCGTTTTAGCCACTAATTTCGGCGACTTTTAAAAAATGATTAACAAGAATTTAGGAGCTTAAATTTGGGGATTATATTAAGAATAGGGCTGTTGAGGAATGAATGCATTTATTTTAATTGATATTTCAAAAATTAAAGACCTTTGATTTTTTTTTCTTGGAAACTGGAAGGAATTAAAACTCTAAAATATATACATGTTCTAGATATTATTGCCTAAATTATTTTCATAAATTTTTATTTAAAAAAAATACTCTTTGAGATATCCGAAAATTCTAAAGGATGCTGTAATCACCTTAAGTGAACTTGCAATAACTCTCTAATTACATATTACATAATAAGGTTTAACACAGGTTGTTGCCCAAAAGTCCCACAACACATTTTTTAATGGAGTGAAAAAAACTATTTTCTTTGTATTTCCTTTAAAATCGATTATTCGATTAATGAGTCATTAGATTATTTTAATTAATCGCTTAATCGAAAATAATCAATTAATCATGGCACAATAGTGTACATAAAACCATCTATAAAAATAATGGAAGAAAATTTCATTAAATTTTTACGTATAACCTTTGTGGACTGAAAAACGGACAAAAAGGTTTCAATTTTTTCTTTAAGGTACAACCACATGTGTTTTTTACAAAATAATAGTTTAGGTCCCTGACCATCTGAAATCGGCAATTACAACCTTTTTTAATAGGGACATTTTTTTTGCGAAATTTGTCAAAAATCTGTCATATGTTTTATTACTTTTTCACACATACCTCGCGATATCTCCGGAACTAAACAAGATATTTTCAACTTTTTTTTATCGGCAGAAGAAACGTAAGCGGAGATTACTGCGTTAGTTTTATTAGTATAGAAAACCTAGTTTTTTTTGTAAAACTAGACAAAACTTTAATCTTTACTTTTTTGCAGCATTATTTTCAGTAATCGAGAAACTTTTTTATTTTTCAAAATTTCACTAAACTATCTGCGTACCAAATAAAGCTAAAGCTTCAAGAAAGTTTTTAAAACAACAATCACAAATCTATGTATCATAGTTTTCAAGCAATATTTACTTGAAGTTAAAAGGTTCCGCACCTCCATGGGCCACCGCGCCGGGCGCGGCCGTGCAGCTAGCTAAAAATACTGTTAGCGTTATTGTGGGGGCGCCGACTTAATTATACCTATGACCTGTAAATTAATAAAAGTTCCTAAACATTTTAAAAAAGTTATAGTTTAGTTATTGCTTTAATTTAGATTAACAATATAAAATTTTATTATTAAAATTATCTTCATCGCACGAATAAACTCTTTTTATAGCAACTTAAATTAAAGATATTTATATTAACCATTATTTGACATCTGATCAAACAAAAACAAAAAAAAACTCAATAGTCTCTAAAAAAATTGCAAAAACATTAGACAAAAAATTATAAAACTATAATTAAACTAAATAACAAAAATATTGTGGGAAAGTTTTTTATGGTCTAACATTTGTTGCAAGTATTGGGAAAAATCCAAAAACACCAATCAGACCAGAAACAATGTTAATTAATCTTATTTTTAACATCAGGTGTGTCCTGGATCTCCACCAAGCCCATTTTGAAATGTAGTTCCTGGAATCTAGGAAACGGCAGAGATTTCGTCAGAACATCTGCTAATTGGTTACCTGTTGAAATATATTTTAAGATTACCACATTTTTATTTACTTGTTCTCTTGTAATGTGATATTTGATATCAATGTGTTTGGACCGTTTATGTAAAACAGGATTATTAGATATTGCTATACAACCATTATTATCTTCATATATAATTATAGGCTCTGTTATATTTAAGTTAACATCTTTTAAAAGAGATTTAAGCCATAAAGCTTCTCGTACGCCTTCAAAAAGTGCCATATACTCAGCTTCGGCAGATGAAGCTGCTACAGAATTTTGTCTTTTAGTATTCCAACAAATTATACAACTTTCAAATAATTTAAAAATATAGCCTGTTGTACTTCTACGATCTGTCTCATTATTACCCCAATCAGAGTCTGCATACCCGACCAAAATATGATTAAAATTACTTTGTTTATAAACTAATTTAAGTTTTAATGTACCTTTTATGTATCTTAAACGAATTTTAAGGCATTGCCATAATTCTTTATTATTTTTATTTTGATATCTACTTAATAAATTAATGGCTGTACATATATCTGGTCGTGTACATAACATTACATACATTAAACAACCTATTAAATTTCGACAGGGTGCTTCAATATTTATATTAGAATTTAAATCAGCATAATTTAATTTGTTTGGCAATGGCGTATTTACTGGCTTGCAACCGGCCATATTAAATTTATTTAAAACGGTTTTCAAATATGAACTCTGATCTAAAGAAA
Source organism: Psylliodes chrysocephalus (assembly GCA_927349885.1). NCBI lineage: Eukaryota > Metazoa > Arthropoda > Insecta > Coleoptera > Chrysomelidae > Psylliodes > Psylliodes chrysocephalus. The sequence continues at coordinate 60,237,003 of OV651813.1, read as the reverse complement.
TTCTATCTTTATTTCGGTCCACTCTAATACCTAGAAAGAGTTTTAATTCTTGCATATCTTCCATACTAAATTGATTCCTCAAATAATTTTTAAAACTTATTAAAGTATTTCTATCAGCTGTGGCTATTAACAGATCGTCGACATATAATATTACGTAGATATTTTTATTGACGTGGCCTCTATTTAAAAAATATTAACAACGGTCTACTTCAGAGTTTTTAAAGTCATGTCTTTTTAATATTTCGTCAAAACGAATAAACCAACATCTTGCTGACTGCTTTAAACCATATAATTATTTGTTTAATTTACAGACCTTATTTTGTTTAGATTTAAAACCATCCGGTATACGCATATAAATTTCTTCTGTCAAAATACCATTAAGATAGGCTGTTTTGACGTCCATTTGATGTAACAATAAGTTATATTGATTAGCTATAGTATATTATGCAACGATCATGTAATAACCATTACATGAGAGTTGCATACGCTATTTTTTCTACACCCGATAAATAATCAAGACCTATAAATATTATATTTATATTGGTATTGAACACAATAACAGTAATTACTCGTATTTCTATAAAAAATTCTACAAAATTGTAATTAATGGTATTACTTCAGGTATTGGTATTTCCCTAGATTTTTGCGGTAAAATATTTTGTACTGTATTTTCTGCTTTCTCCGATATGTGTGGAGGAGTCTTCTATATCGCTAATATCAGACATTTTAATATTATAATTATCGAAGTTTAGCTACCTACGAAAATTTAATACGTTTTGACAACTAAAATAATTACATAGGAACCTAGGACAAACGTCAAACAGCATGCTTGATTGAAAAATTGTAGGTTTCTATTGATTAAAAATCTGTATCGTAATGAAAAATCTGTATCATAATGGGTATCATTATGAAACGGATTATGGGCATATAAGTGCATTATTATAATACGGGTGTAGAAAAAAATGATTATAAATCTAAATGTTGAAATTCGAGCTACGGGCGCAAACGTCTTATCATAATCTAATAAATATTGCTGACTAAAACCTCGGGCAACTAATCTAGCTTTAATCTTTGTGGATTACCGTAAGCATCATTTTTAATGGTAAAGATCCACTTACAATCAACAATATTTTTGTGAAGAGGTCGGTCGACTATTGACCACGTTTTATTAATTAACAAAGAATTTATTTTTTCCTTTATTGCCTGCTCCCACTGACTTTTATCGTCCCTATATTTTATCTCATTATAAGATTCAGGAATTGTACAAATAAGTGATTGTGTACACGTTATATAATTTGTTATACAGGGTTCTTCATTATATGAAGTAGAAGGAATATTTTTAATTCTTTCGCTCCGTCTTAAATCAGTTTTATGAATTTCGTTTGGCGAATATATGCTATTGTATTCGTTATCTGTTTTGACGATAGATTTACCTGTTTCTTTATTTTGTACAGGTTCTGTAGAGGTTTCGATCAGCTTTAATTTTGTTTTAGGCATTTTAATAGGAATGGAGTTTTCAGGCTCAGAGCCTTCATTAAGTTCTAGTCTTAATTTATTAACTCCTTCATCAAGTTTTGGTCTTGATGTTTCAAAATTTGTTTCGTCAAAAATGACGTCACGTGCTAAAATAAATTTATTATTTTGGATATTTAATATTTTATATCCATTTGATTGATAACCAACCATTATGCCTTTATTTGATTTTTGTTCAAATTTATCTTTTCTTACCTTGTTATGAATATATGCAGTTGTACCAAAAATTTTTAAATGATTTATTCTGGGCTTTTTATTATGCCACAGTTCAAAAGGTGTTTTGTTTTGTTTTAGAGATTTAGTAGGTATTAGATTTATTAAATACGTTGCTGTAAGGACTGCTTCGCCCCAAAATGTTTTATCTAATTTAGCACCATGTACCATTGATCGGGCCTTTTCTGTAATTGGCCTGTTCATACGTTCCGCCACAGAATTTTGTTGTGGTGTATGCGGCACGGTTAAATGATAACTGATACCCCTTTGAACACAATAGTGTTTAAATTCATTAGAAAGATATTCTCGCCCATTATCACAATACAGATTTGCTAATTTTAAATTTTAAAAACTTCAGATTTGTACGCTAATAAATATGTAACTGTGTAGTGAGTAAAATCGTCAATAAATGTGACAAAATAATTTTTGTCATCGAAAGTAGGTGGAGTTATTGGACCACACACATCTGAATGGACAATACATAATGGTCTTTTAATATGAGTTTTATCTTTGGCTTTAGCAAAAGGTAAACTTGCTTGTTTTCCATTAATACAAGCTTCACATATATCATGAATGTTGTTTAAATATTTATTGTCATCTAAAAAGTCGATATTTTTCAACTGTAAAAATTTTTCTTTACTTATATGGCCTAAACGGGCATGCCAAAGTTTATAATTATTTAATGTCCTTTCAGAAACAATATTTGCGTGCAGTTTAAATGGTTTATTTACTTTTAGAGTAACTGTTATTAAATTATTTTGGAGCTTACCTTCTATTATTGTTTCGTTACCCTTCATAATACTCACAGAACCATTTTCATTAAAAATAACTGTCATACCATATTGTTGGATACGACGGACTGAAAGAAGGTTGTACGGGATATCCGCAGCATATAGGACGTCTTCAAGAACTCCAGTCACGCCATTATCAGTTGTAACGTTGATAGTTCCTTTTAACGTCGCTGTAATTGAAACACCAACTTTCGCCACTGAGATTTGAATTGGTTTGTCCAAATGTTTGTAACTTGTAAATAAATTAACTTGGTTCACCATGTGGTCCGTAGCACCAGAGTCTAATATAAATGTTAAATCTTTTGTTGATTCACTTGCCTGCAGAGCTGTATTCACCACAATGAAGCCCTTTTCACTATCTGGTTCTGTATGAACTGTTTGTAAAGTACGTTCACGATTTTCTCCTTTATTTTGATTTTTCTTGTAAAAATAACAGTCTTTTATTGTATGGTTTTTGCGTCCACAATGTCTACACTTTACATTAGAATGAAACGGTCCTTGTGATTTTCTATTTCCTTGATATGGATAATTTCTGTTTGTTGTTTGGTTGGAAAATTTTGCTCTTTGGTTATTATGTTTATATTTATTTGGAGTAAAGAACTTTTTAGATTGATGCTTCTCTACTTGTAACACTTTACTACTGGTATCACTACTCTCGTTTTGCAACTTTGTTTCGTAGTTAAGAAATTTAGTTTTTGTAAATGCAAGACTCAAATTATCATCTGTTAAAGTATGAATAGCAGTTACTATACCATCACAGGATGTTGGTAGGGTGAGAAGGAGGTGGGCTATTTTAGACATTTCTGTTAAATTTCCTCCAGCCGCAAAAATCTCAATCATTAATTCATCAAAAACTAAAAAATGTTTGCTAACGTCGTATCACCCTTAAATTTTAAACTTAACAATTTCTTTTGGAGTGACAACTGTGTTGCTAGACTTTTTCTTTTATAGATGGAATCTAGTTTTTCAATAATTTGGCGGGCTCGTGCTTCTTCTGTAACGATACCTATCATTGTATCACTTAGACACTCAATGATAATACTTTTGGCTAAGCTTTCAAGTTTTTCCCATTTTCTATCAGGTTCCATCGGAGTCTCCCCGTCGATCACTTTTATTGTGTCTTCTTCTGCGAGTATAGCTCTTAAACGAAATTTCCAAATACTGTACCGTTCACCGTCAAATTGTCTAATATTTCGTCGGCTGTTATTTTCATTCATTATCACTTAAAGTTAATACCAACAAACAAACACAAAACCGAAAGTAGATCACCGTATTATTGAACTGGGCTCATAACCTATTAGTTTTGTAATAGGAAAAGGGCATTCACAAATAAAACTACAATATAAATTTAAATACTAGCAAAGAGCTTTCTGTTTATTATATCGCAACAGCGAATGTCTTATAACTAACTCATTAATATTTCTTTATCACAGAATATGCATTTATGCTTTTTCAGCAGTTTCAGTTTTAAGAGACAGCATTCTTTGAATGTAATATGAAACTCTTATTTTCTCCTTTTTGTTTTCTAATAGAAACATAAACATATATATAGGGTGTATCTAATAGAAAGCACAATAATTAAACACGGCTGCAGAAACTTTCAAGTTTGCGTATTTATTGCTCAAAAACTATGATACTTATAACAGCGATTCTTGTTTTAAAAACTTTCTTAAAGCTTTAGCTTTATTTGGTACGCAGATAGTTTATTGAAATTTTAAAAAATAAAAAAGTTTCTCGATTAATGAAAATAGTGCTGCAAAAAGTAAAGATTAAAGTTTTGTCTAGTTTTACAAAAAAAACTAGTATTAGCTAAGGGGTAATAGAAATTCACTTTACAAAAATAAACTTTATTAATCAATAATGGTTGAACAGCTAATAATGAATGTATCAATGCCAGTCTATATTTCCCTTTCTTGATTGTTAAAACTGCGTCTGTCCACTCATCGAAATATTAGAATATCTTGTGTCAGCGAAAGACGCACCGCATCCAAAAATACTACAGGGAGTGTCTAGCAAATATTTATGTAATAAATACTGGAAGCTAACATCCGGCCATCCTGGATGTGAACCTTGTCCTCAAGGTATATCTGATGTATGAATATCTGGAATAATAATAATTTATCACCATACAAATATTAATTTTTTTTTTTTTTGTTGACTTTAGGTAGCGAGTACTGAAAACATTTTCACTTGATAGACTTTTTACAGTACTATGTCTGAAAATATTGTTACCTGATAGACTTTCTATAGTACTATGCCTGAAAACATTTTTACCTGACAGTGTTTCAGAAACGAGATTCTACACTATGCCTGAAAACATTTTTACCTGATAATGTTTTGGAGATGATATTCTACAATACTATGCCTAAAAACTTTTTACAGTGATATGTCTGAAAACTTTTTACAGTGCTATGCCTGAAAACATTTGTACCTGTTAATATTTTTGAGATGACATTCTACAATACTATGTCTGAAAATGATTTCACCTGATAGACTCTTTACAGTACTATGTCTGAAAACATTTTCACCTGATGATAGTATTTTGGTGTGAGATTCTACAGTACTATGCCTGAAAACGATTTCACCTGATAGACTCTTTACAGTACTATGTCTGAAAACATTTTCACCTGATAGTGTTTTAGAAACGAAACCTTACAGTACTATCCCTGAAAACATTTTCACTTGATAGCCTTTTTGCATTGCTATGTCTGAAAATTTTCCACCTGATAGTGTTTTAGAAATGAGTCCTCTACAGTACTATGCCTGAAAACATTTTCACCTGATAGCCTCTTTACAGTGCTATGTCTGAAAACATTTCCACCTGATAGTGTTTTAGAGATATTTATTTCCATGGAACTGCTTTTCTTGAGTTTTTCATCTTCAGAAACCTTGTTCATCGTCAGTATTTTTTTAACTCAGTTCTTCAGTACTAATTTTGTAACCACCGTATTTAATTACTTCACATTATTTTTATTTACATCTACAACATCGTCAACACCGCACTGTTATGTAACGCCAGTCTGTAGCGAAAACTGATTTGCTCTTAGTGTTGGAAGCATCACCTAGAACATAATATTATTTGTTTTTGTTATTGAGTTCCTAGTATATAGGTTCTGTTAAGTATCTGCTTATGTGAATCACAGTAGAACTAATTTGCTTGCCTAAGGAAAAATGTATGATATATCAAATCCTCTATTCATTTTACTGATTTGTATTTTGAACGATAGAAGTCGATAACAAAAACTCACATTAACATTAGTTTTCCAATTCAAGACCTTGCATTATATGCATCGTCAACATTAAAACATTTTGCTTGTTTAGAAGTTTCAGAAAAATAATCGTAAAATTATAGTGTCGGCTTTTCATTCAAGTCTTTAGAAAAGAGGTGAATATATTTAAAAACAAATACTTTGACACACTATAACAAGAAGTAGATAATTTACAAATACTTTTATAATTTCTGTAATTCTCAAATACAATGTTTTAGAAATAATAAGTAATTTCTACATTATTGTTTTAAAATAAAACTTTGTAAGTCTTTACCTTGTACCTACCGATCATTACCAATAACTTCCTGTACATTAAAAAAATAAACCTTTAAATTTTTCTCGCAACTTTTTGTTTGTTTCATTATGGAACATAATTATATTGTTTTATTTGTAGTACTTTTGATACTCAGTTGTATTTTTTTATGTTGGAATCCTATTCATCTAAATTAGTATAAGCTTCACTTGCGATAAAGAAACAAAGCAACTAATATTGTTTTATTAAATCTTTGAAATTCTACACTGGTTCTAGGCATACCCACAGCTGTATGATAATGTCGATTTCTTCTTTTTATACAAAACTTCTGCAGTTTATACCTTGTACACTTTTTCGTTTATGTAAATTGCCATATTATACAGTGTATGAAATGGACGACAATGTTTTACAATGGAAAATAAGAGACCTGTTTTTTTTTACGTGATTGAGCTTTATGATATGGGCAACTGCGGCAATATTTGACATAGTTATTAGTTAATTTTCATTGCCATCGGCAATTTTAAGGTACCTAGGGCGATCGAAAACTGGTAAAAGGTACTTTTCCCAACTTTTTCTTAATTATTTTGAAAATTTATTCACATAACATATATTGCCTTTTCTTTTTCTATTCTCAATCCTCCATTGATTACTTATGTCCCTGTATAAGTAATATACATAGAAAAATAACTCAATTATATACGTTTTCCCGCCAAAAATTACTTAAGTGTCCGATAACCGGTTCGATCACTCTACAACCCACCTAAGATCGTTTAATTGAAAAATTTGGATTGCTCTTAAATCGTAATTATTAAAAATTCCCTTTTCTTCGTCTATTTATCCTGATTCTAAAATTGTACATACTTTTTTGAATTTATGGATCTTGGCTTTGAACTTCAGTTAATCAGCCACTCTCCCAATTTTTTTCGTTAACCAATAAAACAGAGCTGATCTACAATGAATGACTTTTTTGGATACTATTCGCTAGCAATAGCTCCTTGATATATATTTTTTTAATTTTAATTATACCTACCGCATCGGCCATCCTGTATAGATTGCGATTGTTTAAAATAAAATGTAATTTCATAGTAACACAGGTGATTTTACTTAAATCCTTGTGAGATTTAAAATAAAAATACAATTATAGCTGCACAGTAAGTTATTAACAGTTGTATCATCTACAGAAGCAAACATATTTCATTTATTTTATTGCGTTGATGTCTAAAAAAAAATGTAATTTTTCGTCTACACGGCAATATTTTATTTTTTTATGTATTTTCCGTAAAATTGCGATCTATAATAAATTCTGAATAAAACACTCTTTATTTTTGCAATTTTATGTTTATCATGCACTATTTCGTTTATAATCAAATCTTTATAGGTACCTACCACTTTTCAGCGCCTAACTTTTAATTTATTTAAAGCTTGAAATTTTGTCTTCCGCTCGTCCAAATTTATAACAAAAGGCATGTTCACCGAAAATATGTAAGCATTCATAGATATTTTCATTTTTACGGTCAAAATCTGGTATTATTGTGAGTGAAAGTTACTTTTTCCCTAAAGGAACTCACTTACCCCAATTTCCATTAGTTTTTTTTTATCTGATAACCTTACTCTTTAAAATTTCGTCGTTATCTTGGTTTCAACCCCTTGATTTTTTAGATTTTCATCTGTGGCTTCTACGATTTTCTTTGGATGCAGTAGAGCTAGTTGACGTTGAACTAGATGACGTAGAGCGCTACTGATTAAAACAAAAAGGAGTAGAGTTCAGTTACTGCCATAACTACTTGAATTACGATGTTTTCTTTTAATTTTCGGCATTTTGACAAAAATTTTAACACAACTTTAATTCACAACAGAAACTATTCGAACATCACAACACCACGCAACAACAGATTCTTTATCCCAACTTCTGATATTAGCTAAGGGGTAATAGAAATTCACTTTACAAAAATAAACTTTATTAATCAATAATGGTTGAACAGCTAATAATGAATGTATCAATGCCAGTCTATATTTCCCTTTCTTGATTGTTAAAACTGCGTCTGTCCACTCATCGAAATATTAGAATATCTTGTGTCAGCGAAAGACGCACCGCATCCAAAAATACTACAGGGAGTGTCTAGCAAATATTTATGTAATAAATACTGGAAGCTAACACTAGGGTTTCTATACTAATGAAACTAATGCAGTAATCTCCGCTTACGCTTCTTCTGCCGATTAAAAAAAAAATTGAAAATTTCTTGTTTAGTTCCGGAGATACATCGAGGTGTGTGTCAAAAACTAATAAAACATAATTTTGACATATTTTTGACAAATTTCGCAATAAAAAATGTTATCCCTATTAAAAAATGTTGTAATTGCCGATTTCAGATGGCCAGGGACCTAGACTATTATTTTGTAAAGAACACAAAAAAATTGAAACCTTTTTGCTCCTTTTTCAGTCCACTACCTTCAAGCACACAAACATTCATAAATGATTTGGAACAATATTTAGAAAACCTTCAGAAACAAAGCATAGAAGTTTACACAGGAGATTTCAATATTAATATACTAAAACCTGGTGTTAATGAAACAACTAAATATTTAAATGTATTAAATTTTTACAGATTTATTTCATACATAAATTAACTAACGCGTGTCACTCTAACTACCAAAACATGTATCGATCACATATTTCTAAGAACAACAAAAAAAATTTGGGATTTTTCATTTAATTTAATTATTTAAAATTAATTATAATGCCTTGGTAGGATTCTCCACTCGACCATTCACTGTTGGGTTCTAATTTACAGTGCTGTTCCTAAAGTGGCGCTGGGAAATAGTAATAAAGCCTACTCAGAACACGAGGCGACATAACCACAGAAGTTAAAGCCGATGACACACAAAAAAAAATAAAAAAAAAGTAAGCAAATTGAAATAGATCCCATAATTTTTCAAACTGCTCTTACTGGTCATTTTGCACCCTTTGTTTATATATATTTAAAGAAAAAACACAAAAAATAAACTTCATTTAACTCAAAACATTGGTAAAAAAGGAAAATTGTGAAGAAGTAATTATGACTAAGGATGCACGAATGTCATATTTTTATATAAACGATACCACTGAAACATTTATAGTCCAAGCAGAGGATGGTTTCTATTCGCAAAAGGTTGGAAAGAAATGAAATTTGGTGGGATGGTAGACATGGGTCCCCTGATACTACACCTAAGTTTGCGACCTCGGGGGGTTGCCGCTCGAGGAGTGGAGGGATAAAAATTTTGCGTCGCGACGCTTTTCGGTAAATAGCGTTGTTGTGGTGAGTGCTATCGAAAACAAGTTTATATGAGATATGTACAAGATAAAATTGTGCACAATTTTTATTTTTACATTTTTTTGTCTGCGACCAATAGTTCCCGCTCTACGACGCGCAAAAGTAGGGGGTCGATTTGCAATGTTCAACAAAATGAGAATTTCAGCGCGGATTAAGACGAAGATCGCTATGAAGCAATCATGTAATATTTTTTTTTCTTACAGAGTAATGATTTCTGAGTGTGCAGATGCCCGATTTAATACATTTGGTTATATATAATAAATATTATGATGTTTTGAAGCGCGCCCCTACCTATTCCGATATAAACTGTTAAATATAATTTTAAAAATGACATTTGTACGGTAAATATAACCAGTTAAAAATTAAACTAATGGTTAAACTAAGTTTACATCATTCTTTGTACAACCTGTCCTAGGCGATTTGCTGGTGGTGGAATTAATTCCAAACGGAACTTTGCTCACCGCTTCGTCCCAACGGGATTCGTCTTCTACTTGGCCGTTTGCCTGATGGGTCAAAGTAGTACATTCTACATGTTTTTGTTTAACACTTAAAGATAAATATATTTGTTTAACATCTAAAGTTAAATATATTTGTTTAACATCTAAAGTTAAACATACCTGTCCAACACTTAAAGTTAAACACACTTGTTTAACACCTAAAGTTAAATATACCTGTTTAACACCTACAGTTAAACAGTATTTCTTAAAATTCTTTTTCATAAAATCAGTGTCACTGTCGCAAATAAAACTGCGATGAACCCCGAACATTTCTATTACGTCATCTAGAAATTGCAGTACAGGCACCGGCCCAGTTTTCGTATTTTTGTACCGCTTTTTAAAAAAATACAAATTTCGTAAATTAAAGCCGTCAACTGCTACGATGAGATAGGAGTTTTTTTTCTAATAGTCTTATACAAATTTCTTAAAGCCGTTAATTGATATTGTGAGATACGTGTTTTCCTAACACTCTTATAAAAATTTCTTAAAGCAGTTAATTGAAATGAAAAGTAACGAATTTTCCTAGCACTCATAAAAATTTTATAAAGTCGTCAACTGCTAAATGACCTATCATAAGGATGCTGCAATATACTAACATTAGAATTATTCGTCGTGCTCTTTTCAGAATAAATCATCTCTTTCTTTTGCTGTTTTTCGAAAGTAGTTTATCCTTTAAATAAACAATACCCCTTATGAATTTTTTGTTCGCCGTTTGTCAATATCTGTAGGATCTCGTGACAAAACATTGATAATATTGTTACAAGTGTTGTCTTGTGGTTGTGCTGAAAGTATTCAGTCATCTTCCTCAATATTTACTATCATTACGTTAAGTGATTCGGCTAACACCGGCCGATATAAGAAAAGCACCTCTTGGCGACGTTGTCAACTACATAAAATCTGTAAGCTAGCTCACGAGCTAGGAGATGCCTATCATCTCAGGAGGATGCACAATGGACCTAATGAGGCCTTAGTGCCGTGGGGTAACCCACCCTCCATACGTTACAGATGCGTTAAAGATACAGATACGTTAGGTGATTGATCCATGGGTATAGTGGTACTTCGGCTCAGAGCGCCTACGTGGCTGATCTTAGTGCCACCACTGCCACCACGGTATTTAATGCTAAAAATCTAATTTTTGAATCAATAACCAATATTTTGCGATGCAAAGAATTAAGTCTCGTTTCACACGGGTGTCACGAAGTGAGTTACAATCGGTAACGATTATAACCTTACGCCACTTAAAACTTAACTTTTTAAATGTGCGTACAGCCGCCAAAGTTTCAAGCTTATGAATAATATTTTTACTCTGCTTTGGTTGTGGCTCTACTAAATATTATACTAGCCTGAAGTGCTGTCATTTTGACGTTATGGAAGTATTCCTACTGGTCACAATGTTCTTAAGTTTTCACGTATCTGTTATAAATAGCATATATGGTTCGTTCTACTAGCTTTTTTTATTTTTAAAATCGCCGAATTTCGTTTATATCATTAGGTGCTGCAAAATCTGCTACAGTGTATTTGGTGTGTCGACTTCCATTCCGATTTGGGCGTCCTTTCTCGTCCTGCCTCTTTCTAGGGGCCTTTCATCCTCCTCTCCGTCATGGGTCTTCATCCTCCATCCACCGGTCTTCATTATTCATTCTCCGTTATGGAAATATTTTGTTCATAATCCTTTATATAACAGCAGGAGCATTTACCAAAACAAAAGTCATACAGTACGAACCGTACATTACAGGTTCGGTATCGTTTAGTGCGATCGACATTTCCGTGTCGTTTTAGCAACCTTTCGTAAATTAGTAGCGAAACAATCGCCACATTCGTTTAGGACCGATTCCACCGTTGTGTTAATCGAAGTTTAAAATAACATTTTTACATTAACAATGTCATTTTAATCTCCGTTTAACACGACGTTGGAATCGGTCCTAAGTAATTTAAGTAATTTAGAATGTTTAATTCTATTTAATACTGAATAAGTTTGTTTCTCAAGATCGAATAACGTAAAATTTGGTAATACAGCAATATATGTTGCTTATCAAGTTTTAGATGGTAACTATCTTCGAAATTTTGATACAGGTATAACATCTAGCAAATATTCTGTCTTTTTCGTATCAGATTTATCGGACATATTGGCAACATGAATACAGCAACAGTTATTTATGTTAATAACACACGGTAAAATAATATGAAAATTAATATCTTAATTTCTATATCTTAAATCAACCAACAAAAACATCTTAGATCTACAAAAATATCTTAGATCAACAAAAACACCCCTAACGTTTTCATTTTTAATTGGAGAAATGTCACCTACAAAATTCTGCGGAATAATAGTAGTTTCTTCTACACATCAATTTACTTAGACAAAGACTCGTTAATATGTGTAACGTTGACGTTATTTTAATTAAAATATATCATACTTGGTTGCATCTAACGAAAACTGTAACCATATCATTATTTAAAAATGGCTAACCTACAATAACAGAGACATCCTGTACATTATCCGGTACGTCAACCTTTGAATTTACTATAACAAAATCTCCCGCATAACCACACAAACGTACTAATGTGGGCTAACCCTGTAGATACAACTTATGACTGCATCGGATTCACGAATTGTAACTGCAGCACAACCCGAGTCTAAAAAGCCTCGTATAGGTTCATCGTTAATAACACAATCAATGAAATAGTAAGTACTAGACGCCTGATTATTAGATAAAATTAAAATTGGTTTTGACTCACCCTTATTTTGTCGATCAGCTGGTCTTTATTTATATTTATATTTTCTCGCGAAATACATAACTATCGCTTTTTTTTATGCGGTGCTTTCATTAAAAGGTGACCTTCTATCACTAATGTCTCGTCTCGTCGGAGTCTAATTACATTCATATCGAGTACGCCTAAGATTGCTTTATAAATATAAGCCTAGGAGCTTTGTCCATCTTTCTTAACACGATCATAATACAAAGATCTTACTAACTTCACACGAATCACTAAATAACTTATCTAATGATAATATCCTTTTTAGTCACGTAACAACAAAAAGTATTTGCACGCCCTGTATTTAAAGCCACTCATTCACGTCGCGTACGTTTTTCTGGTAAGCCGTAAGTTCACCTCACACCTGAACTGTAAACTACACAAATAATTAAATGTTTATTTTACGTATGATGTTTATTAATATTAAAAAAATGTTACAAAAATAATAATTATTGAAACAAATGGAATAACAGTCTTAACAAAAGAAATGGACTGCATTTCTCAACAGTGTTCGATAATCTGCCCATCCAAATAGTTAACCCACTGATTGAACCTTAGAATATGATTGAACGACCTTTTTCTGTCGACCGCCGGGTTTATGATGTTTTGCTTTCCCAGAAATCGGCTCGTGTTAAGGGATCATCCAAACAAAAGATTACAAAACTAATGCACAAAAATAATAAATTTGACTGTAGATTCGAATAATTACAAAATCTTTATCAGAGTATGTAGGGGCGCGCTTCAAAACATCATAGCATTTATTATATGCTACTACATGTATCAAATCGGGCATCTGCAGACTCAGAAATCATTGCTCTTTTAGAAAAAACATATTACATAATTGTTTCATAGCGATCTTAGTCTTAATCCGCGCTGAAATTCTCATTTTGTTGAACATCGCAAATCAACCCCTTACTTTGACGAGTCGTAGAGAGGGAACTATTGGTCGCAGACAAAAAATGTGCACGATTTTGTTCTGTACATATTTTACTTGAACTTTTTTTCGATAGCTCTTACTACAACGGCTCTATTTCCCAAATAGCATCGCGACGCCGCGTTTTCATCCCTCCACCACTCGAGCGGCAGCTCCCCCTGAGTTCGCAAACTTAGGTGTAGTATCAGGGGACCCATGTCTACCATTCCACCAAATTTCATTTCTTTCCGACCTTTTTGCGAATAGACTCCCTTATTCTTTACCCACCGCGTGGACTATTTACAGTAAACAGAAAAAATAATAAACTTAAACCATGGATAAATTCAGCCTTAATTACTTCTATCTATAAAAGGGATGAATTAAAAAATAGAATTTTATAAAATAATTCCAAAGAACTGGACTATAAAGAATAAAAGAATATAGAAATAAATTAAATGCAATATTAAAAAAAAACAAACAAAAAATGACTTACGTTGACTATAAAAAAAACATGGAAAATAATTAATGAAATAACAGGATGTAAAAAAATTTCAAAAATTTCAGATACTGATATTATAAATGAAAATGGAATACGGTTCCGCACTCTGACCATTTAAACAGAATAAGCGAATAACAAATAGTACCAAAAAAGTAAAAGTAGGGAACGAATTAAGTACCGATTCAATAGTACAAATAGGAGTATCTACACTAGGAGACAGTATTGGGTCCAATTTTATTTTTAATTTACATAAATAGCATCTCAAAAAGAAGCCATTTTAAAGGAAAATGTTATGCCGATGACACTGCTCTTTTTGTGACTGGGAAATCTTGGGATGAAGTTAAATTAAACATATAAGTCTGCTTAAAAGAAATAAAAATATATCTAGATTATAGTTCATTGACTATAAACGTTGAAAAAACAAAATTTGTTACTTTGGTCCTACTGTAGTTGATCAACCTAAAATAAAAATTATATTACATAACTCTAAATGCAAGGACACTAGATGTAACTGTCATATCTTATAAAAAACAGTAGACTTCGCCTACAGCGTCGTTCGCAAATTTTGTCTTCGTGCGATATGACTATCATATCCACTCTTGTTGCACAAACTACTATTTTGCTAAAAGCGGATATAGTACAGTTTACAGATATTATCACTATCATCATTGTTTAATTTGGCCAGTTCAAAGTGACTGAAAATTATAGGTTTTCTGCACAAATTCATTCGTTTTATAAAATGTCTGGACTTTTGCAAAAAGTTGGATTATTTAATACTCCTGCGACATATACATTGTCGAAAATTAAGCGACTTTCTAATCCGAGCCTATATTCCGCTTCAATCCCGCCAGAGTTTGCACTAAACAAAATACCTACTTTATTTTAATATGAAATTATCTTACCTAAGTGGCAAATCTCCAGTATTTCTCAGCAGAACATATTTAACACGTGTTGCGTCAATTAATACATTAGAAAAGGTTAATACTTCTTTGTCTAAAGAAAATTCGGTGATCAAACATTTTCCTTTCACTGAACATAACGGAGCAATAAAATTTTGAATTTTATAAAATATCTGAAAAATAAAATGGATTAAAAAGTGCTCGCAAAATAAATAATTTTCTACAGTAAATTAGAAATTAATCTGTGTCATTGTCAATTTAAATATTTACTAAAAATTCCATAGATCTGCTATGTCACGAGAATTCAGAATTCTCCGAAAAATTCTTTTTATTAGTGTAAAAAAGTAAATTATATATTTTACATTTTTAAAAAAATATATATTTATTTAAAGGAGTCTGCATTCTGTGGTGCGGTCATTCATAACTGGATACTCATAATAGTAACAAGTTAAAATTACTGACTATAGTTAGTAATGCTGCCTAAGTGGTAAATTGCTATTTTTTATTAGCATATTTAAGACATTATAATCTAATTTTATATATTAACAAAATTACTTTTTGTGAGAAGTTTTCTAATCTTTCATTTGGTTGAAATTCCACAACAAATTGATATTTTTTGTTGAAATCCATTTTAACGGATGTATTGGGTTCAATGAAAAAGTAAGGTTTCTGTGGTTCCGTCACGGCAACTGTTAATGACCTGCAATAAATAGCTAAATATTAATTATAATATACAATACGAATAATAATTATAATAACAATAATTATAATAATAATTATAGGGGGTGGGTGGCTCAGTAGTTAGAGTCAAGACTTTCGGATCAAAGGTCCCCCCGGTTTCGACCCCACTTGACTATTCACTGTTGGGTTTTAATTAACAGTACTGTTACTAAAGTGGCGCTGGAAAAAGTGACAAAGCCTACTTAGAACACGAGGCTAATTACTATAGCAGTTGATGCTGGCATAGAATAAAAATAATAATTATAATAATCGTATTATAATATTAATAATAATTATTATATTATTAATAAATATAAGAATAATAATAATTATAACATAAAATAAAATCAAATAATACTCAAATTCATGTTTCACAATAAATAGGATTGATTAAAGTTAATATTATTTAACAGTGATTTAGCTAGGCGACTTATCAATGTACATATTATGTAGCATATAATCTTTGTCATAATCAAATAATAGAAGAGGGTATATATTTCTAATCTCGTACAACCGTAAAAACGAACCACAAATATTGTTTAGATCCAGTGATCGTACTAGAAATAAATCCGCCAGAGGTCGTTATAGTAGACCATTAAACAGATTTTAATCTATTAATCAAGCGACCGATATACCCTTGATTTTCAAGAGAGGTGATCATTTCAAGAATAAAGATTGATCTACTAAAAAGTGAGATACTCAACATTGCTTCTTGCGCCGCTCCTGTACAATACGTTTTACGCCAACACTGTACAATTAGTCCATAACATAGAGATAGAATAAAGTAGAGACGACATAAAGGCTATTTTGCGATATGACAGATGGACACACTCTGTAATGAAAATCGCGACTTGAGTAGAACCTTAGAGCATATAGGGACCGTGCGTGAAATATAGAGGCAGCACTACTGCCGAACTTAGCCCTCTCTAGTGTTTAATTTTAGAATTAAATGGGGTAAACATTGCAAGTAAATAATGAAGGGTATTTTTTTAAATATTAAATATAGTTAAAAATAGATACCGGCCCGTACCAAACAATCGTGTACATGGTCAAAATGACGTAAAATGTGAAACATTATTAAAATCTGGACATGCATATACATTTTAAGCAAAAAAATTTAAATGGCTAAGTGACAATAAATTGTAAAGTTGTACCTTAAATAAGTGTATCCAATGTTAAAATATCGGTATTTAGTAACACTGAATTTAAAATTATTACAATAACATTTAAAAAATGTAAATTAATAAAAAAGATTGATAATAATAATTATAAATCTTTTTAGCTTTATGTTAATCGAAATGTCATTCATCCACTGGCGTTTATGAGATGTTCAATGATACATATATTATAGATTGCTCACCCAACTATAAAAAAATTATGAAAAGCGGGTTGCAATGTGCCTTTCCTAGTGCTCACTAAATAGAGCCGTTCTAGCCCAAATGTGTTTTAAAATAAAAT
Source organism: Psylliodes chrysocephalus (assembly GCA_927349885.1). Lineage (NCBI taxonomy): Eukaryota > Metazoa > Arthropoda > Insecta > Coleoptera > Chrysomelidae > Psylliodes > Psylliodes chrysocephalus. The sequence goes on along the minus strand of OV651813.1, from coordinate 60,219,890 downwards.
TTCAGCATTTTAATCTTTAGAAAAAGAAAATAATTAAAGTTTTACTTCAAGACATGTCATTATGTATTTGGAAAGTTGAGTTTTCATGTAGTTAAATAATATTAAGATATCTGAACAATTTTTATAACAGATGAATATAAATAATTTTAGACTACTATTTCAGAAACAATTCTACATAAAATACATAATTGCAATATGTAATACAATTTTGAAAAGGTAATGTAAACAATTTTGATATGAGGTATAAACAACTTTGGTAAGAGTTGTAATTGGACACTTATCTATTATTCTGAATAATGTTTAATGGTAATGTCACTAAAAAAAATTACAAAAAATCACTGGATTTTTAATATTTTAAAGTTTGTTACAATCTCTTTTGACAGTAATTGCAATGTATTATTTATGATTTGTTTATTTTAATAATAAATGAGAAATAGTTAATAAATTGTAAAGAGGGCCGTGATATTTTTGTCAAATTGGTCATTCTTATTTCATAAAATTCTACATTAGTTTTAATCAACAGAATAAACCATTATCTGTAAAATTATATTTATATAAAATGTTCATTTAAATATGTAAAAATCTTAATGACAAGAAAACACTAAAGATTCTAATTTCTAAACCGGTTCTGTAAATGATTTCTTTACAACTAAGTGCTCAAAATTGATACAAGCTAGATAAAAAGAAAACTTTGCCCAGTGAAATACGCTTTTCGTCGTCTGATTTTACATATGGATAAGCAATCTTTGTAATTATGTATATCATTGGGTGTGAGGCATAATTTTGCTCTGTGGAAATTTATAAAATTTCTTTACTATCGAATGAAATCCAGGTTTCTAAAGTGATGTGTTTGTACATCCACGGATGCAACAAGTTTTTTCGATATTGATATTACGAAAATAATTCGACTTCATTTTATTAATAATTATTAAACAATAAATGCCGTATAAAACATTAATAAATACCCCCCAAAAAGTTCACATTTTTGTCACCAGTTAGCGTTAAAGTCATGACGCACGGTCCCTATAATAGTAGAGGCAGGCCCATGACACTCCCTGGGCGGGAAAAAGACACGCAGCTTTTACTGCGCTTACGTTTTCGGGATATAACCTATCACTTGTCATAAATCCGGTTAAAAACTCGCTACCATGCGCAGGCAATCCATATTTCGTACACAAATACAAACTTTTGTTTACATTTTATCGAAGTAGTTTTTGTAATACATTCACAGCTTAAAAACGGAAAATTTGTTATTTTGGTAGTGAATTTAGATCAAAAATACCCCAAATACACTTTAGTGTGTGTTTTATTCTTATTGTTACGTATTATTGCTCGTTTTATTTGAGAACATTGGAATAAATAGAGTACTAGAAGTAATCAAGCTAAAAAGGTGTCTTATAAGAAGAAAATACATTGCATTCGACTGATTTATATTTAATATGTTTTCGTAAAGTATTTCCAACATGCTAGTTCCTTGAATGGTTGTAAATTGTAAGTATATAAGTGATAGAAACTGATCTAGTGCTTTGTGCTTCGTTTTTTTTTGTGTTGGTGTCCCAGCCCAGCATTCCTAGCCAGCAGTAGTAGCAAAAACATTAACATTGTCTACATTCAACCCGTTTATATGTACATGATTCATCAGCTAAAAGCAGAATACAATAGTTCTCTGCAAAATGTAAACAACGCTACAAGGAAAATTGCTCATGTATAAATTCAACAATTAAATCAAAATATATTATTTTTAAAGGATTTATATCAACTATTATGTTAATTATAAATCTTATAATATAAATATTTGTAACAAAATAATAGTTGTGTATTAATAAATCTGTTACTAGTAGTAACTTACTACTCCAAAAAATATATTGTTTATTGATTATCAGGTATCAAAAATAATATCTTTCTTATTATAGTTGTAAATAAAAACAACACTTCTATCCGTCCATTTAACACTTACAAACATGCATATTTTAAGTTGTAAGGATCCGTAGCCTCTTAATTTTTTACATTAGACACAAGACCTGTGATGTCACATTAAATCGTGAATATGAAGTAAAGGATTTTGGAGTTGTCTTTCAGTCTAATTTGAAGTTTAATAACCATTTCTTACACATAACTAAAAAAACAATAAAAGCTTTGAGTTTTTAAATCATAAATACAAAAAAAATTTAGAATTACAACCAAAATCAGATTATATAATGCCTTACTAAGACCCCATCATGAGTATGTTTCACAAATATGGATGCCCTTGAAAGCCACACATATTGATCATAGTGAAAAAGCACAAAAAATATTTTTACCATACCCTTATGCCATAAAAAATACTTGTACCCTTATAAGATCACATATAACACTATGCTCGATAGTTTTAAGATTAAATCTCTTTTATAAAGAAGAAAGCAACAGGCTGTGATATATTTTGTACTTTATTTTAAATAATGTTAAGTACAAAAATTGTGATTTGATTGACTATATAAATTTTAATGTGGCAAAGATTAATCTAAGAATCCCAAGTAACAAAAAATTATTTAGTTTAGATCCAAGTAGTATATCTCCTTTTAACAAGATAATGGCTATTACCAATGAGTTTTTTAGCGAGGTCCAAATAGATATCTTTAATGTTAGCCTAAGAAAGTTGAGAACTGTACTAAATTAAGTTTACTAGATATAAAGGTTTGTTTTGTTTTTAAAGTTCTTGTTACTTAACTCTACATGTAACTACTATTAATTTTTTATAGTATCCAATAAATAAATTATACCTTATGCCTGCTTTCAAACAATTCTGTGTGTAGTCACTCAGTTTAAAGTTAATTTTAAATTAATGAGTTTAATAAGAATGTCAAATAGTGCGATATGTATAGTGTCTATGAATTTGCTGTGTGTAGTAAATGGCCAATAAACATAACTTTAATATTTTTATTACAAGTTTTTTAAATAAATTCATAATAAAAAGTAACGATTTTAGTCTGCCATACTTGAACTCATTCACTAAAACAAGTCACTGAGTATATATTTGTAAAAAAACTACACTAAATATGTCTCCATTATAAATTTTTATATTTAAAACTACATACTTTCCTATAGATTTTGCAGTAAGTACCTAAATAACGTATAGAATAAATTTCTACAACATAGAAAAGTTTTAGATTAGAGTAATTCTTAAGAAATAAAGCAAAACCTCTATTTTATTACTCTAACCTTGTGTGTTATATATTTTCCTTAACAAGCTACGTTATATTTTGAACTAAAAGTGATTAAACTTTTCACTAATAAGTAATATTTCACATATATAAAAATTTTTTAAAACGGTTCTGCCTTCTCACATTTGCGAAGACTGCCCTGATATCTAATGTATTTTCTTCTTCAAAGTAATTAAGTTGTTCAACCGTTGTCTATAAAGGTATCTCACATCTCGCTCATACACACAAATTTGAAAAGCAGCAGAACAAAAATTCAACTAACCAGGTATACCAAGTCCGTGTAAAGAAAACTTTTCATATCCCGAAAACGTCAAGTGTCAACTAAAATTTCTACTTTTAAAGATCAAACGTGCCGCCTCAGAGTGCCAATACTGATTCGTATATATACTGGGGTAGAGGTGTTACTCAAATGGGTTTGTTATGTACTGAGGGGGGGTAACCCCTTCGGTGTTAGGTACACGACGTATTATGATTGGCGAGTTAGGAACACGACGATTTATGATTGGCGAATTTAAATAACGCGCGTATTTGTGATAAATGACATTTCATTTGACGTTTTGTTTTCGTTTTTAAAAATATCATTTTTTGTGGCTTCCAAATACAAACTGGACGAGATTTCCCTTTGATAAACTTTTTAAGTGTAATTTTATTATAAAATAAGTGCTAATTATGCCGAAAGCTTGCAATAATACATACTTAAAAGGATCCTGGTTGACGTTTCACAAGTAAGGCCCGGTACTTTGTGCTCTTGTTAAATTTCTGATTAACTAATCACGTTGTTAAACTAATCATAATCAAATTGACAGAAAAGTAGTGAATGGGTACTTTATGAGTAAATTTAACAAAGATTAGTTAATCAATATTTGATTTAAGTTTTCAGTAGTGCTACCACTGTCTCTTCTTCTTTTTATTTATTATTTTTCATTGCTCAAATTTGAGAAAGAATCATGAACATACGTTGTGGGATATTTGTAATGTATTAGAAAGAAAAAGTTTTACGCATTGTATCGAAGCTTAAATACACATGTCAGTTAAATCAAGTCTGCTTAAGAAATTGTTGTGGTATTGTTAAGATTTTTACTGCTTACTTAACTGAAATAGCGGTATTAAAATGAATTTGCATGAGATATACGATATTTTTGATGACTATGGTGAAATTATTGATTATGTTCGTAATCAACGAACCTATATATCGTTGATGAACGTGTAGACCACATGAATAAATGGAATGATGCAAAAATTTTCAGAAGGTTTCGATTTTCAAAAGAATCAGTTCGTCTTATTCTAAATGAAATAATTGAAATCCTTGATAGGGACAGATTGATGTAAGTACATAATTTTTTGAATTTTTTATGTTACAATTATATAATGATTTTTACGTTTTACTTTCTTATAGGTACCATGAGGTAGATCCCCTCAAACAACTACTGTTAACCCTTAGATTCTACGCTGCAGGAAGTTTTTATAATGTCCAAGGTAATTTTGCAGGGATACATAAAACAACAACAGGACGGATAATCCAGAAAGTTACCACAGCATTAGTAATTTTACGTGAACGTTATGTACATATTCCACAGACAGAAGAAGAAAAAACAGAAGGATATGCTCGATGGTCTCATCTTCTTGTTCGCACCCTCTGCAAAGTGCGGATTCTGACAGCCCCATAATATGGAGATGCTTCCGTACTTGGCAATGACCAGTCAGAATACCTGTGACTAGGCGAAGATTCTGTCTAGTCATAGTCAAGCAATCTTAACTTACTCAATCGAACACCGCCTATGTAAATAATGCAGAGGGCACAGTTATAGATTGGCACAAAATAATATGATATTATGAATTGACGGTACTTATTTTTGATATTTAAAAGATGTGCCAGGTATAGAAACACTGTCAGCTATTGATGCCACTACCTTATGTATTTTTGGTTGTAAAAATAAATGCACAATATTTTGTTAAATAGTTTTATTTGTACAATAATGTTTTAAACACAAACATGTGTTATTAACTAATAATGTAAAGTAAAACATTAAAAAAATGCAAAATTTCGATTTTAGGAGATTTTCTAAAAATTATTAAAAACAAAACAAAAATTTGAAAAACTGGCTCCAGATGAACTGCTTTAACCTTTTCCTACACATACATGTTTTTTCACTAAAAATTTAAAATTAAATGTCCTTATAAATTTTCCCTTAATCTTTTGTTTAATTCACATTTCAACGGATTAACGGATAATAAATCATATTTTACTAATACAATACGTACTATATTAGTTAGTTGACTGGTGTTCATTGTTTTCTTATGTAGTATAAGAAGATACCTAACTAATGGTTGGATTTTTCACATCTGAGTCTCCCATAGACGGTAATCCCGAAATGCATAATTTCAAATGAGCATATAACTGCTCTTCATACCAGAGCAATTTTACACATGTCCAGGTCCACCACCGGTTCTATTACAATTGTTATTTGATGTTTTATTTTCAGTGAATTGATAGTAGATGGGATTAGCCAGTTCTGGACCAAGGTCAGAGGCAAGGTCAGAGGCAATTGGTGTAATTAGTAATTACCCTAAGTACCCACCCCCCACCCTTCGAGCAAGTACCCCCCCACCCTTCGAGCAAGTATCCCCCACCCTTCGAGCAATTAGCAAGTACCCCCCACCCTTCGCGCAATTAGCAAGTACCCCCCACCCTTCGCGCAATTAGCAAGTACCTCTGAATTACTCTGTACACCATGTTATTGCATAGTGTAATGAGTGTAATTGCATAGTGTAATGAGTATAGTAAGTACCTCTCAGTACACATAGTGATGTAAGGACCAACCAATTATTCTGTACTGAGTGTAATTGCATAGTGTAATGAGCATAGTAAGTACCTCTCATTACACCATATGCATAACTCTCAGACAGTATTTATTGTGTATATCACGTAGTGTAATAAGTCTAAGTACTTCTCTTGTTTACTGTTGTAGCATAGGGGAAATAAGTCGGCGCCATGCACACCCTTGACTCTCAACCGCCATAGCTAAAGTGAATCACCGGTCTTCGGCAGACACGCGCGATGTAAATATTGTTGGAAGGGGTAGTATCCCACCCTTCGCGCAATTAGCAAGTGCCTCCCAATTATTCTGTAAATTATATACTTTAATGAACGTAATTGAGTAGTGTAATGAGCATAGTAAGTACATCTCATTACTCTATACACCTTGTAAGTACCGCTTAAATAGTCATTACTATTTACCTCCTAGTGATTACTATTGTATTCTATATTACATACTATGAATATTGAGAAGGAAAACATAGTGGAGGTGGGGATTTTTAGGGAGGATATATAGCGACCTCATATCCAAATGGAATCAGTTTAAAATCGTAAGCTTTAAGAGTCTTTAGAAGTTTCAAATAATAACTGAGTGTAGTATTGTGTAGTATTGTGTATTATACAGGTAAAAAAAATATTTATTTGTATTCTACTATGGCTCAAACGCAAATTGATGCGGTTAATAAATTACTTGGAGACTGGCCCACAATATTGGACCAAAGAGAACTAAAGTCATTGGTTATAGGTCAACTTTATATTATTAAAACGATATTGGTCAAAGATACCAGATATGGTAAATGTTTACTTATTCATTTAATTGATCGGCACTCACAGGAGCTTTTCCAGTGTTGGTTACCGAGACGCATTTTTGAAATAATGCCACCCGAAGTCATTGCTATGATAAATGATTCTACTGGCCAATATGCCATGGCCTATTTAGGGGAAAAGCCGTGTTACAACTCAACTACTAGGTCTCATATAAGAATCGATCTAGTTGGCCAGCAATCAATTAGTTAAATCCATGGTAGAGTCACTGTAAATATTTTTTTACTTTTAAACACATATAGATATCTAATATACGCAATATTTCATTAAGAATTTCCACAATTTTATCGTAAGTATAACTTGACCAATATTTGTTCATTTAATAACAGCCAAATATTGTTTCAGATTATTTCGACATGTGGATGATGTATTCCGAAGAGCACTGGCCTAAAGCCATCGACTTAGAATCAGCAATAAGCAGGCTTGGAAAGGAACTGGACGCACTGGCGATGGATGCGTTACACTCCATCAATTACGACGCTGAGGTATGGCTGTTTCCAGAAGCTGTGGCTTATCAAAACGATTGTTATGAGAAATACTGTAAAGGCAGCAGTCTTTGCTGCGAATATAATGCATGTGAGCTGGACTTAGATACATTCTGTAAGAAGATGGTTACCCTAAGTTTGAAACGCTTCTTGAACGAGGCCTTACCATACATCACCCCGCAAATAAGGAGTAAACATGGTTTAGATGAAGATGCAGACGATGAGGCTGATGATGAGACAGATGACGAAATGGATTAGGGATTACTTATATAATATATCTATCTATCTGTGATTAAAATATAAATAAAACAATATACATAGTTTAATTGTTTTTTATTTAAAAAAGGTTACATCTTTTTATTTTTGTTAAAAGTGAACACAGGTATAAGTTTGGATACAGTAAATTAGATTATATGAACTACAATGGCATATATTCAGTGTGTACAGTGCCATCTAGTGCATTATAACTTATAAGAGCTTCATGAATAATAAGCGCATACGCTTTAGTGTTGGCGGGAAACTGCATTTTACGTGTTTCGAATTCAACCTTGACATCCACAGTTGAAGATTTGATTGGTTTTGGATACATACTGCAATCAATTACGAATAGAGGGTTCGCTCTAAAGCCATTCAGGCCTAACATCGGCTCAGGATTTTCCTTTTTATAGTAACTTCGCTGAAAATCTTCATAAGCATAATAAGCGGGAGTATCCAACTTTTTCCCAACATCCAAATTCCAACGCTCTAATGGGTAAACTTCAGAATTTAGATATAATCTGATATTGCTTACATCAGCAGCCGTAAACGCCGTCACATCTTCTTTCCTGTTTTCAGTAAAAGAAGTATTTTGAAATCCAATAATTACATATCTAGGTCGTTCCATGGATGTAGTGGTTTTAATCGCCCATATGTCGTTAGAAGTTTGTCTTAGAGTAGGTAATTCATAAAGATCCCATTTATGGTGCGGTATTTTAATGGATTGCAAATGTTTGTCATTAATTTTTTTATACATGAGAACATCTGCATCATTTTCGGGAGTAATGTGTTTGACTATCCAATCCATTTTAGTGATAGTTATGTCTGCATCGACTTCTCCTATATAGCAATTTTCGAATGCTCGAGCAATTATTACAGTCATCTCATGCTTAACACCTATTATCCCTTTTTTGTAAGATTCAGCAAAACCAAATAGATGTTTTAATAAGATTCTACCTGTAAATGTATTACTCGTTGAATCAACCAAAACTTGATTCTCTTCGCTGAAGCCCCAACCGGATGTTTCTAATAATTTCGCATGTTTTTCACCATATGACACCATATTTTTTATTGCTGTCGTTATAATAGGTTTTCGACATTCAGCAATCTTTTGTCCACCCATTTCATATCTAATTTCTTCAAATAGGCCAGGAAGAGCATTGTTGGTCAAATAGCACTTTTTATTAGCCTCTTTTGGCTTAAATGTTCCAACTATATTGATGTAACTATCGCAAATTAAGAGATTCAGGTCCATATTATTGATCGTAAAGGTGATTGTATCAGAATGTTTGTAATTTGGCGATCGCGTAGGCGGGTGAATATATCCATCGCATCTTTTGATTGAGTTATCGACGATCGGCTTTTCAAATACGTCCAACATCTCATTTCTTACATAAACAGCCATTATTTAATATCTTATATGGAATCCAATAGATTGAAGAAATTTATAATCTTTATTAGACAACAGAAGTCTTCTTCGCTTTACAGTTACTCGACGAATGTTCATGTTTTTCCCTTCGATTCTATTTATATGATTATTTAAATGGGTGCTAGTTGAATGTCGTGGTTTGAAGCAGAATTCCATATTAGTTTATCTCCTTTAACTCGAGTGTGATATTGATAGTTTCCTCCCCAAAGTCAATCAACTCACCGTTATCATCTACAACTCGGATAGTAATGTTGTCTAGGTATTGCCGACCGGCAGGTATGACTGGTAGATAAATAATGTTATGAGGTTCCTTCGTCAGTTTGTATCCTGGCTCAACGTCTATGTCAAATGAAAAAAGAGTGTGGGCTTCTTTCCCATTTATATAGGAACCAGAAATAATATTACAATCCAATTGAACAAGGTGGAGGTTCATAATATTAATCGGCCTTGAAGAAACATAAGCTTGAGGCCTTGGCGGGCACTTCGAATTACTGAATCCTAAGAGGCTAGCTATACTGTTGTCACAATCAAAGTTGATTATGAATTTAGATGAAATTTCACATTTTAGAGTGTTGTTGTTCGCCGACAATTTAAACATAGCATCAAGTTCTCCCTGATTTATAATAGTTTTGATATCCGGATATAGATAGTCATATAGCTTTTTGGACGAACTTATTAATTTCATCAATCTCATAAGCGCCGGGTGCCACACGTACATTAATTTTTTTCGGTGCACTGCCTTCCTCGGCCCAACTCTTCTCTCGCTGCACCACATCTGCCCAAAACTTTTCTGGGTCTACCACCTCTAAACAGATGATATTATTTTTTGAGGTGATATTTTTGATAGAATGGTAGGCATAAAATGCTATTAATCCAAGACCATACTGTTTATTAACATCCAATTCGATGGGCGGAAAAAAATCATTGCTGAGAATGCTTGAGGCTATGGACGACAAATTAAATGTTCTTGACATGGCTAAGAAGTATGTCACACTGACTTCGAAATCTATTTTCGATTACATAAATTATAAACTCGCTTTTTAGTGGAAATTTTCAGTTCTCGAATTTTACAAAAACAACAAATTACGTGTTTTGGTGTTGGATCGTCGGTTACGTCAATTGACCCACGTTTCGAAAATACCGTCGGACCATCATTTACGTCGATAGATTCATTTTTAGAAAAATCCTTAGGTTGTTCTTCATCATGGGTATTCATCCTTCAGAGAGAAGAAATTGCAAACACAAATGTCCACATAGGACAGTATCAAACTTCTGGTAGCGTTTATAATTATAGTGAACTTCAGATACCGGCCAACGCCCTTTATACAGATAACTAATTAAATCTGAAGGTGGGGGTAAATCACCATAACTATCGAAATATATTGAGGACGCATCTCTTTTCTTGTAAGCGACCCAATGTGTTCCTGGCCCGCTACTACTATCCAAATTTACAATGGCTGATTCGTTTTTTAGTGGCCCGCAGTTTGGTAAATTATCTCTCATATACACACCTCGAAAGTAGGGAATCTTGAATCTTTTGGCAAAAGATTGTATGTCTAAATTACTGAGAGGTCTTCGAGGTAGTGAACTTACGAGTTTTTTGGCCGATATGGTTTCATGTAAAGGCCCAACCCCTTTCGATAGGGCTTTAAGTATAATCCTTTACCGTTTTTTCCTAGAGAGATGGCTTCCATGGTTCTATTGTGTCGATTAGCTTCTGTTAATTGTTGACTATTTGTTTTAGCGGTGTTCACTGCTTTGACGATTCCGGATGCCGCTCCTGCCAAGCTCCCCAATGCAGATAATCCAGCAAAAATAGGTATTAATGGTAAAAATCCACCTTTTTTGGTATCGGTATAATACGGGGAATAATAATTTTTTTCTTTCCCCCAGCTGCTTTAACATATTTTCGGGCAGCCATGAGAGATGATGCAGCCATCTTCTTGAGTGTTTTTCCCCCATTTTCTGTCCGCCATATGTCTTTAATACCCCTTTAATCTTACTGACAATTCCTCTACCGAAAGCAATTCGTTTTTTGCTTTTTGTTCCGCGACGCCGCTTTCTAGACCGTAATTTATGGCCCATACCAAAACTTCGCTTTGTTTTCATAATATTTGTGATAGTCCAGGCAGCTGCTTTTTCACCAACTGACGCGTCGCTAGTTTTAAACCGAGTCCAAGCTAATTCTTGAAGGTCCTTATCAGCAATATGTCTAGCTTTTAAATCGTTTGCACTTTTAGAATAAGCGATATCATGTAATTTACAGGCTTTATCTAATTCATTTATTCCGGGGTCGTTACGCGCTAAACGTTTTTGTAAGCGCGTACCTGGCCCACAATATTGGTACCCCGGTATGTGCAGTTCAAATGGTAATTTATTTATTAGGGAATTAACAAACCCTTTTCCACACTTTCTTTTTGAATAACGTTTAGTGATAGATCGCACTCGTTTGACGCTAGGCATTTAAATGAATGTTACATGAGCGATGGTTTATATAGCCAAAGACAGTCAAACGATGCGCATAGTCAAAGCACAAAATAGTATCTGTGTGGAGAATTTAGATGAAAAAGTTGGTGATGGGCTTAGTAAAAATAAGATTCCTAGACACGGCCCATTGTTGCCCGATACAATACGCGGCCTTCTAATAGGACCATCAAATTGCGGTAAAACAAATGTTATGTTATCACTACTCATTCAACCAAATGGGCTACGATTTGAAAATGTATATATTTATTCAAAATCATTATACCAGAAGAAGTATGAGTACTTGCATGAAGTTTTGACTCCGATAAAAGGGTTGGGTTATTTTACGTTCAACAATAATGAAGATATAATTCAACCAGTAGACGCCAAACCAAATTCCATATTTATATTTGATGATGTGATTTGTGAAAAACAAGATGTTATTAGATCATATTTTAGTATGGGGCGACACAGAAATATAGATTGCTTTTATTTGGCTCAAACGTATTCGAAGATTCCGAAACAATTGATTAGAGACAACACAAATCTAATAATTATGTTTAAACAAGATGACCTAAACCTATGTCACCTATATTCAGACCATGTAGCTCCAGACGTGTCTTTTAGAAAATTTCAAGAAATATGTGTGGAATGTTGGGGTGAAAAGCATGGATTTCTAGTGATAGATAAAGATAAAGATATAAGCGCCGGTAGATATAAGAAAGGATTCGATAGCTTCATATACCCCTAAACAATGCAATACGCGTTATTTTTCAAGTAGCGTCCAAGGCGGCAGGTGGTTTCAGCGATTAAAATGTATAGCAATAAAAAACATTTCGACATCAAATCGGAGCTGGCCGCTGTCTCCGATTCGGTTAGACAGAAATTTAATGCCTTAAAAAGTGGGCGCCTTGAAACTCTGCAAGCTCTAGAAAAAATGTATGAACCGCTGACGAAACCGTTGAAAACAATTTCAAAAGCCGCAACCTCTAACCCCTCTAACGCTAAAGAAGAAAACCCCGCTAACACTAAAGAAGAAAGATCTGGCATGAAAAGGGAACTCGCGTCAATATCACCGGACTCGACAAAATATGGAGAAAGTTTTGAAAGTGCAATATCCGACCGCGGTGATGGTGATGATGATGATGATGATGATGATGATGATGATGATGATAAAAAATATATTAATAAGCATTTAGAAGAAATATCGCGAGGTAATAAACGCTATGATACTCGGTACGGCGTATATATGGACAAAGACATGAAAACAATGGTTGGTAATTTAGAAGTAAAATTTTCTGATGGCAAAATCTCGTTTTGGGATGGGGATAGAAGAGTTGCTGACTACCACGGCAATCCGGAATTGTATGAGCTACTATTTTATCGAAGCCCTAAGAAGGTAAGTAATGCGACTATGGATACATATAAGGAAATATTACAACTTACCGGAGCGGCCTTTAAGGAGTATGACGAGTCCAAAGGGCTAAGTAACAAAAATGTAAATAAATTGAGAAAAATTATTAGACCATTGTTCTCTCCGGTAAAGATAAAGGGTGGAGGGTTTTCAAAAATACCTAAATACAAAAAAATAATGACCTCTAAACCCACATACGTTTATTGGAACAAGCCGAGAGAATTGGTGGCTAGATTGCGTTTATTATGGAGTTCAAAGCAAGCCGGCCATACTGGGCACGATAATGAAATTTTATCTATAATTGAAGAATTAAGAGAAGAGCGAATAATATATTAAATACATGCGCTGTAGAGGTCAGTCGTAAACGGAATGTCTTCAAGGAACATTGTAGATAAATTCGGAAGAAAAAAGAAAAATCAACGCGTAATTATTCGAGAAAAGAGGGGTCTTGGATTCAAATTAACAGGTGACGGTAATTATGATATGCAAACCAAACCGTTGGTGAACCTCGGAGAGCCAGAACAATCGACCGACGCTGTAACGGTTGGATATGTTGACGATCTTACTAGGCAAGCAAAAGATCACGTTTTAAAAGCTTTAACGGAATCCATTAAAAACGTATTACGCGAAGCTACTATTTATTTCGAAAATCAGCAGAGTGAACTTAAGAAATTAGTATTTGAACATCGAACTGTGTCAAGCAATAGTATTGGCGATGTTAATGTTAAATACCAATCGATGTTACAAATAGTGAAGCACAATAGAGAATTTTTTGAGGACATACTTACCACTACAAAAAGTAATATTTTAAAAATTATTACTAAAGTTGATATTTTGGAAAGTGAAATAAAAGGCATAAAAAATTTTACTATAATTTTAGAGAACCGTTTAACTGATCTTACCGATAAATTCATTTAAGTGTAATACGGAAATTCTTCGAGACCTTGAAAGCGTCAAAGGAAGTATTGGACAAAATACAGCGGTTTTATCGAAAATTATAGTAGGACTGGAAGAAAGGATCAAAAAGATTGAATAAAAAATTGTATTTTAATTGGAAAGAATGTCTAAGCACCAAATAATTGAAGAAATCCACCGATCTGCCCGTCGAAATTTTCCCAGAAGAAGGACTATTGTAAAAGGATATGCCGACTTGTGGCAGAGTGATTTGGCTGATATGCAAAGTTATAAAGATGAAAACGATGGTTACAGATATATTCTAATTGTCATCGATTGTTATACGAAATATGTGTGGGCGAGACCATTAAAAAATAAAACAGGCTTACATGTTAAAAATGCCTTTTTAGATATACTCCAAAATTGCGCACATCATCCTAAAAATCTACAAACGGATCAAGGGACAGAATATTATAACAAGGAATTTGGGAAAGTAATGAAAACATATGATATAAATCACTATTCGACTTATAGTACAATGAAAGCGTCAATGGCAGAACGTGTGATTCGTACGATAAAATCCCTATTATATAAAAAAATGGCTATGAGAGGGAAATACAATTGGATAGATATTATAAACGGTGTCATTAATAAGTATAATAACACCACGCATTCAATCATAGGTATGAAGCCAATAGATGTCCTGCCGACAACTAAACTCAACCAATATAGGCAAAACAAAAATAAAGTAAGGCGTAAAAAACCGAAATATCGTGTCGGCGATGTCGTAAGAATAAGTAAATATAAAAGCATATTTGAAAAAGGGTATACTGCTAACTATACAACTGAATTATTCAAAATAAGAAAAATAAATAGTACATACCCCGTAACATACATTCTAGAAGATATGAATGGTCAATCGATTAAAGGCTCATTTTATGAGTTGGAATTATTAAAAACAAATTGGAAAGATGTTTATTTAGTGGAAAAGGTCATTCGGACAAAAGGGGACAAAGCCTTGGTGAAGTGGTTGGGATTCCCACAGCAAGAAAACTCTTGGATTAATATAAATGATATTGTTTAGTATGGATATTAAATGAAATAAAGATTTAAAAAAAACAAGTTTTATTTCCCTATTAACTACTACATATACAATAATAAAATAACGTACACTTAAATATATACAGAAAGCTTAAATAATAAACAATTATACAAATTAATTTTAAAACTAATATATAGAGGGTCATTGGATGCATAACAAAGCCGCCGTATTGCAACCTCTGACTCCTTTATTTCAAGCGCCGATGCATACAGGGCAAACATTTGTGTCGCAGAAGTGGGAAATATATCGGGCGCATACATCACATGTTTGCGGATCCTCCAAATCCCCCCCTTCTACAACAAAATGCTGATGCTCGTGTATGTACCTGGCATTTGGATTTCTTTCGACCTCCATCTGCTCGTAATAAAGAAAGCAGGGGTTGCACAGACGTTTGCTCCGTTCCATGCCGGGAATAACCAACTTCACAATAACGGAGCTGGATGTAACGCAGAAGTGGTTACCGCCTCTGGCCTGAAATACAGCCAGCTCCCTTCTTATTGAAGTCGGTGATCCAGGGCAATCAGCCTCAATGCCCTCATCATCGTCGTCGCTGGCGGGTTCATCGGCGGGTGGGGCTGGACCAACGGCGTCTTCACCCTCTTCGACGAGTGGTGCCGGACCAACAGCACCCAAATCCTCGTCGGCAAGTTGCGCTAGACCAGCCACGCCTTCTCCATCACCGTCGGCAGCGGCATCAGCAGCCTGTAAAGAATTATATTGATTAGATATTTTATAAGCATAATAATTAGATATTTTATAAACATAAGGTAATAGTTAAAAACTTACATCACGTTCTATGGCGTCCCAAAATTCGTCAATGCCTGGCTTGTTGGCATCAAAACGCGCCAACAAGAAGAGCTGACGCTCGATCTCCTCAACCGCATCAACATCAACAACAACAATTTGTCCATCCATCTTTGCTATTTTTTATTTTTTCGGCTTTCTAATATTCTTAGTGGTCAGCTACAGCGAAGTGACTGATGCTGGTAAGTGGTCGGGACCTCCTTATATATGGTTATATATTCCCACCTCCACTCTCCCAACCCTCGAATTTACCACCTCCCCTGCATAACATCACGCTCAGTAGGGTGCATCTAGTTCCGGAAAGTTGGATGTCAGAAAAAATTTTACTCTAGCATTAATCGGCGCTCTGCATATAATACAAATAACTACAGATCGACTACAGCTATTGCAAGATACGGCATGCCCACATGGTATAAAAACCATTTGCACTTCCTTATCGGTACAAATCTTGCAAGTGAGGCGCTTACTCATAGAACAATCATCGCTTAAAGTATGCATAGTAGCGCGAGGTCTTCAAGTAGAATGTAGGTTGAATATCTATTTAAGAACTATATGTGTATGTGTGCGGTGAGTATTTATAGTGATCTGAAAGATTGTGGGAGATTGGGAGACTCCCAACAAAAAACTGTTATATCTTAAAATTATATTATTGCAAGTGATGCAATATCTAATCTTTCATTTAAAAATATTTCAGCGGTTCTGAAAAGAACCCTTTACTAAATTTCCACGCCACCATCGCCTAGGTATTAGTATGGCACATTGCATTTTTTTTAATTTTATCAACTGCCGCCCGGATCCGAATTGATGTGATCTAACCACTTTGAAATGCCTTCCTTTGTCGCCTGCGCCCGTTCGCTCACTTCATCGCATTTCACCCTCATCGCCTCGCAAGCCCTCTTCCGCTCTTCATGTCCCGGATGGGCCTCTTTGACTCTTGACATTTCAATACCCGCATCCACCTGGCTTTGGCGCACAACATGTTGGCGATGTACGACCTCTTCCAACTGCCGCTGCAAGTCGGCGATGGATGAGGAAAATAGTCGCATCCAACTACACAATTCGTCCAGCCTATACTGAATTGGCGCTGAGGCTACCTCCATGGCCTTTTCTTCCTCATCCACCTCCATCTTCAATTCTTTGTAGGTAGATCGGGTTATTTCCAACTGCTCCCTATCTGCCGTTAACCGCGTCTGGTGATTCATCACGGCGAGCATTGCTTTATTGAGCCGCATACTAAGTTCATCCTGCGATGATGGTATGCTCGGCTCGGCTCGGCTGGTTGAAGCCACCACGCTTGTCGAGGGTACCAGCAACAATGTTGGTGCTGGTGCGACCTTCGGCTTCCTTGGGGCTCTCGGCTTCCTTGGGGCTCTCGGCTTCTTGGTTTTAGGTGCAACCACTGACAATCTTTTTGTCGCTGCCGGCAGTCTAGGGACACGAATATCCGTATGGACGATAATCTTTGGCGAGTCTTCAAACTCATCCCCGCTATCGTCAATTACATAGGTTTGTAATGCGGTTGGTACCGGGGCTGAAATGGGGGCTGGTACCGGGGCTGGTAGCGGGATGTCACTTACTCGCGACACAGGTGACACGGGTCCGATTGACATTAGCAGCATCTCCAGATCAAAGTCGTCATCTGTCATACAATCATGCAATCTGCTCTTGGGCTCCATAAGGATGCTGTTGATGGCATTGGTTGTCTCGTCATTGCAACTCATGTTAAAAACTGAAAATAACTGAAAATAACTGAAAAAGTTTAGTAGTTCACTCAGCTAGCTGAAATAAACTAAATTTCTTAGCGCTGATTGCTCGTATATATAGTAAAATCGGGAAGAGTGTCAGGGTGGGAGTGGAGGGGAGACTCTCACAGCCTCATATTGTAAATAACGACCATTGCGCATCGAACCAATGATCATATTTTTAACTACACAATGCACAAATTTCGGGTATACGGCATATTAGTATATATTATTAAATTGCAATACTCGGCATTTCATAGGGTAACATCTTGCGACTGTAACATGATGCTCATACATTTTTGGAATACCGCATAATATATTTTAAATAATATTCAATCTTAATACGAGGTATTTCATAAAGTACTATATATCATTTATTAAGCCATATTGGTGTAAGGCTGTGCATACCTCTAAATAAAATAGTTTGTCCTCTTGGGGCAAATTATTTGTAATAAGTTTTTGTTGGTTCTGAAAAGAACCGTTTTTTTTTTCTGACGAGGGCAGATACCCTATTGCGAGTCAGAATCGCTCTCCGAATCGGCATCCGACCCGGACTCAGCATCCGAGTCGGTGTTCGACTCAGTGTCGGTGCCACACCACACGTCATGCACGTCCAATATCAGGACGCGCGAGTCGCATGGACCGGGTGGCGTTGATGGTCGCCTTGGTCTTCGGAGACCATGGGTGGTATCGCACACCCCATCCAAGTCGGTCATTTGACCCCAGCTCGTATCTACTCCGGACGTCGAATCGCATTCGGCTACTTCGATTATATCGGCCATGTTAGTTACTCAACGAGTTGAAGTGAACTGAATTTCCTAGCGCTGATCTCCGAATATATAGTGATCGAAAAGATTGGAAGCGAAGGGGAGACACTCACAACATCATGCGCTCACGCATCTATGGAAAGCGAGTCAATAGCTGCGTATAACATTAAGACTTATCTAAAGGCACTGCCTTTACTATGAATTTTTTTGATGGCCCTGAAAAGGGCCGTTGTCTGACCAAGGTAGGTGGTCTTTACGAGTCAGAATCGTCAAAAACCACCAAGCCGATGTCGGGATCGGCATCGGCATCCCAATCGGAGATGTCGTCGTCGATCGGAGGGTCGATGTCGTCATCCCACCAGTCCGAGGAGTCGCCACTCTCCGACTCACTGTTCGGATCGGTGTCTACTTCGTAGACACCGGGCGGCTGCAGTGTGAACCCCGATGTGGAGTCGCATGGACCATTCAACTCGGTGTCCCACCCGGCTGACAATAGGTCAACAATATCAACCATATCTGTAGAGTCGCACTCGGCGATTTCTGCCATGTCTGTCTGGTGTGGTGAGCTGAACCAGACTGAATGATAATGCGCTGTAGCTGGGTATATACATCAATCGAAAGGAGTGGGGAGGAGTGGGAGTGTTGTGAGGAGTGGGAGTGTTGCGCGCGCATCGCAGGGCCCAAAATTTTTACCTCAACACCCTATCAAAAAAAAAATAAAAATACAAAATATACCCCCTAAAAAATTTTTTCCCCAACACCCTATCAAAAAAAATCAAAATAAAAAAAATACCTAAAATTTTTTTTTCCCCAACACCCTAGCAAAAAAAAAATCAAAAAATTATAGGGGTGGGGGTAATTTTTTTTTTATTTTCTTTTTTGTTTTTATAATCCCTATCCCTATGATCCCTATCCCTATCGCATTTCAAATAAACCCGGCACAGATGTTTTTCGCCTAATTTTTTTATCTTGACCCCTAGACCCCTTTTACCCAATGGAAAAAAAAATAAAGGACCCCCCCATAGGCCCCCCCCCTCAAGGAAAAAATTCTATCTCTTACCGTTACGGAGATATGCAATTGTTGGCGGCTGTTTTAGGGAGGGGGTGGGGGTAACTAAATTTTTTTTATTCCTTTTTTGATTCTCTGTACATACATATAATATGATCCCTATCGCATTTCAAATAAAGCCGACACAGATGTTTTTTTATGGAAAGTGGGGGTAATTTTACACTTTTTGTCAAATTTCTCGATTACGGTCGATTTTATGGGAATT
Organism: Psylliodes chrysocephalus; assembly: GCA_927349885.1. NCBI lineage: Eukaryota > Metazoa > Arthropoda > Insecta > Coleoptera > Chrysomelidae > Psylliodes > Psylliodes chrysocephalus. The sequence goes on along the minus strand of OV651813.1, from coordinate 60,200,421 downwards.
ATGTATAGAACAAAAATTATAGAGAATTACATTACAAACAACTTTTATTTGAAGAATTTTTTTCTTTTAAAAAAATGAAAAATGAGAAATGATATACATGGATTGGTATAAATATTTATTCAAAGTAAATTTGCACATACATATATTTATTAAAATTTACATCTCTTCAAATACCATTATTTACGTTTTTTTTTCTTTCTTCTTCTCATCAGATGCCCCGTTTACCATCACTTGACTGATTTGTTGCGCCTCTGGTTGGAACTTCCCCCAATTTGAATTCAACCACTCAAGCTCCTTATCAGCTTGCTCCCTGGTAATTATGGCTGATATGTTGGACATTTTTGCTGATTTTCTGAGCGGACTGGCTGGAGTGGAATGAATATCTAACTGTGGGCATCCGCTATTTATAGCCGTTGGAATGAGTAGGGAGTGGAGGGGAGAGATAGTTTGATATTGGTAAAAAAAAAGTCACAATAATTTGTTACATATATATTTCATATACATTAATTTTCTATTTACATTTCATCTAATAATAGTCTTAACAGTAACTCTAATCTATTTTCATCACTAACATTATTTACAATATTGGCTACATTATATTTGAATTCGGCTACAGTTTTTCGAGGTCCATTACGATATTCCTGAATATCTCTGTGTCCCCACGGTAGAGTTTTCACGGTGTTTGGTATTATAAACCTTTTGTCATCGTTGTAAGATAATGCGACTTTGTTTTTCATTTCAGTATATATATCATGTAACTTACTCCTGAATGTATTCATTTTTCTAAATATCTTACCCCCGCCTTCTACAATCTTTTGATAATCCGACATGTTTAAGCTGCTTTGTATTACGCATTTTTTTACTCCCTTAGCGGCTTTGGTCTCTTTTTCGTCTGATCTAATATAGTAGGCCTTGGCGCCTGTCCCTAAAAATGTGCTGATGGCCTGATTTGGATACTCATCTTTGAAATTCCTCAATATTGGTTTACTTACGGGTAGGTTAAATTTATTATCCGTTTTATAATTAGATGTGTCGAAATGTTCTATATTTCTCCCCATAAATTCATAAAAATTAATTGTATCAACTTTAAGTACAAAACTATCGGTATCTGTGTAAAGTAATGAAATTTGATCACCTAATTGCTGTTTTAATATTCCATAATAAAAATCGTACATCCTTACTTTTGACAATTCCAACACTGTGAAACCGATGTACAATGGTTTGTTATAGCATATTTTGGTTCTACCCATATGTATAGCCACAAAGTGTTCTGAAAATATAGAACAAGACTTAAAATTCGGTCGAGCAATTAAATTGTTTGCGCCTGGGGAATTTCTCTTACTAACCCAGTGGGTTTTAAGGTAAATATCTCGTCTGTCATCCACGTTTTCCATAGTTTTCCCGTACACACTATTGACCATGCGCTTAAAGTGATTTCTCTCAGATGTGTGCTTGGCATTGTTTCTCATATTAGTATTGAGATCTATGTATTTTTTCAGCCAACGTGACTGCTTAAACTTGAGGGCGCGATGAATTTCAGTTACAATTAGTCCATTATTTATGGCCTGCTTGAAGTTTCTATAGTGTAGTATGTATTTGTCTTTGTGGTTTAAATTCGGCACCAGTTTGGGGATTTCTGTTTTGGAATTAGGTGGAATTATATTCTCCACTAAAAATGGTAAATCGGCGTGTTTATCATGAATGTGTTGTGGATATGTTACATCAACTTCTAATACATAGCCATAATCCCCGAGATCATCAACTGACATTACATCGAGTTGATTAATTTCCTCGGTCGATAACCATGCAAATTCTCCTGTGGGTAGTGGCTGACTCATACTATACCCATAGAGATTTGTGGCATCAATATAGTGTATAGAGGACTTTGGCTCGAAGGGATTATATTCCGATAAATACTGATTATTGGCAATATGTTTTCTTTCCACACATTGACTGATACCGCCACGTATACTATTTTTGAAGAAATTAATCATATCAATATCTGTCAGCAACTCTAACTCCACCTTGGTGTAGCGCAACATCGCATCCCATGACAGATCTGGAGATGTATAATATTGCGCTGGATCTAGTTTATATGCTTTAAGCGATACATCTCTAAAATTTTCAAATATATCGCATAACATTAGAACATCTGATTTTAAATATAAATCAGAATACGATCCCAAGGTTTGGCAATTAAATACATCCCACACTTTCTGGGCCCTCGCGTAATCCTCGTCGGATATGTGACAATCATTTAACTTATCATAAAACTCATCTTTTGAGGGTAAATTTGGGTGATCTAATTTCAATATATTATCCATGAAATTATATGGAAACACCCCTTTCTGTCTCATCAAATCAAATTTTTCTTTTTCTGCAAAACATTTCCTTGTTTCAACAAAAAATTCTGATGGCAAGTTTTCCGACAGCCCAACCAAGGAATCCGCTAAAAATCTGTAACTATCCAAAAATCTGAGTTTTATGTAATTTTTTCTCAAAATACCGTCTCTATCTACATAGCTATGGGTGTACAATGGTTTTGTGAACGAAATATATTTTTCTTTATTTTGGGCAATAACTTCGGCTCTCTCACCTTCCCCATACAATTCTTTAATAAATAAATGGCTGTCATACCCACTCAAATTATGGAAAAATATTGGGACAAATTGCGGGATTTTATAATTTAAATTACAATTGCTATGCGCGGCGCCGGGTGTTTTCTTACCGGTAAGATGGCAATGATCTCTTACTTTAACTTCGCCTTCTTGAAAGGTCTCATCGCAAATAGAGCATATAGTCGATGTGTTAAAATCATCTATTTCATCTTTAGAGAGTCGCTGCATTGGAACAATGTCTTTTAAATGAGTATTATAAATAGTTAATACATCATCCTCTAAGCGTTTTACGAAATCGCTCGCGGCATTATCGCCGGTAAAAGTTACAAATTTCGTCAATGAATCATCAAATGAACATTTAATCAGATATGCAAAAGCATATGGCTCATGTTGGTATGTAGGGATGGTGAATTTTTTTTCCGGATCTGGTTCGCAATGATCTATAGATTTTAGGATCGATTCAAAATCGGCATAAATTACAAATGGGACTCTTAGTTGCTTACCATAATTTTGAAACTTCAGTATATTTTCGGGGACATAATTACCGCGTTTGTCTTTTTTAAGCTCCACTGATGGTGTACTGGTATATATATGATTACAATCGCACAATTGATGACGTAATAGGACGCTTTCAGATGGAAAATAAAGTAAACACCCGTCACAAAAAAAATTTTTATGACCATTTTTAGTTATTTGACTCGAAACTAATCTGGATATACTTTTAATCCAACAATAGTGACTATTACCGGAATCTTCTGTTATTAGCAGTAAATTTATATGATGCCCTAACCTTCTACGGGAATATCGTAATGGGCCTACTATTTCAAATTTAGCCTTACCATTTTCATAACTATGTTCCAAGCCATAAACATTAACACTTATATCATTGAGGTCTTCAAATTTTGAAATGCTTTAAGCTTCATGGGAAATTCAATGCCATCAACATTCAGCACGGTCTCGAAGTGTGGATACGATGACATTAGGCTAACATGATCTCTGGCTGGATATAGAGCTGATGTGATGGCCCAAGCAAAGCAGTACGCATCATTATTCTGCACATTCACTACACCCTTCTTGGTTTCAATAAACTTAGGCAGCTTTATGTATGAGCAGCCTCCTAACGGAGAGTACTTATTTATATTAACTTCTAGAAATAGTACTTCCTGTAATGACCAACCTGAAACAATGAATAATTTATTAGTTACCGATATATTATGTATTATATAACTACTATACCTGAATCTTTATGTTGGAAGTCTACGGTTTGAGATACCAAGGCGTCCTTAAAGTTTGCATATACCACATCCAAATCCGTCGGCAAATCTAGTATTCGATTTATGCTATTAAAAGATTTGATTTCAGAATTATCTTGGCTCTGCAATACATATGTAGCGAAGACCTCTACATTAACTTTAATGGCATTATGGGCCCTCAGAACAACTTTCAACAATTCCAATACCCTCACTTTTATAGCCTCAAAAAATGTTATATAGTCTATATGTTTTTCATCACTTTTGACTCTATAACTTGCGATTCTGCACTTAAATGCACTCTTAATTAAATATATACCATCGACATGAATTGTGCATGCCTTTTCTTTATGACTAAGACTCCTCATATGTGATGTCATCTGATTGGTTGCGATGTCTACATTACATGATTCACATCTACTTTTATGAACTTGTGGGTCTACGGTACGATGTGAAACTCGCATTACACGAGCTTGTTTTACCGGTAAAACATCCGGGCTTGAATTGGCGGTTCTTTTCGTACCGCTGGATGATTCACCATTGCGGTTAGATATCAGATTACAACTTTTATTTTGATGTCGTCGTAAATTATCTGCTCTTGTAAATGTTAAACCGCAATTACACTTGTACATATCTACTATTTTTATGATTATTTCGATATTAGATAATGAAACTTCCAACGCACTTATAGCTCGCGACTGATCTCATTCGTATAGATGTGATATTATATACCTCTCAATAAATCCCCACCTCCACTATGCTCCCCTCCCCTATTCATAATATACGGGAACAGCTCCAATTCTTGTTACTTCGGTATAGAGTAACGTAAATTCTAAATACATAGTAATCACTAGGAGGTAATGAGATGTACTTACTATGCTCATTACACTACTCAATTACGTTCATTAAAGTATATAATTTACAGAATAATTGGGAGGCACTTGCTAATTGCGCGAAGGGTGGGATACTACCCCTTCCAACAATATTACATCGCGCGTGTCTGCCGAAGACCGGTGATTCACTTTAGCTATGGCGGTTGAGAGTCAAGGGTGTGCATGGCGCCGACTTATTTCCCCTATGCTACAACAGTAAACAAGAGAAGTACTTAGACCTATTACACTACGTGATATACACAGTAAATACTGTCTGAGAGGTATGCATATGGTGTAATGAGAGGTACTTACTATGCTCATTACACTATGCAATTACACTCAGTACAGAATAATTGGTTGGTCCTTACATCACTATGTGTACTGAGAGGTACTTACTATACTCATTACACTATGCAATTACACTCATTACACTATGCAATAACATGGTGTACAGAGTAATTCAGAGGTACTTGCTAATTGCGCGAAGGGTGGGGGGTACTTGCTAATTGCGCGAAGGGTGGGGGGGTACTTGCTAATTGCTCGAAGGGTGGGGGGTACTTGCTCGAAGGGTGGGGGGTGGGTACTTAGGGTAATTACTAATTACACCAATTGCCTCTGACCTTGCCTCTGACCTTGGTCCAGAACTGGCTAATCCCATCTACTATTGATATCTCTATAGTTGTCTGATACCCTATTAAAACTGCTTGCAATTGATTCTTCACCACGCATATTTTTTATACCTTTGGCTTACTGCGCCAGATGTTTTTTCTTCTCCTTTCTTTTTCTCATCCTTTCTTCTATTTTCTCCTTATAATTACACTAAACACTTTTATAATATTTAACTCAAATTCAACTGACCCAGAGAAAAATAAAAAGAATTTAAAATGTCATGTTGAATGTCAGTGTACAATATCGAAAGTCACATTTTCGTTTGGAACAAGATAATTCAGAATTCTAAACCATGGAATTATAAGTACAGAGCCAATAATTCTGATTAAAGTTTTAATTAATGAAAAAATATGATGTTAAATATAACAGAGGCACGCCCACATTTAATCATGATTAAGGTATAACCATTACGTAAAGTACCGAAATTCTGTGTTAAAATTTGATTTTCTGTTAAATTAACTTAATCAGCTCACAAAGTACTGGGCGTATTCTATATTCCATAAACGTAACTTAAAATGGGAAATGGGCAAATGAATAAGAAAACATGTTTGTAGAATTTTCTTCATTTGAGCATGACCGCAACTGGTTGCGTTCGACAGAAAATAGTCGTTTTCTTTGCGATACTGCTTAATTTATGTCTTTTTGTATATAATGTAAAATGGATTAGATATATTTTTGTATTGTATATATTTATTCAACTGCCATTAATATTTGAAATCTTTTTTTACTTATTTCAGATTTCCCGCTGATCTCACAACCAAATTGTCAAGTATTTAGTTTGAGCATTAATAGCATTTCTAACAACACATGTCTGTGTTCAGACCATTTTCAACTGAACATTATTATAAAGGTAGCAATAGATTAATAAAAGGATCTATACCAAAATCTGTACCTGTACTTTACTATAGAAATGAGTTTTTTCCAAATAAACTGTAAATACTGTAAATCGATATTCATATATGTGGCTTATTTTGTTAAATACTAGACATAGGATATATTATTATTATTATTATTATTATTATTATTATTATTATTATTATTATTATTATTATTATTATTATTATTATTATTACATTATTGTTTACAGGCATAAAAATAACAACAGTAAAGAAAATATGCCCTTATCTACAGTTCCCCACATTGAACATTTCGAAGATAGAAAAGAAAGAAGGCTAATGAAAAGGTATGATTAGCTCTTATATTTTTAAAAGCCAAACTGGTGCTGGTAATAATACATTTTATGCAGAATATATTTCATGTACACTTCATTTGTAGGGACGAAAATATGCAAGACAGGGAACTTCAATCTTTAACTCTCTTTAAAAGACAAAACATTGTTTAAAATTTGATAAACTCGTCACCTAAAACCACAATATCTGTAAGCTTCCTTCTAAAAGGGAAAGAGAACTTAAAAAATAAAAACGAAGGTTTGTTGAAGTCAAATAAGATATTTTCTCATATAATCAAGCACTAAATTAAGAAAAAAAATTAAACAGTTATTTTTTTATAAAAAATTAGCTCTTGCTCAAAAGAAGATTCTATGCCAAAAAAAAATATAATTGAAAAACTTGAAAATATTTTTATAAAAAAATAACTCTTTTATAAAAAGTACAGATATACTTGTGGATGTAAGAATTAATTCCAGTAATATTCATAAATGTTTTTAACGATGAGGAAACATTTTATTTATATATGTTATTTTGGGTCAAATTGGTTTATTTTTTAGGCTTCTCTTGCAAGTGGATCTAAGGAATTGGTAAAAGAGCAATTAAAGATCATTCCAGAACAAAATACTGAATTAGGAGCGTTAGCACTAACTTTAAGCTTCTACAGTATGAAGGCTTATACATATGTAAGGGAATAAATTAACAATTGTCTCCCACATCCCAGTACTTTATCAAAATGACATTAAGCTGTTGATGGTTCTCCTAGATTCACTGAAGAGCATTGAAATTTAAAGGCGAGAAAGTCAAAAAGGTTATAAAAAAGGTTTTTTAAATCTTTTCATGGATAAAATTGCAATTATGCAAAGGGTGGAATGGACTGGCTAAAAATATATTGGATATGTTGATATTGAAGCAAGTTTCAAAAAAATCAGTCAGTTGAAGCAAAATAAGCTATTGTGTTCTGCTTGTAAAGTTAATAAATATGTCTATTACGAATAGTTAGGTACCTACTATATTTTATATTATCTCTTGTTTTAATTACATTGATTAATAATTTTATTATAAAACATGTACATTTAATATTATTACTACTAAAAATAAATTATTGTTATCTGTTTTCGTTTTTCTTTTATTTACTCTATATAAAAAATATTTCAGTTTCTAAATGATCTACTTGAACTAAACGAAAATAATATGTGATCACGAAAGCATACAGTTTCAAAACCTATATCTACAATAAAGAAAGTTTTCAATCCTAAACGAACATATAGTAATTTCCAGTAAAACATGTACACAAATGGTAAACATAAATACGAACCCTTTCAAACAGTACGCCATTGAGAATGGCGTACCTACCCTTCTCCCCTCATGCCAGAAGTGATGATCCCGCTTATACATAACAAAATACATTGAATGATATCTCTAGTCTTATATGCTCTAAGAGTAGAACTTTGATTTATTTGTCAATAATTTTATATTATTTAAAGACTGACGAAATGAAAATAATTTTATATCATTTAAATGAAGCTATTTACAAAAAATGGCATTTATTCTCACCAAAACTGACTAGCTTCACTATTTTGAGTTTGACATATGACGTAAAAATGTAATGTAATGAGGTCACTTTAACATCGTGATAGCATCTTCTCTTTATTCTATCTCGGAGAACGATTACGTCATCCCCTTCTGGTATGTAAACGTCATTTCGCAGCCAATAGAATATATTCGAGTGACTTTACGTAAGGAAATGATTTGGTTAATGAATTAAAACCTTAGATTAAAGAGACTGAAGATTTAACATTGCACACAGCGTATGTTGTCCATTTCTTAGACTAGGTATAAAGAGAGGACTCGTAACGTCGCAGGAAATCCTGTTCCATTTTGACACCAATGCAATTTGACCAGATGCGTAACATGTTGGAAATAAAACTGTTAAAAATCACCATATATTTTTTTAGTTGCCATAGATTTTTTTTTAATGTCATGAATGAATTTATCGTTGTCATTTGTATTTTAAAATAAAAAATACCTTAAAAATCTACGACTTATTCGATAGCAATAACCATTGGTCTTTCGAGCCGGATACGCGCCAGCGGGTGAAAAACGAAAGCGATAGCCATACGAACCGAAAAGCGAAAAGCCAAAACTCAACCAGGAAAAGGAAGAAAAAGGGCCAGTAGTAAGTTTGTTCTTCACTCTATTCCTTCCTTGCATATTCGATTTATAAAGTTTAAAATCTGTTTAAATATTTAAAATATTTCTCTTAAGGGAACGCCAAAATGACAGATTGAAAGACTCGTTAGAAAACGATCTAACTTAATAGTCATTAAAATCGTTCGAAAAATTTGTTAAAGTAAATGAGGAAAACACCGTAGGTATAGATAATTCGGAATTATTATTAAATGAAGTTAAGTGAAGACAAACGATTGCTTCTTAATTTTTGGATTTTTAAATAATTTATTGTTAATTATACTTATTTTCTTACCAGATAAACTATATTTGTGGGCTACATGATGTGCACCAACTCTCATTAAAAAACAAATAAAAACGGTGGATAAAACCTGGCGTACTTCCTAGTCAAAATCCGCTAGGTTCGCTAGTGTCTATCCAGCGAGAAACTAAATAAAGGAGCTGCAATTTGAAAAGTGTTGACAGATAAATATTTTTTTAAATCTTAAAATAAATCATGGTGAATCGTTGTTCTGTTTTTAATTGTGATTATAATGCCAAAAAACAGTTATACAGAATATATGGTGTAAATTATTTATTGGTGGTACGAAAATAAACATTTGTGAAAAACATTTTAATGCAAATTATGTTATCCGTGAAAAAGTGCTAAGAAATCTACTAGGAAACGTTATTTTTCAAGTAAATATTTTTAATGATTACGTTTTAAATGATTCTGTAGGTTCTGTAAATAGGTTATTCAACTTTGTCTTTACTGTAATAAAAAGAATTATTAGCATAAAGTTTTACTATATAAATAATATTTCGTATTATTTATCCGTTCTCCTTGGTACTAATAATGTTATGACTTGGACCATATTATGTAATCTGTTCATGATATAAATTTCATATACATAGGTATTTCTTTTGTACCACTTCTTCATTTTATAATCAGTAACCCACTGTATTGTTGCTTTTGCCCAAGCCAAAGATAATATTTGCTAAAATATTGAACACAAAACAAAATCAGCTGTTTTTTTATATAAACCCCATTTCATTTATCTAGTAGTAACTTGTAACTTAATTGGAGCATATTTATTAAATCTTGGAACACTTTTTTGATCGTATAAACGCACACATCAGAGTATTTATTAGTAGTTTGTTTAAAAAAAAAACACTTAAGAAACCATCAATCACAATAAACTTATTTGTTGACCATTCTTTTTTTATCTTTACTTCTTCCGATAGTTTTCTCATTTTTCATTTTTCAAATTCGAATTTTTACAATAGAAAACCTATTTTTACGATTGCACTTCTTCTGACAGGTAAAAATATTGCCACAATTTTCTGCCGTAACGACACTAGCGAACCTAACGGATTTTTGCCCCTAACTACACCCGTGATGTGGGCTGTGTTTTCTTGTTCTTAACCTCTTTCTTTTTCTTTTCTTCTTGTCAACAGAAGCGAAGAGGAGAGGACAATTAAGGTCCGTATTTATAAACAAAGTTCAGATAAGTCGGACTTGGGTAAGTCGTCCTTGAACGAAAATCGAAGTTCGGCTATATCGCGTGAATTTAAAGATGGTATTAACAAATCCGTAAAAGTACATGACAGTTACAGATTTGCTAATATCCATCTCTAAATTCCAGTCTAACACCAGAACCACCTAGACGTTGTAACCGAACTTCGATTTTAGTTCAAGGACGACTTACTCAAGTCCGACTCAGGTAAGTTCTGTTTATAAATACGGACTTAATTGATTTATTTTAATTAAACCCTAGTTGTAAATAATTAAATTATACAATTAGAATTATAATAATTTATTATAAGTTAGTCATTTTAATAGTGTCCATCATGGACATTTTTTAGACAAAAGACCAGCAGGACATGCAGCAACAAGTATTCCAACCGCTTTTGAAAATTATCCTTGTTTCTCTGATCGCCACTAATTGTCGCCAAAATTTCTGGATTGAGTTGAGGACTTTAAAGGTACGGTATATTTTCTGGTATTGGAAACTTTTGCGTTTAACTACACCCTTTCGATGGAAAGGATGGGATATTGCGTTTCGCAGTAGGCGACGTATTATTATATTTCTGTCTATTCAATAGCATCGTGTTCCTATACTGTTCTCTTGGAATCAGCATTGGAAAGTAACGCCACTGATAATTTTTAACTTTGTAAAAATGCATCTTTTTGTTTCCCTACTTTATCCATATTTTATCGTGGTAAACCAAATTATTATTTCGAATACACCTTCGCACGCTATGAAATAGAAATATGGGGTTTATATTATTTTAATTTTTTTTAAATTGTTTGTATTCGTCCTCCATATTTTTATAAATAAAATTTACTGCGTCAGAAGATGGACAAATCCGAAACATATGTAGTGCTTAAATTATAAAAAAAATATTGACCGATAAAACCAAGGAACTTTTTATTTATATTAAATTCTACTACGGTCAGGAAATTATCCTTATTCAAACATTTTCTGTATCACCATGTACCACTGTATTGTTTGAGCGTAAATTTGCTCAAAGATTTAATCATAATTGGTATGGCTACGTCAGAACATTTTGGTATAATTTCCCGGCTACTAATGAAAGATTCTTCCGCAAAGGATAGGGGATCCTAAAGGCAGATAATAATATGGTTTTATTTGGTGTAAAAATTCTTTTATTCTTTACACAGAGGTATAGAAATAGAGGATATCAATATTGCTTGTCAATTTTCTCTGGAAGATAATATATTTTAAATAAATAAAAAATTTACTACATCCAAATATCTTTAGTCATTTTATTCCTGTATGATGCAATAACTGATTGTACCCCATAGGGGAAAATTTTCCGCAGGTTCTTCTTAAAAAGCAGCAAATACTCCTGTGACAATTCTCCCTATTGAAATATTACAGCGTCTTGTGGCACATCAGCTGGTATATAATTTTTCGCATTTCATTATGAACTTCAATTTGTGAATCAGGCACTAATTTTACTTTTACCTCCAAAAGGAAAATATTTCTTACCATTTTATAATATTAAATATAAACAAGCTTTAACAATTTTAGCTATTTATTTTATGACACTTAACAGTTTTGTGTCTTAAAACTATTAGGTACTAGTTTTCTTTTTAGCTTTATCATTTTTAGCGATGACTGTGCACACTGTTGGTATCAGTATAACTTAAAAACTTGAATGATTTCAACTTTTTTGTAGAAAACTTTGATTAAATGATTAAAAAGGGAAAATATTATTTTCCATTTTATAATATTAAATATAAACTAGCTCTAACAATTTTAGCTATTTATTTTACGAGACTAAACAGTTTTGTCTCTTAGAACTGTTAGGTAATAGTTTAATTTTAACTTTACCATTTTTAGCAATGACTGTTCACATAGTCGGTATCAGTATCACTTAACAGACTTAAATGTTTTCGACGTATTTGGTTTATGCGTTATAATTTTCTCATTAAACGCTTCTTTTTTCTGTTCAAACGATCATTTTCATCACTACTATTATTAACCCGTTTTTAAGTTTAATCGAGAGGGCACAATAATGTAATGAAATAAATACGTAGGGTCGAGGCATGTAACGTAGCGGTTGAAAAGAGGATGTTTTTTATCTATTTGTTTGATTCACTCTTTAAAATTGTGCTCGTTAAAGTGTAATAATGGTACTGCATGTGTAATATTTATTTGGACGAGTATAAGAAATATAATAAGAGAATAATGTCATTCATCATGATTATAACCCAATATTGTAAATAAGAAAAAGAAAAGCATTATTTATAAAATATATATACGTACGTTTCTTCATCTTTTGTGATGCTTGTTTTAGTAGTATTTAATTTTTCTTCCTTCTTCTTTTTGCCTGTTATTTTTCCTTGTGTTTGGGTTTTGGCCAGCTTCGATCTAAAAACAATATTGAACGGTAAAAGAGTTTGAATACTAATTGAAATCTCTAAAGGTACTATTTCGGTAGGCGCGACAGGAGACCATAGAGGCGACCCCAGGGACGACAGAGGCATTAAAGTTACAATCGGTACATTTGGGAAGCAAGGAGACAGGCATCAGGATACCCGCAGACAACCATTCGAGGGAACGATCAGCGTTGCCAGACCTACTGTTTTTAAGTAGATCCACTGTTTTTGTCCCTGTTCTAAATATATATTAAAAATGTTATTATTTGTTTCTGTTCTTTGTTTACTTTCTAATTTGGGTAGAAAAATGTTTATTTTTCGTTTCTTATATACTTGTTTTTTTTTTATTTACTACATTGCAAATTATAATTATTTCTTTCTGTATTTAAATCTACTGTTCAGATCTACGGTTTTTCTTTTTACCCATACTGTTTCGGCACATGTTCATCTGGCAACACTGTCCAGATCGAAAGAATGTAACTACCATTTTTATAAAATATCGACCAATCGCCTTCAAATACAAGCGATGACGTAGGGAGACAGACAGCAAACGATACTCCGAGACCGACCTACCTGTCGTTGAGATCTGTCTTTCGGAAGTGCGAAATGTGTTTCATATAAATGCATGTGTTCCAGACGTGTTCAGTCGCGTCTGTTAGCGTCTGTTATCGTCTGTCGCGCCTACCGAAATGGTACCTTAATATTTTTTTACGATATAGTCTTCATATTTATTATGCCTTACCTATGCCTCCTATTTTAAATTTTAACAAATTTTATGAGAAATGATTTACGTATTTATCCAATAAACAAACAAACTCAGTGGTAGATTGTTTCAAATAACTGGTAATTTTGAAGACATTATAATACGAGTAGAACGGATGATGAAGTTTTGTTATCTTCATTCAGTAATATCGAATAATATAAATGTAATAGAAATAAAGAAAAAATATCTAAGATTTTGAGAATGTAATAATATCCAAGGAGTCCAAAATTGCTGAAATATAGAGGTACCACGTATTGTAGAAATCAGAATAAGTCGAGTGGACCCAATTCATATATCTGTTACGGTTAAAGTGTTTACTTGGCTAGTTTATAGACTAGCTAAATATTATACAAACTATCCAAATGTTTAGCCATTTTAATAAAAACTTACTAACAGCTATGGATATTGGTTGGTTTGTATTTTATTCAGCTGGTTTACAAACTATACAAGATTTATGGCCAAAGTGTAAACCACAAGAAAAGTACAGAAATTAACCGGTATTATTGGCTAGTTACACTATCCACATGAATTGGATAAAGTGTAAACTTAATATTTTACTCATAGTGATAATTATAACGTATGCACCAAATGGAGGAGAAAATAATAATACTGCAAACAAATATAGATACTCAGAGGGCAGCGCATGATATGGCAATAGCAAATAGACATCTACAATATGTGATAGTTCTATCCTGTATTCATTTATATGGCTAATAAGAATGACACACAGACTTCAATCAATAATGTATGGCATTGTATAAAATTTGGGTTAGACATGATCTACTAAAACAGCTGCAGATGCTTTCAATAGAAAGAGGTTGATAAAAATCATAAAAATAAAAACGTTGACCGCCAACATAGAAGTAAAATTGGGTGACCAAATAAAAAGCAGCGTTGTAAGAGAAGAACCGAAAACAGAAGACATAGTTGGAAACAATCTAGAAGCAGAACATGCAGAGATCAAGTTGATAGAATGAGTCAAGATAAAACCACAAAGTTGGCGAAAGACAGAAAGTCACAAAGCAACAACAGGAGTCAGAAAACAATGTAGACCAGTAGAAAAATTAAGAAGAAGATGTAATTTTTTATGAACCTACGTAGAGAACGGTACATTAACAGTTATTTCTGGTTTTAATTGTTCAAATTCCTTCTTTTCAACTGGAAAATCTTGGGACAAGAACAGCTTTGTATCTAACGGTGTTGGAGTTCTATTAACCACAAAGAATGTGTGCCTGCTAGTTTCTCCCAATTTCACCTGAAATTAATTAATTTTTTACAATAAAATGAAGGAAATAAAAAAATGGAAGGAAGTAAAAAAGCAGAAAAAACTGAAAAAACAGAAAGGATGAATATTAATTTAAGTAGATGTAATCATCGTAATTTTTTGGTCGCCACATGTAATATTCGTATAATTTCCTTTTTTGTGACTTACTTCGTTTTAATAATCTCTTAAATTGCTACTTTATTGCTTTTTATAATGGCGTTCTCAACCTTATCTCACAGTACACTTCTTTACACCGATCGATATACACGTGTCATTGGTCTCTTCTCGTATCGAGAAATATTTGACCACAAACTCTTTGTTTTCAAGTAATATTTTATATAGTAATAAAATAATTACAGTGAATTGGTGAACATGGAAACCAACTCCCTACCCCCCCTCCCTACCCGACAGACGCTTAGTTTGATTCAACTAATCCCTCGCAAAATCTTCAACAAGCGAGCGATGACCTTGTTAATAAAACTAAAAAGGCTGTATGTCACGATACTAAATTAAGAACTAAATTTAGCACTAAATTAAGTCATTAATTTAGTACTAAATTTAGAACTAAAAATAATTTTTTTTCGTTTGCAACGATACCAATTTTTAGTACTAAATTAACTGTAGGCGCACGCGCATTGACGTATTAATACCAGAAATTAGCAAAGAAATGAAATATTCTGCGTAAAATAGACAAGTGACGTAAATGGTTTTTTATTATCAATTTCACACTAGTTGACTTGACAACAACCAAATACAGGAGGACATTTAGAAACCTTACACGACGCGTCTGACCACATACATTAGAATGGGTCCAGACGCGCTGTGCGAGGTTTCGAAACGCACCCCAGCAATATACTACTAAAAGCCACAAAAGAACACAATAAAACCTACAAAAAACCAAGCGAACTTTATTCAAGGCGACAATGCAAAATTGTCGCTAATTAAAAACAAAATAGTACAGAAAATACCGTCGTGTCAACTTTTTCTGTTAAAAACTTCTGCGCAACATTTCGACGCACTTTTATTAATTAATTAATTAATTTTTTTAGTACTAAATTTGCTGTTTGCAGGAGAATTTTTTTAGTACTTAAAAAATGCATTTATTTAGTTCTAAATTTAGTACTTAATTTAGTATCGTAACATACAGCCTTTATGTAGATACCGATACCCGATACACCTGATAACGTAGAGCAAAAAAGTAAGATCTTTAATCTACAAAAATCCAATGCTTATAAGGACTTCGAGTATGTATTCTTGAACAAGTCAATGACCAAAAGATTGGCAAATTACATCCCATGGCTAAAGGTCATATTTTACATAAAAAATTAAACATCCTAAATATTAAAAAAATTAATAGGGTGGACAAAAACAGAATCAGGGTGAAACTGAGTAGCATAAGATGCTAATAAATTGGTTTAAAAAGAAAGAAAATTTAAAGGCGTATATTCCAAATAATTTGCTTTTTAGAAAAGGTATAATCAAGCACTTTGATACCATTTTTGATGAAAAATATCTATTTACTAATTTTTTATCTCCAATTACTATAAATATTATATACACAGTCAAACGAAAAGTAGCGAGTAATGGTGAACTATGTACCGAGACATACTATTAGTGGTACTTTTGAAGGCAAAATGATCTCTTTTATAATATTTATCAATTTAGTGGCTTGCTCAGTCGAACCTTATATACACAAATGTCTCAGATATGGTCATATAGCAAAAAAATGCCGGAGCATAACCCTATTATATTCAAAATGCGGTAAAAACAAAGATGAAACACATATATGCCGCGATCCTCAAGACAACTGTTGCATATGTTGTAAAACTAACTTTCATAAGTCTATATCCAGAAATTGTCTAGTTTATAAAAATCAAGAAGAAATAAAAAAATGGCAAAGGAAAATGTAACGTTCCTAGAAGCAAAAACACCTATTCTAATATTCTCAGATCAAACAATAGATACCAAGTATTAGATGTATATTCTGACAAAGAGTTTCCCCCTCTACCTCAGATCCACTCGAAATTATGCGAATAGACTACAAATTTCGCAACCTACTATCTATACAAATACACGACACCTAACCCAAACTGAAAATTTTCAAAAAAGCAAAAATCTACATCACTATTGAGTGACTTAAATGCACCACCGCCTTTGTTTCCTTTTAGATTCGGACCCAAAAAACCTATTGAATTGCCTTTAAGGACAGATCCCGAACCTAAAACAGAAGAATTTTCAATATATTTTCTTTCACTTTTCCACAAAATAATCAACAGTGTTAAAACTTTTGAAGAGCTTTCCTATATAGACACTATGTACATAAAACATCTAGCTTTCCTACAAACTGATATTAGTGACGATCATATTAGGATAGATGATGACCTTGACGAATATTAGTAATCTAAATATCTTACGGTGGAACGCACATTCTTTTGTATCCAATAAAAATAATCTCTGATAGCGAAATTGATGTTTCTTTACTTTTTGAAACCTGGTTTAAACCTAACAGTAATTATAATATCCACGGTTATTCTATAGCCCGTAAAGACAGACGCGATGGCACAACAGGTGTCGCCATATTAATTAGAAATAATCTCCACTTCAACGAACAACATTGTTCAAGGTATGCAAACTTGCGCCGTTTAAATTTACAATGATAATTCGACTATCAACTTTATTTCAATTTATTGCCCGCCAGACGTATCAATAAGATCACATTATTTTATAAATTTATTTAACAATATTCAGGATGCTACAATAATTAGGGGAGATTTCAACGCGCATCAAGACCTGTGGGGCTCATATAAGACCAATGCTAGCGGTACAAATACTGTAAATGTTATAAATCAAACTAATGACGGATTTCCAACTAAAATATCAAAAAATAATCAAAATTCAATAGTTAATTTAACATTTGCGTTCCCACACATTGAAATAAAATCTGCTGGGTCATCGTCAATGATACACAAGGTTCCGATCATTTTCGGATACATATGAAAGTTAGTTTCCCACATAGTTTTTGCAAAACAAAAATATACCCTAAAACAAAATGCGAATCTTCTGTGTAAGCTACTTATCGATAGAAAAGTATCTGTTAGACAAACTAATACCTTACTAATCGGACCCCGACAAGTGTCCACTGGATTGCCCCAATGTTCTATACTTTCCCCTATTTTGTTCAATATATTTACTAAAAGCCTACACAAGGATATAAATTGCAATATGATTTCGTATTATATAAGACGACCAAGCAATTTCAAAACTGTATAACGTCACTTAAATCTTCTATCTCCTTAGTGACGTAAAATTTTGACTTATTGGGAGTTACCCTGTCACCTGAAAAATCCAACACAACTTTTTTTACCCGACATAATATTACATATCCTGTTTCTTCTACTTCAACTTACCTCGGCATCATTCTAGACAAGAAATCCTTCATTAACAAAATGGTTACAAAATGCGATAAAGGTCTAAACATGCTTAATGTTTTATAATGCATACTTTCGATCCATTATTGACTATGGATGCATCTTCAATGGTTCGGCTAGTCCGCATACTTTGAAAAAGGTTGAAATCGTCCAAAACTCAGCACTAAGACTCAGCCTTGGCGCAATGTGCTCAACCCCTGAACCCCAACGCTCAGATGCTCTAGAGCCACTACTTGAGTTACGGAGAGAATACCTCGCTAAAAAGTATATAATTCAAAACTCGATTAAAAAAGCAAATATTACACGTAAGAGTACAATTAAATAATTTTGACCCTACAATCAAGTATTGGGAAAGAACTTTCTCCTACTTCATGCTACGCGTTTAAAAATACAACTAATACCTGTTTAATGATAAGAAAATCGAGATTAAGCGAAACTGCAGATTTCTTTTATGCCTTAGAACCATATAAAATAGTAGTACCTGCCTTTGTTGAATAAATAAACTTTCACTCCCACTTCCACTCAATATTTCTTCACTTTTAGTTCAATCAGATAAGATAATTTTTGACGCTATTATTAAATTTACTCAAAATACTAAAATAGATATTTAACATAATATATACAAAAATTATTAAGTTAAAACTTTCTGTGGTAAATAGACTTGCATGTCTGATGCCATCCCATTACAAAAAAAAAAAAAAAAGTCAAAATATTTAGAATATCTTAAATAAGTATCTTAAGCATACAATTATTTATACCGATGCTTCTAAACCACCTGATGGTTCAGGCTGGGCATTTTTTATTCCATCACTAAATGTAAAAGCCCATTTTAAACTCAACAAGTCCACCTGAATATTTTCCACCGAAGCACTGGCAATCATAGAAGAGCAAGCGATAAAAAAAGTAGTCATAGTATCAGATACGCTCTCCGTACTTCAAATTTTATCTCATCCGATAGACATAATTTCACCATACTTAAATCCAGTTATCAAAGAATTAAAATTAAATACCTATAGACTAAAGAAAACAGAATATAATATTCACTTTAATTGGACCAAGACGCATATAGGACTTCAATCCAACGAAAAAGTTGATAAATTACCAATAAAAAGCATTTCCATAGGCCAACCAATGGAAAAGGAAATTGCTATCAATGAATGTATAAATCAGTCCAAAAATAAAATTAAAAAATAGAACGAAACATGGGCATAATACTGTAAAAGCTCTACTACCCGCTACACTCTAATACACCCTACACTCCCTAATGAAATATAACACAAAAATTGCAACCTAAATCGTAGAGGCATAGTAACTATTGCTCGATTAAAGTTTGGTCACCTTGCTACCCCCAACATCTTCACAAAATAGGAATTGTGGATTCTAATTTTTGCGACATTTGCAATGAGATATGTGATCTGGATCATAGTTTTTCAACTGTGAAAAATATCAGGCACAACGTCACTTACTGAATGAAAAAATAAAATAGCTCTACCCTATAATTTGATGCACTTGCTGTCTCTAAATAATCACTTAGTTTTTAACGCCCTTCAGGATTTCGTCAATTCTTGCAACTTAAATTTGTAAATCTTGGTTCCTTTATTATCTATCCTGGATCTATACCCATATTCCATTCCACTCCGAGGTCTACCTCCCCCAGTGTAATACAGTCACCCTGAATGATCTCTGGGTGTGAAATGAGTTACCCCGTATCCCATCCTGATGTAATAATGTATATGGTTATGTATCTGGTATCTGGTTATGTGAGTACATACTCGAAGGCCATTAAAAAAAAACTTCTTACTTAGCAAGTTCACTATTGTGTATCGATATCTGCAGTCGAGCAGGGTCGCCCGCAGTTAGTACTTGGATGTACAAGGAAAGTCGACGTACATATATAAACACAAACAAACTGTCCGCGTAGTTTTATACCACAGCTGGCAGGCGCTATATCAATGAGTACGAGTATGAAGACTAGAGATAAGGAGGAAAATCGGCATACTCGAAATACGGTCCTAAAAAATGAACGCTAATTGAGCATGGGTGCTGGTGCTGCTAACGCTGTTAAAAATGCATGGCTTCTTATGGGAATTTTACATAATTTTGTGAAAATAAATAATAATAAATTATTTGATTTTATCTATATAAAATACAAATTACGTATGTACCTATGACCAAATTTAAAAAGGTTGGTCAAATGGTAAAATTACGGTAAGTACAATTTTGTGGCATTTTTTTTAATTAAACCTAAATATAGTTTTAAGAGCAAACTAAAACACAATTAACAGATTTTTTATTGTTATTTATTTATTTATTTATTTATTCAAAATCCATACAGGCTTTTCAGCCTTATTACATGGATAGTATAAGATAATAACAAAATAATTAAGAACTTAAAATTAAAAAATGACATACCTACTAAAGCACTAAATTATAAATAACAAAAGCTAGAAAGGAGAAAAGAAAAAACACGAAAACAACACAATTTCACCAAACAATATCAGATCATATACTCATAATTTCAAAATAATGTAGAAGTGTTTTCCGATATTCTTGATATGACATAGTCCAGTCTAAATTCCGCATCATATTTATATTGTTGGCTAAACGTAGAATGGCGTAGAATGGAGAATGAGTAGAGGTTGTTTGTAAATTGAACATTAAAGGGCAACGAGTGCGTTTTGGAGGAACATTGATAGGAACAAGAGATAATAAAGTGCTAGATGAAATCTGATTATTCATTAAATTAAATAGAAATTTCATCATTGCTTGTTTCCGTCTAATGATCAAAGAAGGAATTTCAAATTCTTGTCTTAATGTCTGGGTTCTTATTTCATTATAGTCTAGCCAACGAGATATTTTTTATAATACAGATAGCGAAGAAACTTATTTGAACCTTTTCAAGGGTATCTAAGTACATTTGCGGCTGTTGTTCCCAAATTATAGATGCAAAATCTAGTTTTGACAGAACAAGTGTATTGTATAATAATTTAATGGTTTCCAGGTTAGAAAATAATGAAGTTTGTCTTATAATAAACCCTAAAGTACGATTAGCACTTTTAACTGTATTTTCTATATGAGTGGCATATGATAACAGGCTATTGTATGTAACTCCGAGATCTTTCACTTCTGAAACTCTATTTAAAGATGTATTATTCATGTTATAATTAAAAATAACAGGTTACTTTTTACGACTAATTGACATTACATAACATTTTTTTATATTAAAATTTAATTTATTATTTAAACTCCATTGATATATTGTTTTGATATCTTTCTGGAGCGCTACACAGTCTCTAACTGTTTGGACTTTCTTAAACACCTTAAAATCATCTGCAAACATTAAACAATCAGAGAATTTAACAGAAGTTGGCAAATCATTGATAAATATTAAAAAAAGTAGTGGTCCAAGATTAGATCCTTGCGGGACTCCAGAATATGATTTTTTTTTTGGACGAAATATTTCCATTGTATTTTACAACAAAGTGTCTATTTTTTAAGTAACTTTTGAGTAGCTCTAATAATTGTCCTGTAATACCTAAACTATTTAACTTTGCTAAAATAATATCATGATTAACTTGATCAAAGGCCTTACTGAAATCGGTGAAGATTACATCAAGTTGTAATTTTTCATTTAGAGATTTTGTGGCTTGATCCAAAAATATGAAAAGGTTTGTATTGATTGATTTCCCTTTAACAAAACCATGTTGTTCTTCTACTAAAATATTTTGAATATGTTTATATATTTTAATATAAATAATGTGTTCAAACAGTTTTGAAGCAGCACACAAAATAGCAACACCTCTATAATTTTCAATGTCCTTTTTACTTCCCGATTTATGTATTGGTATATATGTTGCTAATTTCCACTGTGTAGGATACGATGAGTTTTTAATAATTAAATTAAAAATATGCAATAAGGGTGTCTTTAACCACTCTTGACAGCCTTTTAAAATGTAAGGTGGTATTATATCACTACCAGCACTTTTTTTTGGTTTTAATCGCTTAACCGCTTCATCATAATCATCTGAATTTATTGCATTTAAATGACATTGATTGTATTGATTTAAAGTAACGTTCACATGATCTAAATTATATACAGATTTTTCAGAGGAATGCACGGACATAAAATATTCCGCAAATTTTTCGGCAATATCTTTGTCAGGTACTTGACTACTTTCAAAGTAAAATGTTTGTGATTGACGTCCCTCATCTCTTTTTTTGTTGACATAATTCCAAAAATTGTTCACATCCGCAATTATATTTTCCTCTATTTTCTTTAAATATTTCTTATGTTCTTTCCTTATTAATGATTTTAATTTTCTCCGAGTTTCAATGTACATATTATTAAAATAATCTGAAACATGTTTCATTTTGTAGTAATAATTCTTTTCTTTCAATAAATTAATAACATCAGCATTAAACCATACTGGAAATTTTTTATAATTCACATACGTTTTATATTGAGGTACAGTTTGATTAAAAATATTATATACGTTTGAATAAAAATTTTCTAAAGCAAGTTCTACATTATTTATTTCGGTAGCATTATCCCAATTCATTTCTTTCATATATTCATACATTAGGTGAAAATTAGCTTTCTTAAAATTGTATCTATTATCAGAGAGTTTATCTGTACCAACCTCTTTCTTACATTTATTGAATAAAATGTTCATTGCTAGAGCTGGGTGTAGTACGTCTTCCGGTACTAAAGGAAAACGTTCCTTAATAATGTTACAATTCCTAGCATTCTCTTCAGTCATAATAACGAGATCCAATGTTTTTCCTTGTGAGTTTTTTACATTATTATGTAGTATAAAAGAATTAAAAGTTAAAAAATCTATCAGAATGCTACCTTTAGTACTTATATTCATTGATTCCAAATAACTAATTCCTTTAATCTCGGGAAAATTAAAATCACCAAAAATAAATATTTTGTTAATATCTTTTACATAATTTTGCAATAATTGAAAACAAGATATGTAATCATTTACTCCAGCATTAGGAGGAATGTAAAGTCCTACAATAGTAACATTAAACTTATTAAAAATTTTTACATCTATAGCTAAAATTTCAAAAGTTGAGGCATGTTGTGTAATATTTAAAATTTTATGCTGTTTCTTAAGGGCCATGACAACCCCACCGCCCCAAGCCTTTCCTGTAATTTCTAAATTTCTATATGTTCTAAATATATTATAAGAATCAACATCGACACTCCTGACACCCTCCTTTAGCCAAGATTCTACAAATATTATTATGTCATAATTACCTTCTGAAGTGTTCGCATAAAATTCTGCCGTTTTCGTGTTCAATCCCCTACAGTTCTGATATGCTATTGACAATTTTGACATACCTACCTATGAAAAACGTATATAGTGAGTTCACCTGAATAATAAAATACAAAGAAAAACGTGATAGTAGTAGCAGTAACAAAATACTAGACATGTATTATCTTTAATTTAGAAATAAAATAGAAAAGAAAATTGAATTCAATGAATATATAATTTCAGTTTTAGAAAAAACTAATATTGAAATTTAAAACATATTTAAAAAATAAAAAATTAGATAGTGGAAAGAAAATTTATGTAACAAATGTTTGTTTTAAAATATAACAAATAACAACCAACCGATATTTAAATCTCATAGAAAACCTGAAAAAAAATTTTAATTAAAGCAGCAATTATTTACAAGTTTAGTAATAAATAATTACTCAAATAACATTTGACATTTAAAAATACTCTCCAAAAAATCATTTTGAAATTATAGTAATAATTAAAATAACAACTTGCAATTAAAATCCCATCTCAAATATAACATAAACAAAATTAAACTTGTGGTCGTGATCTATCTAGAAAAGAAGGAAAACAAAAAAATTTTTTTTTTCTAAAATTCACAATAGTTCCAGTTCATTTTATTCAGCGTATTACTTAAAAGTGTCCATACACTACCCAGTAGAATCGGTTTAGATATCAGCTTCACAAATTATTTTCTTAATACCATCGTTTTGTTTCATAAATATATCTCCATTTCGGCTCCAAACTTCATTTTTGCCGTATTTATTTTTAGCTTTCATTAGAAGGTTGTAGCGTTTGTTGATTAAATGTTCATTAACAAATATTCCAGTCTGTTTCAGGGTTCCTTTTGATTTAATAATTTCGTTCCTTTTTAAGTAAGATACAAATTCAATTATTATCGTTCTAGGTTTACCTTGTATGTTAGTTTTACCTAATCTGTATATATTTGATATATCTGAAATTGTACATTTAACTTTCATCGTATTGTTTACCAAGTTAGTAAAAATTGACAACAAGTTTTCATTTTCTTCTTCCTTAATTCCATTAAAGCGAAGCGAATTTTTTCTTTTAAAAATTTCAAATTCATCACATTTATCATGTAATAAATTTATTTCTTTTTCATTTGTTTTTATAGTCTTTCAATTCCACAATCTTAGCAGTAACTTCGTTTATCTTAGATTCCATTTTATCAAATCTTTTATCCAGTTTTCATCTAATTTTGATAAAAATTTTTGACATACCTTATTAGTTGCTCGATACCATTTTCATCCAACCCTGTACCAGATTGGCTTGTACTTCTTGTTTGTTTTGTAGACATCGTACGTGTGTGGTACGCTATATTTACAATATTGCTAATATTTCAATAAATAATGGTTTTTTCTGTTAAATTTTTTTATGCGTTGGTAGAATGCACTCACTTTGCAACTATGTTTAATTATAAATAATATTTATGTTCAATTTACCACTAATTTGCACAGATATTCAGGAGCTCTCACTACTCGTGCTTTACTCGGTCGCCATGTTTTAATACAAGCATAAAGGGAAATTTGGGAATGTACATAGTATTGCCTCATCCTTTAATTTTGGCTTTCTTCTTTTTATTTTACCAATAGTACCATCAGTAAAAATAGTCTCATAATATTTGGAAATATCTTTTAAAAAGTGTAGAACAGCATCATCTCTAGAAAGTGCTATATCGGTCATAGGAACGATATATATGTTGCCACTATTCTAAGGTTTAGGATCCTATAAAAAACATTTACAATGACAAAATTGAGGTTCAACAAAAAAATAACAATAGTAACTATTCATCTAACAATAAAACAAATTTTCTTTTCTGTAAGTTAAATTTAATATTTAATTATTGTTGTTTGTAACTGTAAAATTTTATATTATAGAAACTTGTAATAAACTAAACTCCGTAAGATACGGGTTGTGACTAGTTTACATTAGAAGCTTGAAAAAGACATCGAAGTGATTTCTCCTAGTTTTCTTTAGTTTTACATCTGATTTATATACCGTTCTATAATCTAAAACGAAGTACATCTTGCTTTGATCTTTTTTGTCACTCATGTAACTTGTACTCAGGTACTTTTTTATATTCTGATTCTTCTCATTAATTAAAAAAACACATAGAAAATTGACAGCGCTGACGTTCGACCTGCCAACTACATTCAATTTCGCGAACTTTATAAAAAGACGGACGGAAATTTGAAATTTGACCATTGCCGATTCGCCTCCTTCTCTCTAGTCTTCATAAGTACGAGGTATAGCGTGGGGTGTGCCATCTTTTAGAGGAGATGTACAGTTCATCAAATTTCTAGAGACTTTCGACGGCTAGACAGAGAAAGCACTACTGTTCATTTACAGGCTCAATTTTTTTCCGTTTCTCCTTTTTGATTTTATATGGGGTTTCAAGTTGTTTTTGACTTATTTCGACGTAAATCACAACAACACACTTTTTTAATAAAGCAAACAAGTGTTAAGAGGTATATGTACGTGTAAACTACAATTACAAAAAATTTATATGAAACCCATGAAACCACCAACAAAAATGTAAAGCTAGCTTCCGTACTAGAACATGGTGTCATTCGTCGAGATAATTTATCGTTTTGTTTAATAGATCAAGAAATATAAATATTCCCCTGTTATTTTTTATAAAATTATAAGAGAAATAAATTTTTTTCTAAATAGTATAGTTTATTATTTTGTAGAAAAACAAAATTTCGAAAATTTTAGTAATGTTTCAGAAACAACCGTTATTAATAATAGGTACCATTTTCCTTAATAAGGTAGAAATAAAATATAAACTATTTCCACGATTTACAAAGGCCTACAAAAAAATTATAGGTATTTTCCGCTATCCTATAAAATTTATATTTTCTGACTCATTTTCAAAAGATTGAAGGAATTCCAAAACACCTTTTATGGCATAATAATTATTTTCAATTCTACATACTATCTTTAGCTGCTTTTAAAAACGTTCTAAGAAAGTCCAATCAGACCAATTTAATCCCTAAACTATTCCACACTTTTAAAATTTAATTACCTAAAAATATTAAAAACTATTTAAACTAACTTGTTTAGCAGACTGTACAATAGCTATCTTAGTCACACGTAGCGCGTTCTCTGTCTGGGCGTCGAACACCTCTAGAAATTTGATGAACTGTAAAGTCATCGGTCTCGATTCCATAGATGGTAGGCTCGTTAAAACAGAATAATAAAATATTGATAATAAATGTCGTTTTTACCTCTCCCAAATCAATAAACTTATCAGCCGGATTTGCTAACTGCAAGTTAATCTTAACTCCACAACCATTTATTTTGATAAAACGTCTGGTACAGTTCAAGACAATGGGAACCATAAATTCGTAGTGACCCTCTTTTTTTGGATGAAAATAGAATGGTAATTTTTTCTTGCATTGTGGTTGGATGATTTCTGTTTTAAAATCTACCGTTAGATGTTCATTGTTTTCGAAAATATTGTCAAGTCTGAAATGAAGATTATATTTAAAATTATCGTTCGAACTACCTCAGATCTCCTTAATGTTAAATTGCTGCCAAATCGTTTACGCGTTAAAATTATTTACTTCGCGAAACCATTTTCCTCGTCATAGAATCTTTTATAAAATTGCTGTCTGTGAATTTTTCTAAATTCAAAAAAAAATTAAATTCTTTTTTGTTTAAATAGCTACTTAAAGCATAACAATAGGCACGGCCGTACCTAACAAATGTTGGCCAATTTTGCAACAGTTTAATACCTTTTTTAAAGCATGGTTTAAGGACTTTTTGATAAGGGTTTTTTTTTTCTTTATTATAACTCTCATAAAAATTGAGTTTTTCATAAAGATATAAAACAAAGGCAAAAAGTGCTATTGTAATTGTAAAAGTTAATAAGATTTGTATATTTGACAGATATGCAGAATTGACTCATTGTTATAATTAAATTTACATTTATTTACAGTTGTAAAATTATGTACAAGGTGTCCCAAATTGGTACGCTTTACAGAGTATTCCGAAAACTGATGAAGATGGAAAAAGTTATTAAGATGTCATGTTTTTTGTCCAAGCAAGTCTTGAATTGATCCCTTCATTTACGAGATACAGGACAATTATTGAAAACTGTCAAACACTGCACGGCGTCAAGTGACATTGTGCTTTTTAGTGATTTTCGAGTATAATATGAAAATTAAACTATTTAATGAGACAGGATGGCAAGGAAATGTGTAGCGTGCCAAAATATTTGGAATAAGAATTTTATGAGGCCATTTTATAGATAAGGTGTTATTAGAATAGAAGGAGAAATATGTGGGGAAAAAAAGCTTGATTTAATAGGATTTAACCATTTATAAAATTTAAATAAACCCTCTAGAAACACTATTTCCATGTCTAAGTTATGATACCCCTTTCCCCGTCTGGTATATGATGCTTACAAAAGGTGTATTGGTTATAGTATAGTGATTTGAGGGATTCATTCTTCGGTTTTTGAGTAAAAGCAAATCCTTTCTAGAGTGGATAGAATATGTCTTTAGTCTTTAGTAGATTTTTGAACAGACTCATTTCAAAAAAACATGCTGATTTTTTTAAATTATCTTGAAAGCATTTTCATTTTGGGCCACAAGTTTTACAATTACATTTTAATAACATATGGTATGACTTTTTTTTATTTTTGTATTGGTCCATAATGGCGTCTATTCATTGTTTTGAAGAGTTTATCCCCATTTAGATGGATGTGGAAGTTTCACCACTTGTTGGCAAAGGTTATCCAAAACAAATCTTGCTTAAAAATCACATTGCTCTATATGCAGTGACAAAGCATTCATTGGATAATTCTCAACGAATTACTTATATTTTTTTATTAAAATGTTTCATTCGGCTAACATCAATATCGTTCGTTTCAGAATGTGTATTATAACAAATTTTAAAATAATATTGAGTTGTCCCGATGTAAGTTCTTTTGGATGCAGCACTAATGCAATGAATGCAAAAGATTCCCAAGCTTTCCAGAACTTTTTTTTTCACAAAATAAATCGGCCATGCAATGAGTGAAAAACGGGAGAGCCATTAATTTTGTTAGCCACCTCCACACAATAAATATACCTTAGGTCCTTACCCGTGCCAAACTCAATCCATACGTCTTCTGCAAGTGCTGGAACATCAGTATCGACAGATTTTATGACAATTTTTGTATAGCCGTTTTCAACGCAATTGTTCGCGTGTGCGTAATTTTGTGTTGTAAAGTATCAATATTAATCAAACTCTGCACTCCATCCTCAATCTGCCCTTAGAATTAAATAATAACGATAAAAATGTATGCGTGGATTGTAGATTTGTGTCGCCGACGTAAAATTTCGGTGAGAGGGGTGGCTATTAGATCACCTGAGGTGACCGGGAACCGGGAGATGCAGGTGGGCAGTGGCCGTTGAACTGTGACACGGTTAATATAGGTTACAAATAGTTTACGATTTAACTATTATTCTGCAATATTCGGTATTTTGATACGATACCCAACACTAACTTTCTGTTAACAAGTTATTTGGTCGATGACCTAATTGTAAAACTGTTTTTTTTTATTCTCGTTTGATTGGGTAACCTTCTTCATCTACGAACCCTCTTGAAGATTAGCATATCTAGGCGCTCTACATTTGGCTCCCAACTAGCGGCGAGTGAAGGAGGTACCTATCATATGTAAAAAAATAAAACAATTAAAATAAAGTTCTAAATGACTGTTACATGCAGAGTGAAGTGAGTAATGAACTTCAAGTTTAGGCTGAACGAGTTCAGTGTCTACAGCGTTATTGCTGAGATTGTTCATTATTTTATAATATATAAAAACATTATAAAAAAAACTAAAATGCCACCTAAAAAAAAATAAAAGCTGGAAAAAACAGAGATGAGTTTTCCACTAGTGCAGACAATAGTCAGATTTTTCAAACCGATCTCATTTCAAATCATAGCAAGGCACGAAGTGATATTTTTGCTCAGACATTGTGCGAATAGTTTAAAGAGCTTAGCGTTAATTTAAACAAAACACTGTCCGAAAGTTTAAACGGGGTAATGTTTCGCTTTTCAAATGCGATTGAGAAAATCATGTTAGAAGTTAATCATAATTTATCTAAATTAACTGAGGTAGTTATAAATAAGCCGACGAGCGATTTGGGGGTTAAAAACCTTTCAACAGATGTAAATAACTTTAGAAGCAATATGGCTAATTCAAGTAATTCGACAGAAAATGATAATTCACAGGTTGAAACTTTTGTTATTAATAATAGACAGTACATTACTGTGTGGAAAGATCTGGGTTGTCCGAATTTACACTTTTCTCTAGATGGATCTGTCCATCCAGTATATTTAATTAAAAAACTAGAGATGGTTTATAACACAATAATATAAATAAACTTCAACGTTTATTCTTTGTTCGATTGGGTAACCTTATTTATCTACGAACCCCCTGAAGATTAACTTATCTCGGCGCTCGACAGTGCGTCTGCCTTCTCATGATTACAAATTGGGATTATGGTTAAACAGTTCGAAGGTGGGTTAAACAATACTTTTTTGTTATTAGTTCACACTATGACTTTATTTTTAGGCAATGGCATTGTGCTAAGTTATGTGAAAATTAGATCAAATAATTCTTATTTGTTTTCTGCCACCCTTAAAAAATCGTAACAGATTTTTGAAACAGCTGTAGTGCCCCTAACTAACTTTCGATTGCCTTTTCCCCCACATTCTCTTGGTTGTTCCTTTAAACTGTTTTGTACATAAGAATCCCATATTATGTCTACTTTTTTTAACCACTTTAAAATATTTAGCAAATAAAGGCAGCAAATAATTTTAATGATGTTTCTTCAAACGGATTTCCATATTCCTTAAAAGTGTCTATAATATGAGAAACAATAGATATAAAACTGTTTTGTACCGTGATGTTTTTCAATTTGTATCGGACTATGAAAATTTTAGAATTCGTCAATTAATCGGGCGTCCGCTTTTTTTTTACTTTTGCCAAAAAATGTTATATACCAATCGATAGAGAATACTATTCTAAAATTTTTTATCTTCTATTTTTGTTTTTGTTTTAAAAATATTGATAACGTGTGTCTTTGTAATAACCTCCCACCATATTTTTGTTCTTGCGGTGCCTTACCTTGAAAACATAAACAAAAGTTAGGTCATAACCGGTATGCAGAATTTTGTGCTCTATCGAATTGCACCCAAACGACGTATCTATATTTTATGAGAAAAATAATAAAAACTAATATTACCCTTATCAAATTTGAGGTGGTCAGCAGAACTTTTTAAGATGGGTTTGTTTAAAAATCTACTAAAGTTGACATCCTCGATACATTCTAGACTAGATTTACTTTTACTCAAAAACCGAAATATCAAGATAATTTTGGACGACGTCACTATGTTATTATTTAGTATGGAGGGCGAGTCTATCTTAGATAATACGATTCTATGGGTAAGGGAAGGGGCCCAATTCCTGACGCCTTCGTTAACTTATCGCATGCGATAAAGTATGCGACTTGATGAAAGTGTATTCCTGAACTGGCGGCATTCGTCAAATTTATTAACGCATACGCTAAAAAATGGTGACTTTCAAAGAGCGCTCATGACCGTTCGACAACCACTTTGTCGCATTCGTTAAGGTGAAAGTAAGGTTATAATCAGAGGGTTGTCTCCACATACTTTGATTTTCTTTTGTATGTGGTTGTCTCTGTTATAATTGTCAATTAATCCTGCTTTATCATAGGAGTTTTACAGGCACTAAACAATGTTATAAATTTTACTAAAGTTTCACGCTGTTTTTCCGTTATTCGTGAACCACGCTGTTCCATTTTTAATATTCTAAATCTAAACCACTCCAATTTGCAAGTCCAAAATATAAATAATCACAATTAAAACATCCAAAAACCAAAAATTATTAGACATCTGCAATCCATTTAATTTTATAATTTTTGCATTTTTGGCAATTTTGACATATGTCAATGCAATTATCTCATATTCAGTGATACCATCTTTGGTATTCTAAATCCTCATTGGTTAAGACTATGCAATAATCAAAGACTCTTCGTTAACACGTTCGACTTGATTCGCGATTATCGCATGGTGTTCAGGAATACTAAATTGCTGTCGTATGCGTTAACGACCATGCGTTACTTAGCGCATGCGGCAGTTAACGCATGTTTCGAGAATTGGGCACCAGAGACAATCCAGCGAGACGTGTAACTCAATGTATTTTTTTGTTCGGTAAATGTTATTTGGGCGATTGTAACCACAACCAGTCTATGATGGCGAAACTAGTAAATAGCGGGAAAATAAAAAATGCTTTAGGGCGGGAAATTCAAACATGGATTCAGAAATAAATAGTTTTTCCATACAAATTTACAGGAGAAACAAAAACTATTGTTTCACTGTATATTAAAAAATATAAAAGCTTCCAATAACATCAAATTTTTTTATCATATAAATAATCATTTTAATAAAGGAAGTTTTAATCAGTTTAATATAAGAAGTGAACATAGTTTTTATTACTCTTGTAAATTTCGTTAAAAAAAAACTTGAAAATTCTATTGTTTATTAAATATTTAAAATTGGAAAAATAATACACCAAACTCTTTTTCAATAAATTATATTTTTGTAAGGTACAGAAAAACAAACTACAATTGCTTCATTTAGAAAGTACCTCGTATCATTTTGTGACAAATTACAAAGAAAGTAACAGTTGTTGTATATTCATAATATATTTAAAAACTAATGTAACAAATATTTTATATAGTATAGAGTATATCGATACCTTTTTGCCAGACTATCATAAGTGCCATTTGAACAAATGTCACTTATGTTAGTCTGGCAAAAAGGTATCGATATGTTATGACTGTTTATTTTAATAGAAACCATGGAAACGAAACAAACACACACATACACTCAACACAAATGTATAAGGCCTGAGTCAAGTAAGTTCCCATCCTGTAAACTGGATCGAAAACCTGCTAGACCCATTCCGTACACCCCCTGCTAACTTCTCTTAGGGTCATCAATAGATTTATATGCCATGCCTTCTAAAAGGGAATGAAGTATGACATACTATCATTTAAACAGGACGTTACTGAAGGCTTACCCCTGTTATTTCGTTTGTTTGTGTATCTTGTGCGTGTGCATTCCTGTTGTGTCCTCAGTCATGTAAAAGTTTTCCTAGTCTCCTAATTTGGTTACTAGGTGGATCTTCTCCAACTAGGAGTCTACTCTATTCGATGTTCTGCAGCAGTAGGTACTTTTCAAACATAGCAACTAATATTATTAATAATAAACACTATTTAAAGATGAATACATTTTTGTAACTTTTTTTGTCATTGCCCCTTACCTGTCTCTTACACCACCAGGGTATACCTATTTTCCATATTCCCTTAATTATAGATTACCTTACAATGTTTCAATGAATATAACATTTTACCCATGAAAAATCTAATTTTGTATTTTAACTTTTTCAATTTTTCAAAGAAAAGTAATTAAAAAACAAAATCAGACTCAAAGAAATAAACAAGGCCCAAATTAAATTAATTTTAATAAAATGCACACGTTCATAACAACATTCATAACATTGTCAGTTGTCAGTTTTAATCGATACTTTGACGTCAAAAAAAACAGCAACATCAGCGACCTCTTAGATTGGTGTTAGTTTTATTGGAAGGAGATAAATATATGTAAAGATCAATGTAAAAGAGAAAGAAAGTCATATATGTAATTTAAATGGACCACCGAACTATTTTTCCTATTAAGTTACACGTCTCTGTTGTCTCTGGTAAGGGTGTGTATGTACATGCCGAAGATGCCTGGATGAGTGATGATTGATGATCGATAGGCGATGGTTAAGTAGATGCCACTCCATGTAGATAAATGTGTAGATTTAACTGAGAGTGTGTCGATTTTTTAAAGGTAGATACTTAAAAATTGAAATTGTAGCTACCCATCATGAGTAAGGTTTTTGGAATTTTTCATTTTAAGGGGGGGAAATGGGGGGTGAAAGTTTATAGGGGGTATCGATTTTTTAAAGGTGGAAACTTAAAAATTGGAACTGCAGTTACTCATCATAAATAAATAATGATTTATTTCAGAGTTTTTGAGTTTTCACATTTTAAGGGGGGAAACGGGGGTAGGAACTTGAGAATTTTACATTTTAAAGAGGGAATAAAAGAGGGAGGTGAAAGTTTGTAGGTATAGAAGTATCTATTTTTTTAAAGGTAGGAACTTGAAAATTGGAATTGAAGCATCTGACCCTAAATAATAAAATAGTAAACAGTGGTAAAACAAAAATAAATAAAAATAAAAAAAATAAAAGTGATAAATAGAAATAAATAAAAATAAATGAAAATAAATTAAAATAAATAAAAATAAATAAAAATAAATAAAAATAAATAAAAATAAATAAAAATAAATAAAAATAAATAAAAATAAATAAAAATAAATAAAAATAAATAAAAATAAATAAAAATAAATAAAAATAAATAAAAATAAATAAAAATAAATAAAAATAAATAAAAATAAATAAAAATAAATAAAAATAAATAAAAATAAATAAAAATAAATAAAAATAAATAAAAATAAATAAAAATAAATAAAAATAAATAAAAATAAATAAAAATAAATAAAAATAAATAAAAATAAATAAAAATAAATAAAAATAAATAAAAATAAATAAAAATAAATAAAAATAAATAAAAATAAATAAAAATAAATAAAAATAAATAAAAATAAATAAAAATAAATAAAAATAAATAAAAATAAATAAAAATAAATAAAAATAAATAAAAATAAATAAAAATAAATAAAAATAAATAAAAATAAATAAAAATAAATAAAAATAAATAAAAATAAATAAAAATTAATAAAAATAAATAAAAATAAATAAAAATAAATAAAAATAAATAAAAATAAATAAAAATAAATAAAAATAAATAAAAATAAATAAAAATAAATAAAAATAAATAAAAATAAATAAAAATAAATAAAAATAAATAAAAATAAATAAAAATAAATAAAAATAAATAAAAATAAATAAAAATAAATAAAAATAAATAAAAATAAATAAAAATAAATAAAAATAAATAAAAATAAATAAAAATAAATAAAAATAAATAAAAATAAATAAAAATAAATAAAAATAAATAAAAATAAATAAAAATAAATAAAAATAAATAAAAATAAATAAAAATAAATAAAAATAAATAAAAATAAATAAAAATAAATAAAAATAAATAAAAATAAATAAAAATAAATAAAAATAAATAAAAATAAATAAAAATAAATAAAAATAAATAAAAATAAATAAAAATAAATAAAAATAAATAAAAATAAATAAAAATAAATAAAAATAAATAAAAATAAATAAAAATAAATAAAAATAAATAAAAATAAATAAAAATAAATAAAAATAAATAAAAATAAATAAAAATAAATAAAAATAAATAAAAATAAATAAAAATAAATAAAAATAAATAAAAATAAATAAAAATAAATAAAAATAAATAAAAATAAATAAAAATAAATAAAAATAAATAAAAATAAATAAAAATAAATAAAAATAAATAAAAATAAATAAAAATAAATAAAAATTAATAAAAATTAATAAAAATAAATAATAATAAATAAAAATAAATAAAAATAAATAAAAATAAATAAAAATAAATAAAAATAAATAAAAATAAATAAAAATAAATACAAATAAATTAAAATAAATAAAAATAAATAAAAATAAATAAAAATAAATAAAAATAAATAAAAATAAATAAAAATAAATAAAAATAAATAAAAATAAATAAAAATAAATAAAAATAAATAAAAATAAATAAAAATAAATAAAAATAAATAAAAATAAATAAAAATAAATAAAAATAAATAAAAATAAATAAAAATAAATAAAAATAAATAAAAATAAATAAAAATAAATAAAAATAAATAAAAATAAATAAAAATAAATAAAAATAAATAAAAATAAATAAAAATAAATAAAAATAAATAAAAATAAATAAAAATAAATAAAAATAAATAAAAATAAATAAAAATAAATAAAAATAAATAAAAATAAATAAAAATAAATAAAAATAAATAAAAATAAATAAAAATAAATAAAAATAAATAAAAATAAATAAAAATAAATAAAAATAAATAAAAATAAATAAAAATAAATAAAAATAAATAAAAATAAATAAAAATAAATAAAAATAAATAAAACTAAATACATAAAAACAAATAAGTGGAACTTCATACGCCCTGGTAAGAAAAATATAAGGACTGAATTGATAAAAACGACATATTTCGATGTCCCGTCACTCCGATAGGCTAATGGGGGACTGCTTTTTTCTCGGACAGTTTTATGTGACTTATTAGAGAGTCAGTTTAGCAAGCAATCTGGTGATATTAGCAGATGAGAACCGTACTAGAAATGTGGTATACAAAGAGATTTGGTAATACATAAATGGGGGCGTGTTCGGAAAAACGCCCGTACACGTCGATTGGTATTTTTAGTCATGTAACAGTGGCCAATGCCAACTTTCTTATTTTAAATGCAACACCCTGTATATTTTTAATTTTTGGATTCTTCAGAAAATTGTAGACATATTTTATATACTATGTCCTATACCTAACCGTTTCGAAAATATTGTTTTCCGATTTATTGCAAAAATTTACATTACGGAAATTCGCTACAACACAATACTTATTTCTCATTTAGGTATTGATAATGAGAAAGTAAGCAGAAACCATTTTTGCGTTCCTTTTTACTGATATGAAATAACACATCTAGAAATAGATACTAAAATAAAGAACGCAAAGCCACTACATTAATGCAATGTAGATTGAAATATATAATTTGCTTTTAATAAAATTGGTGTAAATTTTTACAAACGTAATTAGCATGTGCTAAACAAATATGATCGTCGCAAACTTTACATATATATTTGGCCATTCGATTCTTCTTTCTATCGCAAATGTGGCATCTTCTTACATTACCTAATCGTTCTGGTGTAATATTCTTCCTTTTTTTTGATATAGGCTCATCACTTCTACAACTTTGTTTATGATTTTCTGGTGCAATTTCAGAAGTACGTTTTCTTATTTCCTTTGGCAAACAAGTTAGCTTTGAGCGATTCTGTGTATGCTCTTTTTTTAAGTCTAAAGCCAGCGATTTTTTAAAATGTCTTTTTATCACTAAACCGGGATTTTGAGTCTCTTTGTAAACAACATGAATATTAATTGCTCCCAAACCTATTATCATCTAAAACAATACCATGGGCCAACGGTTAGTGCTTATCTACAATGTCAACTCCTGATTTTGGGTCATCTTAAAATTATATAATCTCAGTTTTATTTTTATCACCAGTGTTAGTGTCTGTTGAAGCATTATGGTGCATGCTAGATAGCAGAATCACAATTTTGCCTTTCTTTGGGATATACGAAACAAGTCTCTTGAAAAGCAAACTTTGATGTACACAATTCTTAACATCGACATGATACAAAACTTGGTGGTATTTGACGCTTATTTTTCCTTACAGTCCCAGAGAAGATCGTTGACTAGTTCATAGCTGGTAAACCAGTGACCTGCGGTAATGTTTTGTCCACTACCTTAAATTGGCGCACATAATCTTTTTAACTTTGTAAGGACCAGTTGGCTGTGCTCCTAAGTAAACCTCCAAATTATTAGTATAAAACATCTTAGAATCTGCAAAAGCTAATAGATGGCTTGTTGGGTATACATTGTCGAAAGGGACACTTTCTTCTGAACGCCGACATCATTTCATCGATAGTAAAGTACTCCCCTACAGAATAATTGATTTGACAATGTTGAACAAACTCTCAAATAATTTTCTCATTGGTGCAAGTTTATCCGTGGCTTTCCTCTTATTTCGGGTTGCCTTATCGTCAAATCTTATAGTGTGCAGTGAAAAATAAAATCTGTTTCGTGACATGGTTATCCGAAAAATCTCGATCCCTGACCCATCACTAGCCCGTAAGTCTTCTGTATTTATTTTACCAATTTTGTGGTATTCGGACCTATAAAAACTTTTATTTCTACTAAATTTGTGGTCTTACAATTTCTCTCTCTGGTGTATACTTCTTTTTTATTTGTTATGAATTTATTAGTATTCTCAACAATAAGGGCAAGCATAGCTTCATCAAAAAATGCATGCCAACACTCTAAAGCAATTTTGCATTTTTGCCATCTCTTTTACACCAGTTACATGACTTACAATATTGTGGGCTCGTGTTCTAACATTGGAAGAAAGCAAGCTCAATTGCCATTTTGTCTTCTTGTCTTTTCCATACACTTTATTGTCGTTAACTGGTTCATCGTCATTATAATCTGAGTCTTCAACTTTTAACTCCTTTTCAATATCTAAATCTTCTACTTTTAAATGTTCCTCCAAGTAGTCTGATTCACCTTCTAGCTGTCATTAGCTTCAGAAAGTTAGTCTTCAGGCTCCAAAGTTAGCTGCCCTAAATAAACTGCATCTTCTTCTTCAGGCAGATCGAATTTCCTTTTTCTCTCTATCTAGCAAATATAACTACAATAAGTACGCCATATACTTCATTTTTATCGCTAAAATAGAAATATTGTATTATGACAAAATTGTTTTTTCTAAACCGTTATAACATCAAACGCGCGGCGTCTAAGAGACTCAGTGAGAAAACTTTCATTACTAACAACTTGGAATATATTCGTAGACTGGCGTCACAGAATACCTACCCTTATAACGGTAACTCCCATGTTAGAAAACGGTGATAGAATTTCAACGCCACCTGGCAGACGTGGTTGATTTTTCAAGTAAGTCCTTATCGGGTAAAAGGTCATAAAAGATGAAAAAAAAAATAAGAAGCGATATTCGCTATAAAAAAGCAAAAATTGAGTTGCATAAACCAATCTTAACTTGACTAACAGTTTATAGATAAAGAAAACAAGCGTTATCAAAAAATAAATTAAAATATATATAATACAAAACCAATATTTAAAAAAATGTATTATCTATATAAAAAACTGTATTATGTATCAAGTAGCTGGATGTCAGGATGCTACATATTCCAGGATACAACATAGCTCCTCATTTTATGAATAATTTTATCTGTGAAATAGCAAAAACAGTATAAGCACACTCTCCTTTTTAATAAGTCCAGCAAATTCTACGATACAGCTTTGGGCCCCCAAAGTCATGAAACAGAAAATACACACAATTAGTCTACTTTTTCTACAATACAGCTTTGCAACCCGTCATGAGACAGAAAATACACACTGTAAGTCTGCTTCTTCTACGATACAGCTTTGCAACCCGTCATGAAACAGAAAATTTACAGTATAAGTATAAAATAAATGGGTCGAGTACTAACTTTCCTTCTCGAAAAGAAGTGCAACATATATTAATAATTTGCTTCTTTCTTCTACGATACAGCTTTGCAACCTCGAACTGCGGTGAGGAATAGCATTGGAAATACTTTAAGCTTTAGACCTCGGCGAGAGCCAACTATTTTAAACTTCTCTTCGAAATGTTTATGACATACTACAAAGGTGAAATAAATTTGTTGTCTTGTTTTATTATTAAATTTTGGACAAGGAACAGCAAGTGCTCAAATATCAAATAAATTAGGTGAATTCGTAGGATGGGACAAGCGATGCATCTTTTTGTCCACATCAAGGCAATTCGGTACACAACATTTTCCATAATAATTATCAAGCATATTTATAGAAAAGGAACAAAATAACTGAATACAACCAAGTCACCAATATAAATAAACTTATTAAACTTAATTTCACGCTGCCGTTTCAGCCATGACACCTCCACAAAAATCAATGTTCACCTGTCATCTGTCATTACATTATCCACTCACCTCCCACCACATGATTGCAGCGCCAGAGGTGAAGTGGAGGTGATTGATTTAAACGCTACCCCAGTTTGGCGCATAGGAGTTTCCCCCTCCACTGAATAGCGCGGCTATTGGTGTCGTATCCTTAAGTACTAAAAGAAAGGTATACGGGCGCGCATATCTAAATTCAATCGCATAAGTAAAATAATATGGATACTAATTATTCTAACGGCGCTTTAATAGACGCCGCGCGAGTAGAGGAGGGTTAACAGAAATTCAAAAAATTCTACAGATGATTGGTTATGGAGATAATGCATGGACACAAAAGGAAGTTGCTCACTTATTTCATGAAAACTTTCAAAATTTGCCGCAGATATCCCAAATGACAATTAGTAAAATAGAAAAGCAGTTTCGTGAGCTTGGACATGTAAGGCAGATAAAAAACAGGTAGCAATGCAATAACTAATGATACCAATTTGGATATTATGCTTGAGTTTCAGGAAAAGCCACATACTTCTAGTCGATAAGCAGACCCAATGTTCTACATTAGCCATTCATCGATTATTCGAACATTAAAAGAAAATAAAATGCATCCCCATCGAAAACGATTTTAATAGGAGAACGCAATTTTGTGAACAAATGATGGCAATGTTAGATAATAGGGTGATCCAATTAGAACATATTTTGTTTTCTGATGTGTGTACCTTTACATTTTACGGTCATGCTAATCGTCAAAATTACCGCTATTGGTCTAGGACAGTGGTCGGCAAACTATTTCGTCAAGGGAACCAAATAGCAACAGTTAACGACTGAAATGTCTTTTAAGGGTCAACTTTTTTAAACTTAAACTATACAGGTTGTTAACTTAATTAGGAAACTCCTAAGCTTACCTTTGCTGAAAACGTCCTCAATCTGATTGAGGTATGTTTGTTGAGGTCGACCTTTTCCAACTCTCTCATCTACACTCGTCTTATAAACTTGTTTCGTCTAACTCCTATCGTTCATCCTCTTTATAAAGATAAGGAAAAAATTATACGAGCCATAGGCTATAGCACTACTAGTGAACATCGTTCCACTGTATAAGGGGCGATTATTAATATTACAATATAATCAAAGGTTGATCAATAAGTAATTTTATTCTAATCTAACTTAATCAAGGTTGCAATCTTAAAAACTAAAGTTCTACTCACTAATTAAATAAATACAATATTTACGTAATATCCTGATTCTAGAATTAGGAATTATGTGCAAGTGAAAAATATTAACTTGATTTTGAATTAAATCTCAATATTTTTGACCGTTAAGTTTACCATCAATGTTTATCTCGATGTTTATTGTACATGTTCGCCGATTTGCTTGCGATGCTCTTCGAAGTTTTACGTAAAATAGCCTGCAATTAATAGAAACCGTATGGCTCGTATATTTTTTCCAAACCTGTATAAACAAACCATCTCAGCATACCTTTAGAGTACTTACTCGTCTAAGATAAAAACACAAATTTAATCCAAGTATCAAAAAATAGAAATAAGAAAAGCAATCATCACAAAGTTTCAATCTCACTGTATTAGCGAGCCCGCACGTTATCGTTTGTGGAAGAGCCACACCCAAGGGGCCAAAGAGAGCTGCATGCGGCTCGCGAGCCGTGGTTTGCCGACTACTGGTCTAGGGAAAATCCCCACTGGATGAGAGAAGAACATACGCAATACCCTGAAAAGGTTAATGTTTGGGCAGGACTTGTTGGCGATCATATCATAGGTTTTTTATTCATTGATGGCAATTTGAATGGCGATAATTATTTAGCACTGCTCCAAAATAATGTTGTGCCAACTTTAACAAACTTACGAGTATATCCCGATCCAGCAAACCCACAAGTTACAGCGAATATGATTTGGTTTCAGCAAGATGGAGCACCGCCCCATTACCAAATTAATGTCTGGCAGTACCTCAATCAAGTATTTCCAAATCGGTGGATAGGGAAGCGAGGATCGATGGAATGGCCAGCACGATCCCCTGATCTGACATCATGAGACTTTTTCTTATGGCCACATGTCAAAAGTATTGCATACAAAACTAAACCTTTCGACTTAGCTGACTTAAGAAGACGAATAACGCTTGCGATTACATATGGCACGCCTTAGATGTTGATTAACGAGAAGACATTTTTATTTCAGATTAGGACGTTGCCGAGAAGTTCGTGGCGAGCATTTTGAACAACTCCTACATTGAGATGTGTTTTTTTGTTACATTATCAAGAAATAAACAGTATTACTTATTAGGTTTTAAGTGTGTTGTAACGAATTTCTGTAATCAAATAATTTTATTTTATTAATGTTAATTTTTCCAATAAATCGGAAACATTTAATATTTCCGAAACAGTTAGTTATAAGACATAATACATAAAATATGTCTAAGATTTTCTGAATAATCCAAAAATTGAAAATTATACAGGCTATAGCATTTAAAATAAGAAAGTTGGTAATGTCCACTGTTACATGACGCACCCTGTATAACAAGTGTTCGTTAAAAAAAAGCGCCACTAAAAATACCAATTGACATGTCCGACCGTTTTTCCGAACACGCTCCCATTTATTTGTTACCGAATTTATTCCATTTGGCTTTGCCACACTGTGTAACATATACAGGTTGTTTCCGAACTTGGCGTCCAAATTTGTAGGAGTGGTAGTTCGCATAATTTGAGAACTATTCGCAGATTTCATTTTTCCTAAATATTTAAAATAAAAATAATTAAAAATTTTTAACAGGTACGGTCCTGCACAGCGATGGTACGCCTCGACTCGCGCGCGCAACGATCGAGTTCTCCGTAAGTTGGCTTAGAATCGACAAAATTGCAAATCGCATCTGTTTTTGAGTTGTAAATCCCGATGAGTAACCGATCAGGCGACTATTGCGCTACGCGCTCAGGGTAGGACCCGCTAATTGATTTTTTTTATAATGGCTCTATTTTGTTTATTATAATTTTTTAGAAAAATGAAATCTGCCAATCGCTCTCAAATTATGCGAACTACCACCCCTACAAATTTGGAAGCCAAGTTCGGAAACACCCTGTATACCATGAATCCTAAACAACATAATATCGCTCCTTTTTTTGGAGAAGTCATGCATTTTTTATTTTTTTATGTTAAAAACACGACTCCACGCGTGCAAAGCCACGGGTAACAACTAATTCTATTGTTAACGGGGCAAAGGGTAATAAGATTGCAAGGAAAGGGGCTCAAACACCCTTTGTGGGACCTGAGCCGTCCTTCGGTATCAGTAGTAAAACAATATTAGGATAGATTAAAAAAAACATTAAGCAGTAGAAAAACTGATAATTGGAACAATCTCTTGGAGCTAAGATAGGCTAAGATACTTCTGGAGAATATAACCACAAAAGATCGGAAGCCTGTATCTGCCTGAGCAAGAACAGGCTACGCATTGTAACAGCGATCCTTACCGGGCATTGCTGACTTAAAGGACACCTTAGTAAACTGAAAGTAGTAGAAGATAGTGAGTGCAGATTCTGTGAGGCGGAGGACGAAACCTTTATTTACATTCTGATTGAATGTGTAGTACTCCAGAATCCAAGGGCATTATACCTAGGAGCATATCAAATAGAAGAGGGAGATTTACCTAACTTACCAAATCCTACACTTTCTTAAAAATATAAGACTGGAAGAGTCGTTATAGGCATAGAGACGTTTCCTTACTGCATTAGTGACAGAAAGGGACACAATAGATATTTTAAGTAGCAGAGTATTAACACCCCATTCCCAACATAAAAAGTTTTTAAGTGGCTCCTTGGTCGAAATCGTCTAGCGGTTGAAAGTATAGAACGACGTGTTGGTTCGATCCCCGTTCAGGTCAAGCCATCTTTATTTAAAAAAAAAGAAATGGTACATAGCGGGTTGCGAAAATAATAAATAAAAGTGTGTAGTGAGTTACGGTTGTTTAAAAAAGTGGGTTTGTGGTCTCAATAGAACATATAATCCAGGAATTGATATTTATTAAATGTTCAGTATTCAAAGTCAAAATATATTACAGAATTAGACGTCCTCTGAATGGTCCGAAGTGTGCTATTTATAATCAAGTGGACGTCCATTGGATGTCGGAAGTCAGGAAAAAATTAATTTTTGGACGTCCAGACATTTAAAATTGTATATATCAAATGGACGTCCAATAGACCTATTTGTGCTGTCTGGATTAAACGTTATCTTTAAGTCCAATACCTTCCAGCTGTCATTACAGTATTTCTTAAAATATTAAATTTATAAAAAAAGGAAATATATAAATTAACACTTACTTAACAGGAATTGGCTCGAAATTTTTGACAATTAGCATATTTGTATAATTTTTGGTGAAAAACGGTTGTATTAGACAATTTCCAAAATTATAATAAGTAAACGAAAGTTTACATGAAGGAAATTCCGCTGCAACGAAGAACTTCATATTATATATGGGTCCATAAGAAATCTAATAAAAAAAAAAAATTAAGTTAGACAGATAAATTATTTCATATAGCTTGTTTTTGTCTGCAGCTATGTGAAGTACTTTAAAATCATTTTTAGTACATTCAAATTAACATAAACTTTTCGATAAAAATGCAATAGTTCGTTCGAATTTTTTTTCTTTTATTTTTCCTTCTTTCAAAAATAATTAAATTTTCATGAAATTTAGTAAAATTATACCTTTGTGTGTCTTAAATAGGCAAACAAATTTTAAACAAAAAAATTCAAAAAATTTAAAGTTATTTTGTTTCGGTCAAAAACACTGTTTTTAAAAAAGAAATTCTATGGTGAAAATTATCGTACAAAATTCTTCAGGAACTCATTTTTTTCGTATTGACATGTAGTTTTTAATAACATAAAAATTGTAGTCACCATATATATACTGTTTTTTATTTTTTGATCAGAATTTTATTTTTGTATAGTGTGACTTTAACGGGAACTAATTCGCTAGAGCCGCAAGATAAAATATTTGGTGAAAACGCAGAAACAGGTCGATTGTGGTCTTTCCTGTAATAACAAAAAAAATGTCACCCCTTTTAAGGTGTGAAACCTACCCCACTTAATTTTTTTAAATGGGATGATAATACTTGTGCTATCTTGTTGGAAAACTCTTTTAACAAGAAAAATGACTGCTTTTTTTTCATTTTAATTTCATTGCGAAAAGTTTTTTTAAATAAATATAAAGCTGACCGAGCTCACACAAAAATTAGAATTGCAACTAAAGTCTATTCAAATTTAATTTACGCCTGATGTAAACAGAAGCAGGTGGACGCTAAAATTGAGCAAGGCCGTATTTTACCTTTCCGTCTTGCAAAAATGTAAAATAAAAGAGTGTAATTGTGAAATTATTTTTTTATTACGATAAAAACATATTTTGTAAACTAAAACTATAAAATAAATGCCATACACGGTCTCCCAGACTTTAGGGACATTTCTGGACGAAGATAGGTGAGCGACATAAACTG
Source organism: Psylliodes chrysocephalus (assembly GCA_927349885.1). Lineage (NCBI taxonomy): Eukaryota > Metazoa > Arthropoda > Insecta > Coleoptera > Chrysomelidae > Psylliodes > Psylliodes chrysocephalus. Next base: position 60,155,699 of record OV651813.1, on the reverse strand, counting down.
CCTTAACCTGCAATACAAATTAATAAATGTATTTGACTTTAAAAGAGATGTTTGCATTATATTTAGTTCATTACATATGTCTACTGTGATACACAGCATTAAAACAATCATAATATAAAATTATATTGTACAGGGTATCCAAATAATTGCAAATTCTTTAATAGCTAATATAATATATCTACTAAAAGCATTAAAAAAACTTTAAATATAAGAGGTATTTGGTATTTGATTTAAAATTATGCATCTTAAAAAGAAACCTTTTGTATTTTTGACAATTCTTTATTATTCTTGTTCTACTAGTATTTAGATTAGACACCTTGTACCCTGTATTATAGCAATCTTCCTTACTTGACTTAGCACTATTCTGAATCGGATAAATTAGTTAGATTTGAAGGGCTATCTTCATTAATCAAAATTACAAGTGGTTCTACTTGAACCTCTATAATATTATCCAACTCCCACATTTTAACTTCAACTTTTTAGCGAACATGGTCGATACACTTTTTTCATTTTTCTGGAGAAATTAATAATATTACTTCTTCAAAAAGAAATTTAATGTCTCCAGATTTAAATGTTGAGTTTTTATCTGCTACGTATTGTTTAACGTCAACCTAGATTTATTCAATATTATGTTGTTTTGCTGCTTAGCCATTTCATCTATTACATACCTATCATAATGTTTATGTTGCTTACCAAGTTTTAGAAGTTGGATCTTAAGCATTTGGTAGTCGAATTCAATTTTTTCCCTCATAGCCATTTTTAAATATCACCTTTTTTAGACGTCGTTGTAGGTATTTTTTCCAGCTTTCTCGAATAATAATGCAGTTATCTTCTAATTTTGGTAGGGTGTTTGAAAATCACTCTTTAAACGATTCTCCACACGTTTCTTCATGGTAGTCACCGGATTTTTCAACTTAAATACATAAAGTGCATTAGAGACAAAGCCTTCTTCACTTCCAATATAGCATATAATGAGCTGTTTTTACGCACATACCTGATGGGTTTTTGAACACAGTTAAAAGTTCATCCAAAAAGGCTTGTCTGGATGATAAAACCGACATATTGAAACATACTTTTGATTTGGTGTCGCCTGCGTTAATCCAAGTCTCATCAAGATAATATATTTTTTGCTTTTCTTCTCTGTACCGTTTTATTTTTTGTGGCGTAGGACGAAACAATTTCATTTTGTCTAAAAGCAAACTATTTTTTCCTTGAGTTTTAAATTTAAAATTAAGGGTTTTGAAAAGCTTGTAAAATGTAGCTCGCTTAAAAGTAGACAAATATGGATCATCGTTGACTTCTTATAAAACCTTATCGATTGTTGGAAGTTAATTTCTAAAGAAGAATTAATGTACTTTGCGCCTTATTGCATTTTTATCAAAATCATCCACAGAGCCACTAATTTGTTTATAACGTAGCTTTCTTTTTGGTTCAGAAAATTTATGAATCTGCCTATACTTCTTCATAACATTAAAAACGGTTTTAGCGCACATCCCTGCTTTATCAGCAACTCTCCTTTCAACATCATGTACCAACATATCAGGGTTCTATAAAATTTAATCCTTATAAATATTAAGAACCATTTCTTTAGTACGGATGACAAAATGTCCCTTTTTCGGTCGCTTTTTAGAAGGAGTAAAAACATTTTTCTGGACTTCATCTGCTGTATCTGTGGAGGACATAGTGTCACGCAGCAGTTACAAAATATAGTCAATTAAATGTCCATAAAATAGAGTAAAAAATGTTCAAACTAACAACAACCATAAAAACAAAACAAAAATAAATAACACAATATATGTATATCTAAACTATAATATAATGAATTATAATCAATCAAACATACAAAATGTCCAAACTAACCAACACGGTGAATGCTATCAAAACGCCGTTTATAATTATCCAAATTGAACTGAATTCGACTCTGACAAAAAATATTTGCGCGTCGTCTAACGACCGATTAACCAATAGAAACGCAAAGAAAATGCCACGTGAGCTGTTGCTGGATAGGAGAGATTGTTTTGACGCGGCCTAAATGAAATCTGAATAGACTTTAGTATAATATATATTTATTGACTACTAAGCTGGGAATAATATATCCTTATTGTATGAAACAAAACAAAAATAAATGCAATACCGTGAAATACATTTCGAATAAAATATGACTTACCTCGATTTTCATTGGAAAATTTGCAAGATTGTATTTTTTAAACGTCTCAAAAGTGAGCTCACGTTTAACTGAAGAACCTGATGAGATAAATTCTTTATCTTTCTTTGGTGAAACGTTTATTAAGTGCTCAATATTCGTTTTTTTATAATGCCATGTATAGAAGAATCCAGTTTTGCCAATATTTGAAAATATAAATGTGATAATATTTTTAGTTTTAATGCCAATCTGAAATATAAATTAAAATATAACTCCTAAAACAAAAAAATATTACATCCGTGTTCACATAGCATAGTTGAATAGTTATCTACGTGTAAAATATTAAAGATAGAAACGTCAATGTCAATTCAGCGAAAAAGTAGAGATGGACGATGGCGTGATTTTTCACAGAGAATAAGATGTAGAGCTTAGAGAATAAGTCTTAGAGTTTAGAAAAAAGAGTATTAGCTTTAAGTTGTTTTTCCGTAGTAACAATGTCATTTCGTTTTTTATAAATAGTGGGCCTAGTTTTCCCACCGTTGTCACAAAATGTAACAACCAACTACTATAAAGACCATTTGTAACTACTGATATATCTTTAGTTACTGCTGGTTATATACTATTAAGGGATTAAGGTAGCACTGTCACCAGCCAAAGGGTCCTGGAATCCAGAAGGAACATCCATTCACCAGTGGCAAATAACAATAATAAAAAATTATATTAAAAGAACAAAAATTATCCCTTAATAGCATAGTCGAGCGGGTCTTGGCAACTAGTCCTTTAAGGGTGGATACGCCGAGCCTTCTCAAATGCTCGGAATATTTTCCTGTTTTTGAAAGGAGGAGGAGAGATTAATAATAAGTATTAAAAAATTAACAAATGTATATTTAAAATAAGTTCAAAATTGACTAATAGTCTAAAGAGTAAATTACTCAAATTATATTTAGGGAATAAAGTACTATGTGATAATATGTCCAAACTTTAAATAAAAACAACTAGATAAACTTCCTATTGACTTATATAGTTTGGACTTATTAACAATTAAAAATTGTACCGGAAACTTTAACTATATAATAATATAAAATATGTATAAGATAACTATAATACTTAAGACGAAAATGTAAAATTAGCATTTATATGTAAATCAATTAATCATCTCAAACAAAACACTATAACAATAAGTCAAAGATATTTACCTATATTTTACAAATCGCTGCACAAAAACTTTACTTCACACATTACTTTATTTCGGGACATAGCGTCCCGAAAACTCTCTCTCTATATACCTAAAATTTACGTGATAGAATGCCAACGTTCTACCTTACATTCCCTAGTTCAATGTAAGCCATTGACTGAAGTAATAAGCTGGTTAATTGTTTTATTTCCATACGCGTGCTCCTTTTGAATTTTTAATTTAAAACATTAAAATACTTTTTTAGAATTTTTGGTAAATTCTTTATATTTTCAATTATTACAACTTACAATATAGATAATTTCGAGTCTATCGTAAAGTTTGTTCGTGGGTCACCAATTAGTATATAGTCCAGGATCCGTAAGTAAGGTCGACCTTCACCCATCTGTTTAATGGATAAAAGTTTTTTTTCATTAGATAAAATATGTTTTTAAATGTACCGCAAATGGGTTGCCTAAAAAAATACGGTCACGGCCATTTTTTGTTTTCCTTTCTGTGTACAGATAAGGAAAGTATAGGAATCATGATAAAAGTTGCTTAAGATGTGATTCTCTATTATTTTGTCTCTACACATGATTTCTCTAAAATGGACCTAATTCGAGATATTTAAGAGAAATTGCAAATTTCGAATTTTGAAGACAACTCAAAAACGGATAAAGAGAAAAACACCAAATTTTAAACTTAGGCTTTAATCTATCCTGCTGTGAGCTGTTTAAAGTTTGGTTATAATCGAAGTATCTGGGAAATACTTTACAGGGTGTTGTTTTTTTATTTTTAGAAAATAAATACTCTGGACCGTATTTTCTTAGGTAACCCTTTTGTAATATATTTATAAACATATTTTATTTAATAAAAAGACACTTTCATCCGGTAAACAGATGGGTGAAGGTCGACCTTATTTTGGATCTTGGACTAATAGGATCGGAATTGGTACAAGAAATGAAACTTGCCTTAATTAGTGAGCTAATTAAGATAGCTTCACTAATATATTTGGTACTTATTAATTGACATATTTATTTTCCTCCGATTTGTATTATTTTTACCGTGTCTCATTGAGTTCCCTTGTCCGTCGTTATTTTACCAACCAATATTTCAGTGTTCTTTACTTTCCTAATGTTTTCAACAGGAGTGTGCTTTGAAATATTATTTTTTTTTATTTATAGCTAATAGTTTTAGTAAGTAATAAATTTGTTAATTTTACCCATTGGCTTATAATTGTTGTTATTAGACTGTGTCTAAAACCACCATTTTTTTTATTCTCTTACACCCCCAGAAAGTTTTTTTATTGCGGAATTAGCAATTAACGTCTGCTTGTGTTGCCTCCTTAAGAATTTTTGTATCTAAGGCGTCACTTATAAGAACCGTTCCCTCTGTGGCGAGAAAACCTCTAACATCATTGTCTATTTATATTTACGACGCACACTGGGGCAACAAGCCCTCAAATTTGGCAATAAATAAAAAAATTAAATAGCATATACACTCTACCTCATATTTTTTTCTTATATATTACTGTCCACTACATAATAAAACGAACAAGTGCGATCTTCTGTCTCACGCGTTTCATCGCCACCTTCAGTCAAAGTTACTTATCTGAGGCGAGTATCTATTCATTCTTATTTTGTAGTTTTTAACTTGTTTTTGTACTGTGATTAGACTGTATTTTGATTTTTTTTTTCAAATTTCCGCCATGGAGCCTTTAAGTTTAGCTATGTATTATTATTTTAATAAGTAAAAAGTTGTAGAAAAATAAACGTAATCTTATAATATTGGGGTTAAGTAAAATAAAGGTTAAACGTTAAAATTTTAAAATATTCTTAAATACATGAAGGCTATTTGTTGTGTTCCAAAGCAGTCCAAGCTTTAAATTTCGACTTTTCGTAATGAATATTTTTTGTACTTTTCGAAATCGTTTAGTTTCTGTGCACTTATTTGCACTTTTCTTTACTCTTTGGGTTTTTTCAAAGTATATAAATATATGGCGGGACGATCATCAAAAACGAATTGTTTTTTTAATATATTTCGTTTATTAATAAATCGATTGTATTGTCCTTAGGCTCATTTTATAGGCAACTAAATATACTCCCAGACAGACATAACAAAATGCTAGAAATGTAAAATTTAAGATGGCCGATCTAATTGAAGAAAAAACGAGCCTAAAAGTAACCCATTTTAAGCTCGTTTTGCGTAATAATTATAAATTAAATATAAAATCTAATAACAAAAGGTAAATATCTAACCTATTTTCTTTATTTTGACCTTTGCGAGCACGATTGGTCCATTCAATCGTAAGTTGTCTGGTTTTTATGTTTTCATAGAAGCCTATAATAACACATTATTATGCTTTGCAACGCTGCTATTTTAGTTTTTGACCGATTTGTACTCAATGGATCTGATTTGGTAGGTATGTAAATATACTTTTTGACCACCATGTTTTTATCGAGAAAGAAACTTCTTAATATCATGAGAAGTTCTGGAAAGAATGAAATTAATAGAATTTGCTCACAACACCGTTAGATACCTTGTTGAAAAGTACCCACGGTCAATATGCCTCCGACATTGCACAAATACTTTATTCATGGGCCTGAAATAACATCTTCTGCTTTGTTGCTTAGATACCAATTAACAGAGAAAACTAATGAGGATGTCTTTAATTCGTTTTTACTTAGTTTCGAACTTGTAATCACGAGCAAACGAAAATTAAAAAAGAAAGAACCTGCAGCACTTTCCTAAAGAAGCAGTAGATTTGTTTAAATCTGGACTCGTCCAGCTTCATAGCCATGGTATATTCATGACACTGATGATGACCGTGGAGACGATGATGAAAATGTCTTATCACATTCTAAAGAGGATGAAATTTGATTACAATTATCATAGCTTTTCTAAATGAAATAATTATATTACATTTTCATTATCTGCATCTTAAACGTGTGGAGAGTGGATTACCCCCACGGCACTTAGGCCTCATTAGGCTCATGACATTTTTATTATATTATATGTTAGTATTACAAAACAAAATACATAGATGGCTTATAAAGTGTTTATTTGCTAAAATAAAAATAGAAAGATATTAAGAATAGAATATACATTTTCATTATATTATATTCTTAATAACTTTCTATTTTTTTAGCAAACAAACACTTTATAAGCCCTCTATGTATTTTCATTTGTAATACTAACACCTCTACAAAGCAATATTTAACTTACAAATTCATAAAGAAAGTCTGTGATTTATTGCCAACTTTGATGGCTTGTTGCCCCACTGTGCGAAGATCCGTAGAATTTATTCCAGTACAAGTTATAAGCTTCTAGAACAAGCATGTCAAACTCGCGGCCCGCGAGCCGCTTGCGGCCCAGTGCATAAATTTTTGCGGCCCGGTGAGTGGGCGCCTGACAAGAAAGACCAAGACCATTTGCATGACGTAGGTAATAATTAATTATTTACCTAACAAAAGTGTGTAATGAAAAAGTCAATTTCAAATTTTGCGCCATTTGTCCCCATACTAAAATCTGATAAATCGCGATTTTGCTCTCGGTGTGGGCAGTGCCATCGTAAACGCATGGAAAATTACCACGAAATGCGCTAGTTCAGTGATGATGTAATTATGGTTCCACTGACAATTAAAGTGACAGTAGATTTTTTAAGTGCGTTTTGTTCGTTTTGTTTACCTAAATTATTACGTTTTTTCACTTTTATAAATATATTTCTAAAGTAAGTAGATTACATGCATCAAATATACAATTGTTTAGTTACCAACTACATACCTTTAAACTATTTTTTGTGAACTCTAAACAATATTTAGAAATAAACTAAAAACAGTAAAAACATATATGTCAAATTTATTGATGTTTTTGTTAAAAGTTTGGTTAGAATTAAATGTCAGTGGAACCAAAATGACATCACACTGAACCAGCGCATTGCAGTTGGAAACGTCATGAGTCGTTGCTTAATTGTTTTTCGATGGCGTAAGAATGACTTCTATTAGACTCGTGTAAGAACTTCTTTAGTCACAAATATTATTTGCTTTGAGAAACATAAAACGATGTGATTAATTCTTTTGACGTTGTTCAGTGTGCAGTTATTTTCGGTTTGGTAAGTTAATGTTAATTAAAACGATGCATAATTGTGAATTTACTATTACTAATTTATTTCAGACTTTTCTATTCAGTATGTCTTTATCGAAACCGAGTGGGAGTAAAATGAAAAGAAAAATTGCTGACGAAAATCGAAATTTTCAAGGAAAGTGGGAACTAGAGTATTTTTGCTGTGAAGTAAAAGATAAAATAATTTGCTTGATATGCATTAATACTATTAGCGTACCAAAATTATATAACATTAAACGCCACTATGACCAACATAAATTAAAATTTGATAATTACGAAGGAATGATGAGGGAGTCAAAGTTGAAAGAGCTTAAGTTGGGACTGAAAAAACAACAGGTTGTTTAGGAAAATACCACAAGAAAGTAAATCGGCGGTGCAGGCAAGCTACGTATTGTCGGAGTTAATATCTAAACACTCGAAGCCTTTCACAGAAGGTGATTTTATCAAGGAATGTCTTATTAAAGCTGCAAAAATTATGTCTGGGAAGCGTGAAAGCTTTTGAAGTAATTTCTTTGTCTCGAAACACAGTTTCGGATTTGGCTGCCAATATAAGTAATCAGATCAAGGCAAAATCATCTTATTTCGAAGCTTTTTCCATTGCTTGTGACGAGAGTACAGACACTGGGGGTGTTGCTCAATTAGCTGTGTTTCTTCGTGCTTGCGACAAGGATTTCTTCTTTTTTAGGAATTACTGGAACTAGTAATGATGCACGGCACTACTACAGGACAGGATGTATTTAATTCTGTGTGTGAACTTCTTCAAAAATATAATCTACCTCTGTCAAAATTAATTTATGTAGCTATAGATGGAGCTCTTTCCATGACCGGAAAAACCAATGGTTTTGTAGCATTGCTGCAAAACAAACTTAGTGAAATATACAACGAATCTAAAAATTCATTATACGCATTGTATTATACATCAGGAAGTATTGTTCATGAAGATAATGTAATAAACATGGAAAATGTGCTTAAACCTATAGAAAAATAAATAATTTTATAAGATATTGAAGTTTAAATTGGCGACAGTTCTCTTCTTTCTTAAGTGATTTGGAAAGCAAATATTTTGGTTTATCCTATTATACCGAAGTACAGTGGCTATCGTGCTCCAAGGTTCTTAAACAATTCTGGGACTTAAAATAAGAAGAAATATGTTAATTTTTAAGAACTAAAAATTAAGACACAAATTTGTTCTCTGATCCAGTTTTTTTACAAGATTTATCCTTTATGGTTGATATAATCGAATACTTATCTGATTTAAATTTAAGGCTGCAGGGAAAACACAAAATCATCATAAACATGTGTGATCAAATTAAAGCATTCAAATGTAAACTAGCTCTTTGGGAAAAACAATTGAAAAATAAGAATTTAATGCATTTTCCCACATGCAACATGCATAAATCAACTTCAGGTCAATTGTATGAAAAATATGCGGAAAAAATTTATAGCCTTAAAACTAAATTTGAAATAAGGTTTGCAGATTTTAAATCTTTAGAAGACAAGTTCTTATTGGTTTCTTAAATTTTTTCCATAGATGTTGAATCAGTACCGAGTCATATGCAAATGGAGATAGTTGAGATCCAGTGCAATTCGGAGCTGAAGGTGAAATACAATGAGGTTGGCTTGCTACAATTTTACAGATATTTACTAGAGAGATTGGAAAACATCCGAAAAAGAGCATATGAAGTTGTTTTACTGTTTGGAAGTAGGTACATGTCGGTGCGAGCAGTTATTTACACTCATGAAAGGGAATAAATCTCCAGTCAGATCCAGACTGACTGACAAACACCTTGGATCAGTTTTAAAAGTGATAACGGCAAACAGTATTACTCCAGAAATAGAAAAGTAGCGGAAAAGAGATGCCAAGTCTCAGGAAGAAAAACTTAATTTTATTTAGATAAGCTGTTTTTAAAAATAAACTGATTTTCTGATATTTTTCAAAAGTTTTTAGTTTTTTAGAATAAAATATTTTTAAAATACATTTTGAGTGAATTTTTGACTAAATTTGGGTGTAGCTTCAAAAATGTATCAACTGCGTCGTATTGCCTACAGCGCTTTTTGCCTGGTTGCGGCCCATATAAACATACATTTTATTTAGGACCGATTCCACCGTTGTGTTAAACGAAGTTTAAAATTACATTTTTACATTAACAATGTCATTTTAATCTCCGTTTAACACAACGGTGGAATCGGCCCTTATTCAGCTCAAGTTACTTTTTCAGTTTGACATGCTTGTTCTAGAACCATAAACTTCTGATGCAGGGATGAACATTGATTCGCAGTGTTGCCAAGTTGTACGAAATTTAATGCACAATGATAAATCGGTCGTCATGAGTGTGTAATTAAAAACATGAAATGTACATACAACATTTTATGCACAGTGGGATATAAATTATTTAAACATAAAACTGACGTATTTGTAGGATTATAGTGGAAATATTTTTGCTCGAAAATTAGCGCATGCAGACTCATTTTCATTAATAATTAAATGAAAATTGAGTGTATGTAACTGGCAAAAATTCAATGGAACTTTTATAAAAAAAAATTGGAGGAGTTATAATATAGGACCATATAAAAAGTCGGTAGGTAAGTAGGTAGAGGTAACTAATGCTTGAAAAGTGCCTTTATGCACTTGATTGCTGGATTTAACTTCACTTTGTGTCGGTAATATAAATATATAATTATTAAATGTCCTAGGTTCGTGCCTACACCTATTTTTGTTATGGGTATCCAAATAAGAAAACACCAGCCATGAACCGCCAATCGTACAAATCTGAGACTATTACTTTTAAACAAATATGGTCAGTTTTCTTGACTACTTTTACATTAAAAATTTTTACACATCATTCTACATTAGAGTTAGTGTTATTTTTAAATATCACTTTTCAACTGTAAAAGTCTTCAATGTTATTTCTTTTCTTTAGTTTTTCTTATTTGTAATGATTTCAAATATGGATTCTCTCCAGGATTAATGCCCTTTTTTGATTCGATAAATTACTGTTGGAGAAAGTCTACTAACTATGCACTACATTGGATGCTGTTCAAGCGAGCCGTGATAGTTTGAAGAAAAGTCAGTCAAGATTATCAAATAACTTGTCATTTTCTTGATATTTATATTTTTGTAATTTACGTTAATAAATACGTTTTCTACTGTGAATCCTTAAGTATTTCGATCCGAGTAAAACCTCGACAGGTTATGGGCCCAGGACCCAAAACGCTGGATACTTAGAAAATCGTAATTGTGAAGTATATAACTGAGAAGCGCTAGCAGCTTAAGTATTAACTAGGAATCTAAGGATTTGATTTACAAAAATGAATTCTGCAAACATATCAAGAATTGAGTGTCTGAGTAAAGATAATTACGACACCTGGAAAATACAAATGGAGGCACTGTTAATAAAGAATGATGCCTGGGTGTACGTAAGTGGCCACGCCGATACCAGTATTGAAAGCCGGTGATCCTGTCTCGGAGAAAGAATTTCAGAATTGGATGAAGAATGATAGTAAAGCTAGATCTGATATCATTTTATCAATATGTCCATCGGACTTGAAGCAAATTAAAGGCTGTGGAAATTCTAAAGAAGTATGGCTTAAATTGGAAAGTATATACCAATCTAAGGGGCCTGCCCGTAAAGCTACATTATTAAAGCAGCTTACTTTACAACATATGAACGAAGGCGAAAATATTCGTGAACATGTAAATAGGTTTTTCGACGCTGTGGATAAATTATGTGAAATGGGAGTCGAAATTAATCCAGACTTGCTATCCATAATGCTTCTGTATAGTTTACCATCTAGTTTTGAAAATTTTCGATGTGCGATAGAATCACGAGATAATTTACCTTCTCCGGATATTCTTCGAGTTAAAATAATTGAAGAGAGTGATGCACGAAAAAATGAAACTAGAACGTCTTCCCAGGATGCATTGTATATTAAAAAGAATTTTCAAATTCCGAAGCAGAGTGACTCTCCTGGATCAAGCAGCGATACAAGAGGATCGACGAACAAAAATCAAGAAATAAAGTTTCGATGTTTCAAATGCAAGAAACCAGGTCATAAAGCCGCGAAATGCCGAGCTAAATCCCAAAAATCTGATCAAAACTGTTCAAAATATGCAGAGAACGAGTGTTTAAGTGCTACCGAAGTTTTTCAAACTGGTGCGAATGAACCTAGCACCAGATGGTGTTTAGATAGTGGGGCTTCAGCACATTTGTGTAAAGAAACTGATTGTTTTAAAACTATTTCCTATCTAAATGATGAAAAATTAAATTTGGCGAATAATCAGTCAACAGAAATTGTAGCTCAAGGTAGCGTATCTTTCATAGCTGACGTTTTTGGTGATTCAAAAGTATTTACATTAAGCAATGCTTTGCTTGTCCCAGATTTGCGTACTAATTTGCTATCAGTGGGAAAAATGACTTTAAATGGCTATGAAGTTTTATTTAAAAAGGACAAAGCGTTACTGATTGGTGCTGATGGAACCGTAAAATTGGTTGCTGATCGAATTGGAGAACTATATTATGTTCGTGAATGTAAAAATTCAGTCTATAATTCTGAACCTTCATGATTGGTCTGAATTTCAAAAATCGTGAAAATTTTGAATGTGATATTTGCTGCCAAGGCAAGATGTCAAAAGCTCCTTTCCCAAAAATGTCTATTAGACAGAGCAATATTTTAGACTTGATTCACACTGATGTGTGCGGCCCCATGCGGGTAGAATCCATTGGAAGGGCTAAATATTTCATTGAGTTCATAGATGATCATTCCAGATGGTGCGAGGTTAGATTTTTTCATTCTAAAAAAGAGGTTCAACGAATAACTGAGGATTATATATCATTGGTAGAAAATCAGAAATCTACAAAAATTAAATGTTTTCAGTCCGACAACGGTACAGAATATACCAACAAGAAATTTGAAGATATGTTAAAGCTCAATGGAATTAAAAGACGTTTAACATGTCCTTATACCCCACAACAAAACGGCATTGCAGAGCGGAAGAATAGGACATTATTAGATACCGCTAGATGTCTACTTATGCAATCCGGCCTTTCATCTTCTTTTTGGGCAGAGGCAGTAAATACAGCTAATTATATTAGAAATAGATGTCCAACTAAGAGTCTTAACGGAAAAACTCCGTATGAAGTTTGGACTGGCAAGAAACCAAATGTAAGTTTTTTTAAAGAATTTGGTTGCCGAGTTTTCTGCCTAAATAAAAATCCAGCAAAAGGAAAGCTTGATGCTAGAAGTAAGGAAGGCGTATTACTGGGATATTTGGAACAATCAAAAGGGTATATAATTTGGAATATGGAAGACCGAAAGATTGAAATAACTAGAGATGTAACATTTTTCGAAAATTCTAAAGTCAAATTTGAACAATTTGAAGATTTTATTCCAAATGAAATTGACAATGTAACTAAAACCGTGGAAGTGGTACATTTAGAGGAAGAAAATAAAGAAAATGAAGAAAATTCCATCCTAGAGACTTGTAGAGATGTTGAAAATCTACCGGAAATGAGAATGAAGAGGACAGGACAAATCAGGATACAAAATGTAAAAGGGGACGAGGTAGACCAAGACTGGATAGGTCAGGATCTAGGGGAAGACCTCGAAAATTATATAATATGGCAGAGGAATCAAATTTAGGTGAAGAAATAGCTTTGACTTCAGAAATTCCTATGAAACTAGCTGTCTGGACCTGATTCTAGTGAGTGGTTGCAAGCCATGGCAGAAGAAATAAAATCTATTTTAAAAAATGATACATGGCAACTCACTGACCGTCCAAATGATCAACAAATAATAGGTTGTCGAATGATTTTATGTAATAAATTTAAAGCTGATGGTACCCTGGAAAGAAGGAAAGCACGTCTTGTGGCACAAGGCTTTAGTCAGCAGCCTGGAGTACATTTCAATCAAACTTTTGCTCCAGTTGCTCGCTTGAGTTCAATCAGACTTCTCATAGCCTTAGCTGCTCGATTCAAGATGAATATTGGACAATTCGATATTACCTGTGCTTACCTAAATGGAGAAATTGAGGAAGAGATTTTCATGGAACCACCGAAATCATTAATAGCAATTTTAAGAAAAATTATTGATACAGAGGGTTCTAGCACTAGTGTAACCAAAAAGGCGGCAGAAATGCTAAATCAACTTCTTGAAGGTAACAAAGTATGTCTCCTAAAGAAGGCCCTGTATGGACTACGTCAAGCAGGAAGAAGTTGGTATTACAAGTTGAATAACGTTTTAGTAACACTAGGTGCTAAACCATCGAACTCTGATCCATGTTTATACCGTTTAAATCAAGGGGAAGAATTAACACTGATTGCAATTTATGTAGATGATATTTTGATCGCCTCAAAGAATCTAAATATCATGAATAATCTCTATGAAAGACTTTCCCGATATTTTGAAGTAAAGAACTTGGGGGAAGTGGGTTATTGCCTTGGAATAGAATTTTCCAAAAAGGAAAATAATATAACTATGCATCAGAGAGGTTATATTTTAGAACTACTTGAACGTTTTGGAATGATGGATTCAAACCCTGTCTCAACGCCTATTGATTCCAATGTAAAATTAAAGAAAACTGAACAACCTTGTGGCGACATAAAATATCCATACCGAGAATTAGTAGGTGCTCTAACTTATTTAAGTACAACTACGAGGCCAGATATAAGTTTTACTGTAAGTTACTTAGGACAGTTTAACAGTAAAATTCACTGGACTGCTGCAAAACGGGTCCTACGCTACTTGAAGGGAACTATGACCCTTGGGCTTCAATATGGACCTGATCAAGAATCTTTAAAAGGCTTCGTCGACGCCGATTGGGGAAATTGTCTGGATGACCGCAGATCATTCTCAGGATATTCATTTATTTTATCTGGATGTCCAATATCGTGGGATTCGAGGAAACAACACACTGTTTCATTGTCTTCTACAGAGGCAGAGTACATTGGAATGTGTGAAGCCTCAAAAAAAGCAATATATTTTTATAATTTTTTAAATGATCTGGGACTAAAAAATCTACCTGATATTGTTATCTACAATGATAACCAAAGTGCTCTTAAGCTTGCGGATAACTCAATGTTTCATAGTAGGAGCAAGCATATAGACTTAAGATTTCATTTCATCAGAGAAGCTATCAGAAGCAGGAAGTTTCAAGGAAAATACTTATCAACTCATTCAATGCCTGCTGATATATTTACTAAAGGACTAACTAGATCAAAGCATACTACTTGTGTTAATCTATTAGGTCTAATACAAACATGATAATGCTAAATGTCAATCACGACTCGAGGGGAAGTGTTGGAGAAAGTCTACTAACTATGCACTACATTGGATGCTGTTCAAGCGAGCCGTGATAGTTTGAAGAAAAGTCAGTCAAGATTATCAAATAACTTGTCATTTTCTTGATATTTATATTTTTGTAATTTACGTTAATAAATACGTTTTCTACTGTGTATCCTTAAGTATTTCGATCCGAGTAAAACCTCGACAATTACTGAATGTCTTCTCTCACGTAATGCAGCTCTGCTCTTGTTCCATGATCAAAAGAGTTTTGGTATACACAATTTTATATCAAAGTTATCTCCGATAAGACACTTGTGTAAAAGTTGGGTTTGACGTCCTCCTACGATGTTGCAAGAATGGTTTTTAGGAGAATTAGGAGACTTTGAGGCAGAATATGAGTGTACCGGCGAGAGTTGGAAGAGTTTAAATCTACAAATTTGACTGTCATAGATGGTTCGATTAGTAGAGGCGTCGACGGTTCGAGTCAGAGGTTCCAAGTTCGATCCCTTGCCGATATACTCATCTTCTTGTCTTGATGTCTCAATTTTTTAATTTTTCTTTGGTTTGTTTTCACTTTGGGGACTTGTAATTGTAACTAAATAACTTCCTGAAATATCGTCCAAGTCTATTAGAGATTAATTATAATGACGTTTCTATCTTTAAAATTGTACATGTAGGTAAATATTATATATTATTTTTTAATTAAGACTAGTTTTACTATACACTAAATTTATCAAGCTGGATGTTTACAAATTTATAATAAGGGAACAAATAGAACACCCACTAGGGGTTGTTTAAGTTTTTATTAACATGTTGTTTATTGGAAGAGTAGAAAATAATCAATTATTCAACCCTATCAGCATATTAGTTTTTATGCGGTAATATGTTGTACCACGCTACCCATGTAGCACACTGACGTTATTTATTGGTCATTTGTTACGTTATTTTTCACCAAAGATATGACGTCATTATGTCACCGTCCAGTGACGTCATTTTGTGACGTTATTATGACATCAATTTATAACGTTAGTTGTGTTTAAAAGAAAGCTCTAGGGGCTTATAGAAAATAATGTTCCAAATAGATAATAATCAACTCTTTATTATAAAATAATACCTAATATGTAGAATATTATTTAACACCATGAGTACTGGAAATAAAATTACAGAAGAAACTGAAAAAAATAATTACTGCAATAGTAGCAAGTTCTTTTATAAATAAATCAATTACTCACTTATGTCTTTTACATCCATTGTTAAAGCAAAATTGTATTATTACTTATTGTAAACAATCGCTAAAATACAACATTTTTATGCTCTAAAATACATAACTTAAGGAATATCTTACCTAATAACAACAAAACTAAGGTTATAAGATGCCACTTTTTTACAACACACCAATCACACCATGTTCATGTTAACACAACCTAACTTTTTCTATTCTCTTCTTTGCCTTTCTCGTATTTGGCCCTCAACCGATCAGCGACCAGCTATCAAAATAAAAAATTACAAATTTCTCTTGATAGGTGACAAAAAATTGTTTCTTTTTTCTGGAAAAAGAGATTCATTAACTTTGTTTGCACTCTAATTAAATTTAAAAATGTATGACCAAAATATGACGTATATATGACGTAAAAAAATTACGTGATGTCGACGTCACATTTATGACGTCTCTGAGACGTAATTCTTAGCTGATGTTACGTCCGCGACACCAAAAAATTACGCCACGGTGACGTCAGTGTGCTATCTGGATTATGGGGTTACGGTTCTTGGTTATGGTTTTATTAGTGTCCACATTGTAACATAATCTTCCCTATGCCTGCTTCCATACTGTCTCTCCACGCATTAACTTTCTTGGACTCTTGTTTTCTCTTCCTTTTTTCTAGACTTTCAATTGTTATGGCACATTAGGGACATATAATTTGCGGGGTAATCATATTCGAATTTTGCGCATTTTGCAAGCGTGTCTCTTATTGTTATGCATATTCTAATGAGATGATCACCTATACGAACTTCAAGCACTTTGCTAACTGACCACAGGGACTCATTGCACGTCCCCACATGTGGCAGTAGTGACATTGAATCAGACTCTTCACCGATCTTCTGAGCTCTCAGATAAAATTCTTGTCTGCATTATCATCTTAATATTTCGGTTTAGTTCAACAATGAACAACTACTAGACCAATTTTGTTTAAAAAAACTGAATTGCATCCAAATTCTTCTGAAATAGTATGAGAGAGTCTAGTTACAAGGATTATGTATAGTTTTATTTCGGAATTAACATAGGGCTCTAAAATACACAAAATACATTAAAAATTACATCAAGTATATTTGCATTCTAAGTAACAATTTAAAGTATATTTCTGGTTGCAACTATTATTGTAGCTGAAGATGGTACTCCATTTATTTACAGTGTGGCAGCGGTTTAAAGCAGAAATATTAGTACCACCACCTGGTTTATTCATAATACGCGTGCTCCTACCTCAGATAAATAAACTCGCACAAATCATTCCCGCTCAATTTAGCATCCGTTTTGCTCTTTGTAATGTGGCAGCCTATGTGACAGCTCCATTTGTCTAATATATAACAAAATCTAATTGTTTGCATTAAATAAGGCCTCATGAATGAATGGATTAGGGCCAGTCTTTTCACCTCTGAGTAAAGTTGAAAGTAACTGCTGATTAAACTATAGACTATCGTTCGCTAATCTGTCAAGTAAACCTACGTGTAACTTTACTCAGAGGTGAAAAGATCGGCCCTAGTCTAGTAGTTTTTCGTCGTTGCTTTTGGTATTCCACAGTTAATGATGAATTCGTTATCATTAAATATAAAGTCTTATTTGTAGAATCTTTGGGTAAATCTCGTAGTTGCTTGCCAGATCTTTCCATTCCCGTTGTAAGGTCCCTTAGGACGAAAGCGTGGGATTTGTCCTGCTCATGTATGTAGGTATGATGGAAAATCTACTTGGATTTTATATTACTGATGCGGCTCAGAGATTCTCAATCATGTCCTTATAATTACTGATGACACCTTCATCACGATCGATGGTATTATCGTCTTTTTGGCATTTTTCTTTGGCCCCACCTGATTTATCGAGCTTTATCCTTGATTTTTATGGATGTATGGTTTTACTCTTTATACTCTCAGGTTGTCTTCTTCTATTTCATCCTCTCTTGAGTCATCAAAGAGTGGTTGAATATTATTTTTGTTTTCAACGTCGATCTCGTCTTATGTTTTAATAAATGTTTTAGTATGGGACCTTCTTTGAAGTTTTGTATTTGTCACCGTCTTTATTTTTGTGCACATCTATTTTTTTCATTTCTGTTAAGGAAGTCTTATTCTTAATCGACCTCCTGTGTAAGGATCGGCTATTTAGGGTGTATACATTCGTAATGATTTGTATCAAAGGCCCTGGTAAAATTGTCGATACTTTCGTTTTCTAACATTATTACGTCCTCGGTAACGAAGCCCAGGTCTCTTCAAGTAACGTGGCCCGAGTTTTCGGCGATTTTGAGTGGATTTTTCATTCTATTAATTTTTGTCTGATTCATCGCGCCGTGTCCACTTCCGAGGGTTGGTGGCATGCGTTCTCCTTACGTTCGAGCCATGCTACTTTCTTGAGATTTCTGTCAACTTTATTTTCATGTTAGTGAGTCAGTGAGTCAGGCGCGGCTCATGATTAAAATTTTTGGGGTTTACAGTAGCAGAATATAGATCCCGGTACAGATATAGGTAAAAAAGCTGTCAGTGTTTTAGAAATATGTATTATAAACTTTCTAAAATACTGAAAGTTTTTTTTATAGATCTGCACTGATACGTATATTCTGTCACTGTGAACCCCCAAAATTTTGGCCACGAGCCACCACTGTCTCCTACCGTGGTCAAGCCAAATCTCTAAATCTGTTACCAATCGAATATGTGTGGGATATCATGTGAATAAGAGGGACCAATTTTCCTCATGTGTTTATAATATCGATGTGGTCCAATACAAGTTAATAAATAAGGTTGATAATTTAACGCAATAATACATTAACCAATGAAAATAATCTTTTCAAACACCACGCGAGATAAAAAAATGTTTAAGAACATTTTATTATTTTCTTACAAATTAGGCAAATTTCACTCTACGAAATCCTCCTATTTTAAGGTGATTTTATTTCATGAAATTTAGACGTATAATTTCCAAAGAATTCTTACCTCTTGTAGTATTCTTACCTCTTGTGGTATTACCCTTGAAAATTTAATTAGTTACGACTCTTCCAATAAGCAAAAAACTTTAAAACATTAAAATGGTTCTATTTTCAATGAAACTTAGTATAATATTTTTTGTAAAACTCTTTAAAAGACGCTTATACGTGTAAAATTAACTACTTAGTAATGAACACAAATAAATAAACACCTTTCCCAGATCAATAATATTTTCAATATTGGGATCCAAAGTTATTTCTTCACCACTTTGATCAATATACTGTATTTTACATTCAACTTCTAAACACGTTGTCGAAACGTTTAATGTCAACGGAGTTGTCATTCTGTCTACGACACACTGTACAGAAAATGTCGACTCTCCTACTGTTTCAGCATTATAGATTAATCTGAAAAAATAGTAAATATATAATAATAATCTCAATATCTAATCAACTATACCTAAACATCATTTTATATTTTATAATTAGGTATAAACTACATAATAAGTGGTTTTTTATACGCTGTTGCTAGGTACACGCTAAAGTGTACACAACTCAAAAAATTATGTACACGCGAAACGTCATATTGCTGTGGTGGGAGGTGTTTGTGTAAATTCGTCTTGTTTGTTTTCATTTACGCCGTGACTAGCAGTAGTATTTTATAAACCTTAGAAGCAAATTTTACATACATGAACAAATAATAATAATGCCATAACAACAAGAAAACGAAGCAACGACTACTCGTAAAGTGGCGGCTTCGCTGCTACAAAAAATTTTTAATCCATACCTAGCTAGGCCGACCGACATTAATACCAACGGCCTGCACACAGCTCACCTACTCTGACAAGACGTTTCGCGTGTATATAACTTTTTGAATTGCGTACAAGTTAGCATGTACCTAGACACTGTGTTCTTTATAATATAACTTTTGTCACTTTACGTTAACATAGGATGTTTTATCAGTTATTGTAGCATAGTATCATTTTGATGTTAGCCGTCCTACTTTTTGGTTATACATACAAAACATTAAATTCCTTTATTGGTTTACAATGCCTGAATAAATATAGCTAAATACCTTACACTAAGTATAAAGAGAGGACTCGTAACGTCGCAGGAATTGGTGTTTCATTCTGACACCAATGCTATTTGACCAGAAGCGTAACGTGTTGGACATATAACAATGAACTTTTATTTATGTTATTAGTACTGATTGATATTTTTAGGTATAAAGCAGATTCAAAGCGTAAAAATTAAAATGATTGAGATACAATAAATAAGACACAAGAAAAATATACAAGGTGCGCTACGCTCAATGGGACAGAGCCTGTTGCGTAAATTACAAACGATAATAAAAATTGCTTTGTCGTCTATCGTCTATCGTCTATCGTCTATCGTCTATCGTCTATCGTCTATCGTCTATCGTCTATCGTCTATCGTCTATCGTCTATCGTCTATCGTCTATCGTCTATCGTCTATCGTCTATCGTCTATCGTCTATCGTCTATCGTCTATCGTCTATCGTCTATCGTCTATCGTCTATCGTCTATCGTCTATCGTCTATCGTCTATCGTCTATCGTCTATCGTCTATCGTCTATCGTCTATCGTCTATCGTCTATCGTCTATCGTCTATCGTCTATCGTCTATCGTCTATCGTCTATCGTCTATCGTCTATCGTCTATCGTCTATCGTCTATCGTCTATCGTCTATCGTCTATCGTCTATCGTCTATCGTCTATCGTCTATCGTCTATCGTCTATCGTCTATCGTCTATCGTCTATCGTCTATCGTCTATCGTCTATCGTCTATCGTCTATCGTCTATCGTCTATCGTCTATCGTCTATCGTCTATCGTCTATCGTCTATCGTCTATCGTCTATCGTCTATCGTCTATCGTCTATCGTCTATCGTCTATCGTCTATCGTCTATCGTCTATCGTCTATCGTCTATCGTCTATCGTCTATCGTCTATCGTCTATCGTCTATCGTCTATCGTCTATCGTCTATCGTCTATCGTCTATCGTCTATCGTCTATCGTCTATCGTCTATCGTCTATCGTCTATCGTCTATCGTCTATCGTCTATCGTCTATCGTCTATCGTCTATCGTCTATCGTCTATCGTCTATCGTCTATCGTCTATCGTCTATCGTCTATCGTCTATCGTCTATCGTCTATCGTCTATCGTCTATCGTCTATCGTCTATCGTCTATCGTCTATCGTCTATCGTCTATCGTCTATCGTCTATCGTCTATCGTCTATCGTCTATCGTCTATCGTCTATCGTCTATCGTCTATCGTCTATCGTCTATCGTCTATCGTCTATCGTCTATCGTCTATCGTCTATCGTCTATCGTCTATCGTCTATCGTCTATCGTCTATCGTCTATCGTCTATCGTCTATCGTCTATCGTCTATCGTCTATCGTCTATCGTCTATCGTCTATCGTCTATCGTCTATCGTCTATCGTCTATCGTCTATCGTCTATCGTCTATCGTCTATCGTCTATCGTCTATCGTCTATCGTCTATCGTCTATCGTCTATCGTCTATCGTCTATCGTCTATCGTCTATCGTCTATCGTCTATCGTCTATCGTCTATCGTCTATCGTCTATCGTCTATCGTCTATCGTCTATCGTCTATCGTCTATCGTCTATCGTCTATCGTCTATCGTCTATCGTCTATCGTCTATCGTCTATCGTCTATCGTCTATCGTCTATCGTCTATCGTCTATCGTCTATCGTCTATCGTCTATCGTCTATCGTCTATCGTCTATCGTCTATCGTCTATCGTCTATCGTCTATCGTCTATCGTCTATCGTCTATCGTCTATCGTCTATCGTCTATCGTCTATCGTCTATCGTCTATCGTCTATCGTCTATCGTCTATCGTCTATCGTCTATCGTCTATCGTCTATCGTCTATCGTCTATCGTCTATCGTCTATCGTCTATCGTCTATCGTCTATCGTCTATCGTCTATCGTCTATCGTCTATCGTCTATCGTCTATCGTCTATCGTCTATCGTCTATCGTCTATCGTCTATCGTCTATCGTCTATCGTCTATCGTCTATCGTCTATCGTCTATCGTCTATCGTCTATCGTCTATCGTCTATCGTCTATCGTCTATCGTCTATCGTCTATCGTCTATCGTCTATCGTCTATCGTCTATCGTCTATCGTCTATCGTCTATCGTCTATCGTCTATCGTCTATCGTCTATCGTCTATCGTCTATCGTCTATCGTCTGTGGTCAGTGGTCAGTCATGTTCTTTTTCATTCTGATTATGGAGAACTCGAGAATCGCTTATTTATCGAATTGTGTCGAATTCCGTAAACATTCATTTTAAATCTGCCCGCGACAAAATTTGGATGTGATACTTGCGGACAAACGTAAATTGGTCATCATGTTTACCGTGTTCCTAGTATGGTTGATAAATTTTTACATATGTATAAATTGTAATTTAATTTTGATATATACTTGTTGTAATATTATATTATTTTAATTTTGTTTTAATGCATATTTAATATAGATATGATTACCAAAGACCGTTCACATTTGGGTTGAAAATATATTCCTAAACAGATTGGACAGACATCTGTATACAATAAATTATTATACTATACCTACTTACCTCATTGTTATTTCCGTTTTGGGTGGAATACATCCTGAATTAGGAATAATTTTAAGTTTTTGAACATGATCATAAGAAAATAAACTCTCTTTTAATATCTTGAATCCTAATTCCTCATCTTCTTCATTTTTCAAAAAAATCGTTTCTTCAGTTGGTATCCTCAAGAGAGTTGGAGCAAGGTTAAGATGGGCCCTTTTGAAATACACTCTCGGATTTCTGCATAAACCAACAACCAAGAATTTGGTTTCTATATAGCTGCTTTGAAGTTCTTTATCTATTGTTTTTCTATCAGTTTTAAATAAATATTCGTCTTCAAATACTCCCAGTTCTTGCGTAGTGAATGCAAAAACCAGTTCAAACTTTTTTCTTTTTTGGATTGTTCCTGATGGTGTTTTACAGTTGAAATAAGAGAGGTCCACTTGTTCTAGACGTTCTATTTTAAAATTCAGTGGAAGATAGCTTGTATTTAAAACAAAGAAATGTCTAAAATAAAAATATATGTTTAAAAGAAAAAAATGACTAACCGGTCTACTTATTATAAAATTAAACTTAATAATATCAGTTATTATTAATTATATTAATAAAAATATTTATAATTCAAAATTACTGATTTTACGAAATATTTTACATGGGTGCGTATTCAGCTGACTAGCCCCAAAATCACATTTGCCCCTTTTTCTCTCTTATATGATTACAAAAACCTGCTTTTGATCTCTCATTTAAGTGTACTCATTATCCTATGATATTTCTTATCTACTTATGAACAAAATAGTACGAAAATTAAATATAATTATTGATTATAGAAACATATAAAAATAAAGTATATATTGAGAAAAAAACTTAATTATGTTAATGAAGTGGTTTCTGTTATTTTTTAAATGTAAGGTTTACTTACTTAACAGTCGTTATACCAACTCCAACAGCATGGATTTCTAAAATCTTGAAGTTCGCGTCTATAAATTTAAGACACCTTTTCATTGTACGTCTTGTCAAATAATCAGAATCTTCCAGTTCAAAATAATAGTCAGGATGTAGGCTTTCTGCAGTGATTGATATATGCACGTTTTTAAGATCAGGATGGAGAGATTCTATTTCAGAAGTGAGTCTAGCTGTGTAGTGACAAGCAGATAGAGGAGAAAAAATTACTCGAAATTCGCATGTTTCCTTTACTGATATGGTTGTCTTCTTTGGTACTATTTCCAGTAGGTGTGGGTGAGAAATGTATACTTCAGATTGGCTTCCAATATGACTGCTAGCAGTACTTAAACAGCTTTCAAACGACGAAACTAAGAATGAAATACATCTTATATAATGCGAAGCGCCAAAAATGAAACAAATGAAGGAATAAAAACAAGTATTAAAAGTAATTTAAAAAAAAACGACTTTAAAGTCGTGCAGATGCCATCACGCGTGCAAAGCCGCGGGCAACAGCTAGTAGTACAAAAATAATACAGATTGACCATTATTGATTTTACGTCCAACTGCATAAATTTTAATACATTCCATTTGTAATATTTAATTTATTAGCCAATCGTCTTAGAGAGGACAAACCAGGAAGTGGAAAATTTAATTGCTGTTTTACATACAGATATGCCTTTTGCTGTAAAAGCAGATGCAGCATCTTCAAATGTCTAGTAACACGTTTCTTTTTTTTTTCTGTTTTCTTTTTTCTTTTTTAGTAAAAACATTTTACTTGGCCTTAAGTTCTTTAGTTTGTTTCAATGGTCTTTGATATTTGCTTTCATAAAAATTTAATTGCTTTACTTTGTAAACATGTTAGTCTTTTGTTATAGCTTATTATATTTTTTCTCCCGGTTAAGACTTTTAACGACACTGTTTTGGCTTTCAATTGTGCTGATTTTATTAACTTCTAAATGTGTGGAAATTTTAGTATATTTTTTTAAACAATCATCTCTCTTTTCAAGATTCGACTTTCCCGTTATTTTTTTAATGATTTATCTTTACTTTCATAATATTCCCAAGAATTGAAGTAAGAACTGCAGTTTTCTTTAATCGCCTCCTCATTGGCAAACCCAATTACCCAATAATTCATTAAAAAGATCTCTTTCATAATCATTGCTGATAAAATGGATAGAACAAATCTGACTGGTTGTGGGATTGCATTTATCAACTCTACGGCAACTCTGAATCCACTCTTGTTTTATTTCATGTGAATCAAAATGTTTCCCCAATGGAAAATCATGATAAATTATATCTGGGTTATTTCATTTTGTTTCCACAGTTTTCACATGGCTGTTGTTACAATTACTGACCACCGTCTGTCTGGCACAGTCGAACTCTATTATTTGTTAAAAACAATAATTTTTGCCACTGTAGAACTACCTATAATAAAACTTAGTTGATTTACCAAAATATTTATAAAAACCCTTTAAAGAAGTCCAGTCAAATAAAGAGTTACTGTAACGGTTGTAACTGTTTTCGTTATTTTGACACCAACATCTCTACACAAATGTCATTTGTCGTTTATGCCTTATGTCTAATGTTGGCAATTCATTTCGATTGATAGCTGTCAACGAGCAAGTTGAATTATTGAATTTTAATCTTTTATCTTGGACATCCGATGTACTGTCTTTAATATTTTTAATAACCGTCTGATTTTAAAAAGGTAAGTTTTCTACCGATATTTTGTTGAATATATATATATTTAGTACAAGAATGTCTAATTAAAATGTCAAATTTGAAACATAACCTCAACATGAAAACACAAGAAATCACATGTTTTATATAATTTTATATATTATTTTGTTAGGAAAGAGATAATATGCTTTACTATATTTAAATATGTTAAATAAGATTTTTTCTTTTCATATTAATTTTTGCCTCTGTGAAACTATTCAAATAATAGTTTAAATGTTCATTTAATAGTAAAAAGCATTATCTGTTTCCTATATACTCTTCCTAATCCCTTCTTGATATGTTTACCTTTTTCCTTGTAGCCTGGCTGTATATAGATGGTTTCTATAGAAGTTGTATATAGATGGTTCAGTAGAGTTTCTATAGAAGTTATATCGATGGTTTTATAGAAGTTTATCGAAAAAGATTGTTAGGAAGAACGTTCCAGCTGCATAATAATAATAATAATAATAATAATTTATTTACCAAAAATAATATAAAAACAATGTATAATGTATATCAATTTAAGTTCGTTCGAGATAAATAAACAGAAACACCCACAAAAAGAATCCTTGAGCATGGGTTATTATTGGTTATTTAGGACGAGCAGTCTTAATAAAACACAATATTACAATATTATAAAAAAAATGAAAAATTATACAAAAATAATATTTGGAATAATATGAAAAACAGTTACGTAATACTAAGTTTAATTTAATATTAATATTTACATTTTATCAACTTTTTTTTTTTTCTAGACAAATTATTAAATTAAACTAGTAAATCAGTCTATAACATTCGTTATTTGTTGAAATAAAACGTTGCAGGTTCGCAGTAGGGATAGAATATATCCATTTTTTTATTTTTACTTTGAATAGATTTAGGGAATAAATGCTCTTTAATTCTAACGGTATTTCATTATTAATTTGGGACCCAGGTAAGCATAACTTTTTTGCCCTATAGTTTTTTTGGCTTTAGGTATTACAACATTATTTAATTTATATCGAGTTGCGTGGTCATGACTTACTGATAGTAAAGTGTTTGTCTTTACGTTGTTTTGTAATAATCATTTTTGCAAATGTGTAGAAATATTGAAACATAGAAGTTTGGTTCCAGCTACAGAGGTTGTTTCAAGTATTTCAAGAGGTTTAGTTCGAGCCATCCAAAGAAGTGTACGAGATTTAACTTTACCTATGAAGATTTATCAGTTGGTGACATCCAAGCCTATCATACGAATCCCCTGTACCTGCTACCTGTAATTACCTGTTATACCACAGATAAGTTTTCAATAAATCATTTAAATTTGAATAAGTAAGTCTCTGTGAATTAGAATTTGTCGCTACCTTATTTAATTATAATATCTTAATGGTTAGTGATTTTCTATATTTACATTACTAATCGATTGTCAAGTTTAGGAAGTTTTAAATATAGTGGCTCTCAACATTCTTTTTCAAAGTAATACGAGTTGTTTCCACTCCCCAAAATCATAGAGCTTAAAACACTATAAAAATAGATAAAATAACAAGATCATATTACAAAAAACAATCCAAAAAAATACTAAAGGACATGTACAAACGTATAAATACAAGAAATTATAAATATCTGGTCCGGCTATGACGAAACACAGTGAAACGTACATACTAGAAATAGGAATGCATTTTTAATTGATTAATAACATTAATGAGTCTATAAATATTTAACGATCGTTATTGCAACCGGCTGAAATTTTAATTTTTTTATATTTTTATTAATGATTTCAAAGAGTTTTAAGATATTGACTCGTAATTTGCAAAATACTTTGGATAAATGTGCATTTTTTAGGGTGGTCTGAATATTTGCATCAGTGGCGTTAGTGCGGGGCTTTTTTACAAAACAAATTGGACAATCACCCCCTAAAATCATTCACACTTATTTAAAAACACCATGTATGTTGTGCCTTTCAAAAGTAGCCTCCCGTAAAGAAGGACCCAAGCCGACACTGATTGAAAAAACAGTTACAATTCATAATTTAAAAACTTGTTTGCATGCCTAATTTTTTTTCTGTAATAACAAAAACCTTACAATACAGTCGTCTGTTTTCACAAAAAAACTTTAAATATTTAGCTGCCTGTAAATCTTTAACGATAGAAAGATATAAATATGTAAAATATACTCACCTATATCCACAGAAGATCCATCTTCTTGTTCTGATTTAATTATTTCCATAAAAGGGTATTTTGGGGCTATACCATCGATTGTAAATTTCCAATCTATAAATATCGGAACTCTACCGCAATTTTTTATTTTGAATGTCAGTTCACTTTTCTAAAATACGACAAAATATATTTAAATAATCTCTTTGCATAAATTATAATCTAAAATTTCAATTCCAATGAATGTGTCCTTTCTTTTCTTTTGTGCCTTTTACACCCGTATTTGTAATTATCCCGCTCACAAACATGGAATAGAAGACACCATCTGCTGGTAAATTAGAAGACATGTTACGTGGAAGGCAGGTACAGGCACAAACGATCAGTGAAACCATGCAGGTGAACATCAACAGAGGATGCCTATAGAGTTGAGTCCTTTCTTCTCTACTGTGGAAACTAGTGGCAGATAAACTGTTGAAAACACTGAAGAATCAAGGGATGTACGCCCAAGGATACGCCGATAACACAGA
Organism: Psylliodes chrysocephalus; assembly: GCA_927349885.1. Classification (NCBI taxonomy): domain Eukaryota; kingdom Metazoa; phylum Arthropoda; class Insecta; order Coleoptera; family Chrysomelidae; genus Psylliodes; species Psylliodes chrysocephalus. The sequence continues at coordinate 60,127,888 of OV651813.1, read as the reverse complement.
GTTATCCTTATTCGAGGAAAACACCACACTATAGCGTTCGAAGTCATGCAAAGAGCTCTAAGGCTGACAGAAATGTGGTGCGTTAGGAAAAACCTCTTTGTAAACCCTGACACGGAAAACAAGGTTAGAGGTCTTAGAAACTCCGACTTTGTTTGGAAGAAGGCTAAACATAACAAACCAAGGAAAATATCTGGGTTTAATCCTAGAGTCAAACAGAAAAGTGACCAATAAATATGTAAAATGTCTCTCATTGTAGGGTGACGGGGCATTTGGAGAAACATGGTAATTAAAACCGAAAATGGTCCACTAGCTATATTCGGAACAAGACCCATGATAACTTATGGAACGGTTGTTTTGTGGCCAAAAGTAAACCAGGAAACAACCCTTAATACCTTCTTAGAAGTTCAGAGGCTGGCATGCCTTTGTATTACAGAAGCATTGAGAAGTACAACAACAGTCTCTATGGAAATCATTCTGAACCTCCCACCCCTTGACCTAGTCATAAAAGGGTCCATAAGACGTCTGTCAGAGACATGACAGATGTCTAAAAGACGTCTTATGACCCGGCCAGACATCTTAAAGACATCTTTAAGACGCCTGATGTTACAAAAGGTAACGTTCTTAAAGCATCTTGAATATGTCTGTTTTTCGACATTGGTAAGACGTACTCTTGGATTTAGTTTTAAAAGCTTCTGTAAATTCCTTCTATACAAAATAAAACACATATTTTCTATAAACATTATTATTAACAAAACACTAAAACATTTCGTTAAAAAAAGTAATATTACATTTTTTTTTTATTCTTCTGTCTGATGCTCTTCTGAGCCAGTCTGGGTTGCAATAATTTTAAATGTGCTGTGTAAAATAATATGCATTATAGCCTCCTCTGTTAAATTCGCTTTAATAGGATTTTCAGTAGATAGTGTGAGTTAAGGGTGGTCAAAGAATGACAATCTTCCTGTACTTCCAACTCTAATTCAGATATATTTACATCCGATGAAGCTTCTAAATCAGCTCTAGATGCCTAGACGTACTTAAAACACTAATAAGGGTTCTTCTATTTAGTTTTTCAGTATATGCAGTAAACTTGTATGCTTATAAATTCGCAGTAATCCACGGCACAAGACACAAATAAAAAAATCAACGAATAACGAACAAAAACTAACCTCTCCGCTTTCATCTTCAACATCAACGACAAATGACAACATAATAACAACGAAAGGACAACGCAGAACGCCACGAACCACAAAACTCCAATAATACTCACATTCAGCCTTGTTTAAATTCTACTGTTGAAAAAAGACAAAGCATAATAAAAACATTCGCTTCGATCGTTGAACCAAGTTCCGGTCAAGTTGAAAGAGCGCGTACTTCAATTTGTCTTGATATGTTTTAATTGTTAATTTTATTTAGAGTTATATTTATTATTTTTATGTTATTAAATATTTACTTACTCTAATGAAAAAATCTGATGTGTCCAACACATGACTTTCCTATCTAGTTATATAAATGTTTAGAGGATAAACTAAATATATACATTGTCCACATACATCTACCTCGAAACATTTTTCTATAGATATTCATGGAAAACGAAAATACTGAAAAATTTTAATTTCCTACAATTTTTTCATTACGGTCCATTTTAGAAAAATCATGTATAAACAAAAATTATAGAGATCGATATCGCAAACAACTTTTATTTCAAAAACTTTCATAATAAAAATCAGAATTTTGCACATTTTGTCAAATTTCTCGAATACGGACCATTTCAGGAAATTTTTACAAAAAACAAAAATTACAGATAATAATATTAGAAGTAACTTTTATTTGAACAATTTTCCTCTCCAAACATAAATAACAGATATATTCCATAAAATATAAAAACGGCCTCCCATAAAGTACCCCCCCAGATGTTCCGACTTTGTCCAAAATCTAATCGTTTCACGTCAGGCCGAAATAAACCTTAAGTTTAAAATTTAATGTTTTTTTCTTTATCTGTTTTTGAGTTTTTTTCAAAATTCGAAATTTACACATTTTCTCAAATATCTCGAATACGGTCCATTTTAGAGAAATTATGTAGAGAATAAAAATTATAGAGAATTATATTACAAACAACTTTTATTTGAACAATTTTTATAAAAAAATATTTTTTTTACATTTTGTCAAATTTCTCGAATACGGACCATTTTAGGAAAATTTTGTATAGAACAAAAATTATAGATAATAATATTAGAAGTAACTTTTATTTAAAGAATTTTCTTCTCCAAACGTAAATAACAGATATATTCCATAAAAGATAAAAATGACCACCTATAAAGTACCCCCCCAAATGTTCCGACTCTGCCCAAAATCTAATCAGCTCATAAGACGCTGAAACAAAGCTTAAGTTTAAAATTTGGTGTTTTTCTGTGTATCGGTTCATGAGTTATGCGTTATACAGACACACACACACACAGACACACAGACACACAGACACACAGACACACACACAGACATCATCGCGAAAATAGTCAAAACGGATTCAGGGGACCTCAAAACGTAAAAATCCGTCGAAAACTCGAGGTCGAAAAAAATCATGATTCCTATACTTTCCTTATATCTGTATACAGATAGGAAAGTAAAAATGCTCGTGAATAAAAAAAAATAAGTAAATTATGTAAATTAATAAAAAAAAAATTAAAAATAAATTTAAATTTTGTGAAATTAGAAACCATCCAGTACTTTGTTTAATGTTACCATTATTTTTATATTTTTTAAATAGAAAGGCATTTAAAAGACGTCTTTAAAACGTCTTTTTTAGATATTTAAGTGATCAGTCATAACTACGACATAACACAGAGGTCTTTAAGATGTCGTGTGCTGTGTGGGAATGACTGCATACAGGCTGGACATTTCCAACAACTGAAACCCACTGGGACATTTAAAACATATCAGAATAACACATGAAATAAATGATCCTATATTAAACATGGGATCAGATCATATGACACCCCGCCTAATCTTCAATAAACTTTTCCAGGTCAACTGCAGTTAGAACGAGGTAAATAAGGAGGTAGAGAAATACTTGCTTAGTGGTCTCGTATGGTATACGGATGGATCTAAAACTAAGAAGGGGACAGGCTCTGGCGTACATAGAGTTAAACCCAAATGCGACATAATCGTTTCACTGGGAAAACATACCATTGTATTTCAGGTTGAAATTCATGCAATCAAATGGTATGTACGAGATAATTTATGAAGGAAGAATAAAATTAAACCATATTAATTTTCTCCGATATCCAAGTAGTCCTAAAGACCATTGATTAACACATAATCAATTTAAAGCTACCTTTGAATACTAAATGATCTGGCAACCCACAATAGTGTGTGTACCGGAGCACAAAGGTATTCAAGGAAATGAAAAGGCTGATGAACTCGCCAAAGAGGGATTAGATCTACCATTCACAAGACCCGAACCTGTACTTGGGATAAGCAAAACCTCTGCTGGACAGGCATTGAACAGGTGGATAACAAAAAACCAAATTTATTGGCAACAGAAAAGGGGGCACATAATCAGTAAGTTCATTTGGAGGGGACCAACTCACGCATGGTTACTGAGGTACTACAACTCGCAAGGTCTCAGATATCTACCACTGTAAGGATTACTAACGGGATACTGCTTGCTGAAACACCTTCATGTGTTGGGATTAGACGATGATCCCATTACGTGCATGGAAGAGAAAGAAACCTTATACCATGTGATCTTTGAAGGCAAAGCTCCTACTAGGTGACGCCTAGAACCGGAAATAACGCCCCAGGAACACTTGGTAGGGAACTTATTAAAACTAACCAATAGCACAAGGCTATACCAAAGATAGTACCTTAATACGGGGAAAGCAGGGGAATACAATAGACCCAAGAGGCAGACAAAGGCAGACAAAGGCAGACAAAGGCAGACAAAGATAAAGTTTATCCCGACGTTCTGAACCAAAGTCAGAGGTAATGAGAGAGTATTCATTATAATATATTACTTCCTTATTTGGTAATTGTTTTGTTGGATAATTATGGTTGGTTAAAATACTACACGAAACTCAATATAAACACGTAACATAAATAAAACCTAAATAAAACATTTACCACCACTTTTTGTAATCATTTCTGTTTTTAAAAACAATTTAATTTCGTATACAAAAATCACCAGTACACTTCTATAATTTTAGATGTTTCTTCAACTCTTGCTGTTATTTATCAATAACTTGTTGATGTTCTGAAACTAGGTGGACGCAAACAGAAATTCTAGAGGGTAACTATTTATATTGTGAGCCTAATAAAGAAAAAAATAGTAATTTGTCATTAAGAATGGCCTTATTGTTTCTCAAAATATTCTGCATTATGATATATGTATTTTTGTATATGTCAAAACATTTTTTTCAATGTTCTTGGGATACCTCCAAAACATGATTTTTGAATGCAGCAACGGCTTCTTTTACCCAAAAAAATGGTTGACCAGGGAATTTTTCTTTGATATGTTTGAACAAGAAAAGTTGTTGTGTGTCAAATCAGGACTGTACGTCGAATAACCCATTAATTCAATGCTTTCAGTGCTCCAGATATCCCTTGTCCATTGTAGTGATGGAGAATTATCCGTCTTTGCCGATTTCTCCGAACAAGTAATTTGGTTTCGATAGTGAAACAATATACTATTAAACAATTATTCATTTTTCCATGTGATGAAGAAATTCTTGTAAAAAACTTCAACTATTTATAATATAAACAGTCAACATTTTAGTTGACTTGACTTCTCTTATCAATATAGACAGATATTTTAAGAAGCTCAGCGACTCTTACTTGTAAAAACTTGCATATTCCATATTCAGTACAACGCGTTGAGACTTGTCGTTACCGCGCCGGCCGCCGTCCCATCCGCAACGCTTGCTCAGACGTGCAAATTAATACGACTTGTGGTGTGTATGTGTTTGCAATCTTGCATGAACGTGTTTGATTCTTCACCAATATAAATACGAATGTAAAGGATAATCGTTACTCATTTGTTTCTGGAATTTCATAAAGAAAAGTGATTCGATATTAGTGTTGGCCAGTGACTGAATTTGTTTCCAGACTTTCGAAAAGAAAAGTAAAGTGAATCGATATTGGTGATTGCCAGTGTCGGAAAAGTAAGTACCTATCTGCCTATTTGTTATATGCATATAGTTTTAAGCCAAGAAAGATTGAACTTTATTTTTATTACCTATCTAATTCATTTAATTATTGTGGAGTTTTGATATCAAAATATTGTTTAAAAGTTTCTATAGAATTTACAGAAATATATTAAAATATAATAAATGAAATAATAATTTTATATCACATTAAAATAAGTTCAGCCGTTTTCATGAAACTCTATGGATCTTAGCGATTTATTGCTTTTAATAATTAGAAACAGTTTGCAGCCGGAACTTTGTTTATTTCATAATATTTATTATAATTGATTAATCATATTATGTTAAAATAGCCATATCCTGTTAAGTTCGAACCGCCTTAAGATTACTAAAACAAAGTTTTTTTTTATTTATTTACTTACTTACACATTTACAGGTAGGTAATTGATATAAAACATGGCCGAATCTAAGAAGAAGTGTCGTCAGTACAGTTCATCAAATTTCTAGAGGTGTTCGACGCCCAGACAGAGAACGCGCTACGTGTGACTAAGATAGCTATTGTACAGTCTGCTAAACAAGTTATTTTAAATAGTTTTTAATATTTTTAGGTAATTAAATTAATTGTAGTTTACACGTACATATACCTCTTAACACTTGTTTGCTTTATAAAAAAAGTGTGTTGTGATTTACGTCGAAATAAGTCAAAAACAACTGAAAAAAATTGAGCCTGTAAATGAACACAACTCAGAAACAAAAATAGCTATCTAATAATAAAAAAATAAAATTTGATTCTTGTGCAGCTTCATCTATATCATTAACTGTTTTTGGTTTTTTAATGGTTTTTTAATGGTTTTTCTTGGTGATGAAAATTCCGATATCTCACGGTTATCGATTTTTTTTTTTCTCTCCAGAAATGCGGACGACAGTGTTTTTAGATACTCCTGTGGCTGCAGCAACACGATCATTTACATTTTTAAATGGTATTGAAGGTGAATTAAAGTTTCCTTCTCTTCTCATAAACTCTATAACATTGGCTATTATTTCGCGAGATTGACTGTTAATCACGCGGCCTCTTAATTTGCTATTAAACTCCATACTTAGGTTCTATTAAACTGTAATGAGCAAAAAACACAAACGAAAATAAAAGAAATGTTTTAGCGAAATTTACATCTGACATTTACGTCTGAATAAAATATTGAAATACTTGATGCGCAGAGTGTACTTTCATTGCGTAAATCCGTCGGGATGCCTGTCAGTAGTGCTTTCTCTGTCTAGTCGTCGAAAGCCTCTAGAAATTTGATGAACTGTACAGTGTTTAATATTTAAAATTTGGTTTTCTTTCATCAAAGGCAGACAAACGATTGCCCACATGCCTTTTATGCAACAAAGTTTTGAGCAATAACTCTATGAAACCATCAAAGCTGGAAGATCATCTAAGAAGGTGCCATCCTGATAAAATAGGTAAAGATTTGAAATATTTCCAAACATTAAAGGAAAAATATGAAAAGAGACCCACCGTGCACAGTATGTTCTCTTCAACGTCTGAAAGCAAAGATGATGGCTTACAATATCTCATTACTTATCGCAAAATCTGGAAAACCGCACACCATTGGAGAACAGTTAATTTTACCTGCTGTTGAAGAGGTTTTAAAAACTGTTCTGCACAAATCTTCATTTGACATACTCAAAAGAATTCCTTTGAGTAACAACACTGTACAAAAACGTATTGATGAAATGAGCTCTGATGTTGAAAGTTTCTTGTGTGATTATCTACGAACAACTCGATTCTATTCTCAAACGTTATTTCGCTGGCAACAGATGGAGCTCCTGCCATGGTCGGGCGATATCGTAGGTTTATAAGCCATCTTAAAAGAATTATACCAGAGGTAATTGCGATTCACTGTGTTATCCACCGACAACATCTAGTAGCAAAAAATTTGAGTGATAGATTGCACCAATCGCTTCAATTTGTGATTAATGTAGTTACCAAAATAAGAAGCAATGCATTAAATACGCGTTTATTTGCACAATTGTGCGATGAAAATGATGAAGACTTCCAACGATTGCTGTTGGATATTTATCAAGATTTTATTTACTTTTTGACTCAGTTTTAGAGTTTTTGGAAAGTAAAGATCCTCATTTAAAAAAAAACTTGTTTAATTTTAAAGCAGACATCGCGTATTTGACAGATTTGTTCAAAAAATTTAATGACCTCAACTTACAATTACAATTACAACTTACAATTTAATAAAAACAAAGAGTGTAATTTCAGATTTTCTTGGTAAATTGAAATTTATGACGGAGGTAGAATACCTTGATGAAGATATTCAGACATACGTTCAACATTTGATTGCCCTGCATGATGATTTTAAATTCAGATTTGAAGATATTCTGTCGATAGAAATACCACCATGGATCATAAAAACATTTGATGAAACGGAAATGGAGAATGTGATATTACAAGAGGAGCTACTCTAGCTTAGCACTAATCAGGAGCTGAAAGTGACATTTAAAAGAGGGTATCAAAAATTTTGGCTGCAGGCAGAAATACCCGAAAAATATCCTGGACTGTGGGGAATTGTGAAAAAGCTTTTGATAGCGTTTCCCTCGTCATATCTCGTCGAAAAAAGTTTTAGTGCCGTTACAAACTTATTAACAAAAAAAGGAGCAGATTGAATATCACAGAAAGGGGAGATTTACGGTTATTCCTTACAAAACTCAAGCCAAATATTGATAATTTGCTGTCAATCCATCAAGTACATCCTTCTCATTAAAATTATATATTTTTTGTAATTACCATTGTAGAAATTACATTACGTTATAAGTGTTTAATTTTAATTATATTACGATGGTTATAACAACAATAATTATTAGTGTAATAATGGGACGTTTTCTAAATAAAATTTGTGAGAATTAATTGGTTCTTGTGCTGTGAGTCACCTGTAGATTTCAAAAAAGTAAAGTTGGATGGAGTCACTGTTTCGTTTGGCCAACTTTACTTTTTTGACATCCACTCTCAGCACAATCAATTGAAATTGAATTGAAAATTTGTTTAGTCGACTTTATTATTAAATAATTAACCCTATCAAGTAATCAATTCTAACCTTTTTTTTCAAAAACTGTTCATTCGTCGTTAAAACTAAGCCATAACGCAAGTTTCCATAGATAGATCTAATCTTCACTTTTTTTTTTCGAGATTTAGAAATTGGTAGTGATGTAGCTACAGGGAGTCCACCGGATCCAGCAAAATTTTGAAAGTTGTCTATGAAATAAAAGAGTTTGGGAACCTCTGATGTGGATGATGGCTCTTTCATTCGTGTGCTTGAAAAGGATGCGAAGCAGACAGAAGGTAATAAATACAATTATATTGTTTTAATTTATTGAAAGTACCTCTCTAAATATTTCTTTCTTTCTGAAGGTGGAATGGAAGAAAGGAGTCGGAAGGAAGTTGCAGATGTGGCAGACTATTAAAGACCACAGTTTGATACGAACAAGAAAAGTCTAATTTATCTGGATCATCTGAAACTAAATGTTACAAAGACTTTTGAATAACATTTAATTTAGAATACCAATGTACTGACATTTTTTGTTTGATATATCAGTTTTATTCAAACAGGGCGATTAATAAAATGAAACTTTTATGTACTTTTTGTGTATGAAAAATATAGTCGAAAAACATGTTATTACAAAAAAAATCCCTCTTATAACTGTATCGGTTACTTTTAAATCGCTGTAGCGCATCAAAAATATTGTTGGGACATACAAAAACCATCATTTTTGTTGCTGTTGCTTACAACTTTTTATGATTGGCATATAAAGACTGACATGTATTACAAGGGAAGTGAAAGAGAAGGGGGACTGAAATCAGAAAAGTATTATAAGATAATAAAAGTTAATTAAAAATATAATAGAACAATTGAAATAAATGCATACACTTGTTTATGCTCGTTAAGACTTGCGGCAAGGTCTAGGAGACTTAATTAGATTAAGAGACTGGCATGTATTTGTTTTAATTAAGTTATTTACTCTAAAATCATTTAAAGTCCAACCACAAGAAGTAAGACCAATAACTACTGCACATTAACTCCGTTTATTACATGATTTTTTTGGTAAATAATTACTTACGTCTCTAACGAAAGTATCGGGAAAATGTAATTCTGTAGTCGAATGTGAGTAGAGAGCATAATCAGTAGTAAATGATAACATAATATCAATAATTTTCCATTCATCTGAATTATACATAATCTCCGGTTCTCTCCGTTCGAGGGATAATTTCAATTTTTCTGTTATTTCTTCTTTTTTACAGTCTTTCATCCTGTAAAAAAAACGAATTAAGTAAAAATTGATGTGTTCAATTTTGAGCAAAGTATAAAAATTGTCACTTACTTTAAGAATGCTTCTGTTGCTGCTTCAACACAATTTCTAAAATATTGCTGAACATGTGCATCTTCAACAATACCAATACCAGTTTGTATCCAAGACAGCAACTGCTGACGTTCATCCCACGAGATTGTAATTGGCTCTTCAGTTATATAAGTGATTGAAATGTATTGAAAATATATAATTTCCTAAAAATATTATAGAAATTTGTATATTGAATTAGTTGCGTTAAAACTATTTGTAAACATTTTTTTTATGGTAGATATCTCGAGAAACAGAATTAAAGCTGCCCCTTATTTTTTCTTTTGAAATTTCAACATTATTTTCCAAATAATAATTACCATTTATTGCAAAGCCACACGATGACCCAATTTAATTTGTGGTTTACACATTGTTTTACATTTTTGTCATTATTTCAATAAAGCAAAACTTCTGTTTGGATTATTAATTTTGAAATAAACAATAACTTTTATAAAGAATAATATTTTTTCGAAAAAGTTTTTCCTATTTTTAAGTTCATCCGGTGACACCCTGTTTGTATAAAAATTCAATAGATAAAGAATTTAATATCATTGAAAATTATACGGTGGTAATCTCAATAGACCAGGCAAATCTTATTTTCTAAATGAAGTTTAAGGGGATTTTTTTAACGGGAATTTATAGGTTTTATGTAATAAAGTGAGTATACTTTGCTCCATTTTTTAATAGATTTTTATATTTAGATATATTTACACAGCACTGAAACTTATTAAGACTTCGCAATAGTTGGCAATGTGAAATAAGATTGACGATTTTTATAAATTTCTCTTAAGTGCAACTGCTTATTTGGATTTTTAAAAATACAAAAATTGGTGCAAAGTATCCCATAGGATATTTTGCACCACCAGAAATGTATGAAGTAAAACGCAATTATATACCCTACTCAAATGAAAACATTGCACCACAGAAATTCAAGAAAAATATTTTAAGAAAAAAATAAACCATAATGTACGAAATAAAACATAAAATGTTTAATTTTTCAAGTTTTATTTAAAAAATAATGTTTATTGTTTTAAAAATTGTACAAAATCCTAAAACTAAATGTAATAATTCATGAAAAAATAAACAAAAACGCTTAAACGTATTTTTGAAACGAAGGCTAAAGTGCAAATTCACTAAAACCACGCCTTATCCAGTTGAGGTACGAAATATAATCCACGTTTTCTTTAATAATATCATCCCCAAGGATAGAACAGTTGAAAGTAGATGAGATTAGCCAGTTCTGGACCAAGTTCAGAGGTACAGAGAGAGGTAATTGAGTAATAAGTAATTATTCTAAGTACCCACCCCTCACCCTTCACGCAATTAGTAAGTACTTTCCAATTACTATCCTGTACTATAATAAGTGTAATTACATAGTGTAATTGCGTAGTGTATTGGTACCTCTCATTACTCCATCTACATAGAGGTGTAAGTACCTCTCAGAAAGGCAAGTACCTCAGAAGGTTCTTTGGCTGTTGGTGCAGTGTCCACCAGTGTAAATTACACCAGTTACACCACCTTATTTACCTAGTTTACTTCCTTCTTATTCCTGATGCACAGGTAGAGTGTAATTTACTGCTGCCGAATATCTGGTAAAGAAAATATCCTCCTGTGGACGCCACATCGCCGATAGGAAGGCGCAGTGGATTTTACACCGGACCAAACGAAAGCAGTATCATGTAATTTACAGGCTTTATCTAATTCATTTATTCCGGGGTCGTTACGTGCTAAATGTTTCTGTAAGCGCATACCTGGCCCACAATATTGGTACCCAGGTAGGTATGTGCAGTTTAAATGGTAATTTATTTATTAGGGAACCCACTTCCACACTTTTTTTTTTTTGTTTAAAACATCAAAAAAGAATTCGTCAATAAAATAAATGTAAACAACGCGAATCTGAATTTGTGAGAATTTTGCGTTTAATTTGTTTATTGTAAGTAAAATACCGATTTTAAATCAACCAGAAAATGAAACTTTCTCAAATTTAGAACGTCAACTGCTTTGAATGAGATAAAACTACTAAAAGAACAAAATGAAACATTGCAGAAGCAAAACAAGGTTTTAGCACAGTTAAAGAAGAAGGAAAAGACGAAAAAGAAGCTAATGTTAGTCCACCCAATTCAGATGATGAAGAAAAATTAGTCACCAGAGAAACGTATTGGCATTTGCTTAAATCCAAATATAATAAAAAATGTGAAGCAACAGAATTATACGAGAAAGTCGAATAAAGTCATAAAAAATAGACAACAAGAACTCTTATAGTCACCACGGTCATTTTAAGCAATGTAAAAGACTATAATGTAATCAATAAGAAATAACAACCTGGAAATTTTAAATACAAGACGAATATGATGAATAACCAACATATGAAAATTATTGTCAGCTCTGATGAAGAATATAGAAAACTAACAGCTCTAATAAATGGGACTAACTTCAAATGGCACACATACAAGAACCAAGCTACTAGATCCATTAAAGTAATGGTAAGAAATTTGCATCCGTCAACTTCTGCAAAAAATATCGAGGAGTATTTAAAGGAAAAGAATTCAGAAACTTAAGAGAACCACAGTCGATAATAAAATTAAATAAATTAGTATGCCATTATATATGTTAGTATTTGATCATACCGAGGATATCAAAATTTACATTTAGCATCTAAACCATATAAAGGTTAAAATAGAGGCAATTAGAAAGAATAAATTCATACCACAGTGTAAAAGATCCCAGAGACATGGACACACAGAGATTCTGTAACAGACCACCTGTCTGTGTTAAGTATGCTGGTTACCACAAGAGCTACAAAAAAGAAGAAATATTGTCTTTTTCGCAAATAGCCCAAAACATACAAATAGAACCCCCATCTGCCTTATCATCGATATATTTAACATTACAACTTATACAAAGTATTATGAAAACTCTTGAACCAGTCAATGAAAGACTCGACACATTAGAAGCCAGAAGTACTGGAGATATACCGAAAAAGTAAATTTTATGACTTTTAAAGATCTAAGAATCGCTACATGGAATGTCAATGGCGTTCTCAACAAAAAATATGACTTAGAAGTCTTCTTTAACGCCCAGCATATATGTCTCATATCGGAGACACATATGACAAGTCTTATATGAAGATAAGAGATTATAAAATATACCATAATATTCAACCATAAGATCAAGCCAAAGGTGGTAGTGCCGTTATAATTAAGGAACCAATTAATAATTTTAAAGAATTTCACTTACAACGGGTAGATATTCAACTTACAGTTGTAGGTATTTAGTCTACAAAACAGAAATTAAGCATTGGTTCAGTCTACTGTCCAATCAGGCACAATATTAAGGTAATAAGAAATAAGCCTATCTAACCCTTCTGAAACATCCTGGAAATTAGTTTATTGTCGGGGGACTGGGGATCCAGACCAACTACGATCAAAGACAGTGAATTAAGAAAAGCTGTCCGTCAAAAGAATTGCAATTATCACTCTACAGATAAAATTATTTACTGGCTCACGAAGCCCAACAAAATCCCTGACTTAGATTTCATTATATCAAGAAAAGTTTCTTCTAACTTTATTGAAGTTGAAGAAAATGTTTATTTAGACTCTGATCATTTAACTGTAATTCTGACCTTGAGTGAAACAGTTAATGAAAAAGCAACTTGACCTACCCTTACCAACAAAACTACTGAGAAAGCTTCAGAATTATTGAACTTAAAAAAAAGATCAATCTGAATATGTTTGAAAACAACTTGATGAGGAAGCTGATAACTTTACCAGAATTTTTTAAATAGCTGCTTACAATAAGACCAAAGAAATAACCCATTTGACAGAACTACCCACTTGAGATCAGATAACTTGTTAGAGAAAAAAGAAGAGCAAGAAGAAGATGACAAAAAGACCCATCTGATAAATCCATTTTAAATAATAAAGCTTAAAAACTGAGAAGAGAAATTCACAAGATCAAAGAAAAATCAACTCATACCTACAGAACCTCTCACCAGATGAAAGGCACATATTACTCTGTGAAAGTCACAAATAAAATTTAAAAAACCTATTAGCCTTATCCCTCTTATTAGAAGAGATATCGAAGTATGAGTCAGACTTGTTTGCTGAATAGGAAGAAAATAATTTGCCTACAATAAACAATCAAAAATCCGAAAACATCACACTTGTTACAACGAAAGAAGTAGCAGAAGAGATTAAAACTAACATTAATCCAAAGAAAGTACCAGGCTTCGATTTAATTACTCATGAAACCCTAAAGCAATTGTCTAGAAAAGGTATTGTCATGCTGACATACTTGTTTAATACAGCTTATAGATTGAAACATGTTATTGTATGCTGAAAAGTTGCAGAGGTAATAATGTTGCCAAAGACAGGAAAACTGCCGAACGACGTTAAGTCTTATAGGCATATTTCTCTCTTACCAATTGTATTAAACTTATTTGAAAAATTACTGCTAAAGAGATTAAGACCTCTGATAGAAGATAAAAAATTGATACCTAATTTGGATTTTGTCAGAAACATTCAACTATTGATCAAGTGCATATAATCACAGAAGTCATAGAACATGTCCTTAAAGGAAAACAAGTCTGTTCTGCAGTATTTTTAGACGTTCCCCAAGCCTTTGACAAGGGCTGGCATTATGGTTTGTTTCACATACTAAAAAAATCTGATGTGTCCAACACATGACTTTCCTATCTAGGTATTACAGGCTTTTTCCGGTTATTTTGTACAACCTATTGCAGCATCTCTATAAATGTTTAGAGGATAAACTAAATATATACATTGTCCACATACATCTACCGCGAAACATTTTTCTATAGATATTCATTGAAAATGAAAATACTGAAAAATTTAAATTTGGCACTTTTCCTACAATTTTTCCATTACGGTCCATTTTAAAAAAATCATGTATAAACAAATATTATAGAGATCGATATCGCAAACAACTTTTATTTCAACAATTTTCATAAAAATCAGAATTTTGCACATTTTGTCAAATTTTTCGAATACGGACCATTTCAGGAAATTTTTACATAAAGCAAAAATTATAGATAATAATATTAGAAGTAACTTTTATTTGAACAATTTTTTTCTTCAAACATAAATAACAGATATATTCCATAAAATATAAAAACGGCCTCCCATAAAGTACCCCCCCAGATGTTCCGACTTTGTCCAAAATCTAATCATTTCACGTCAGGCCGAAATAAAACTTAAGTTTAAAATTTAATGTTTTTTCTTTATCCATTTTTGAGTTTTCTTCAAATTTCGAAATTTACACATTTCTCAAATATCTCGAATACGGTCCATTTTAGAGAAATTATCTATAGGATAAAAATTATAGAGAATTATATTACAAACAACTTTTGTTTGAACAATTTTTATAAAAAAAAATATTTTTTTACATTTTGTCAAATTTCGCGAATACGGACCATTTTAGGAAAATTTTGTATATAACAAAAATTATAGATAATAAAATAAGAAGTAACTTTCATTTGAAGAATTTTCTTCCCCAAACGTAAATAACAGATATATTCCATAAAATATAAAAATGACCACCTATAAAGTACCCCCCCAGATGTTCCGACTCTGCCCAAAATCTAATCAGCTCATTAGATGTTGGAACAAAGCTTAAGTTTGAAATTTGGTGTTTTTCCGTCTATCGGTTCATGAGTTATGCGTTATACAGACACACACACACACACACACACAGACACACACACACACACACACACACACACACACACACACAGACACACACACACACACAGACATCATCGCGAAAATAGTCAAAACGGATTCAGGGGACCTCAAAACGTAAAAATCCGTCGAAAACTCGAGGTCGAAAAAAATCATGATTCCTATACTTTCCTTATATCTGTATACAGATAGGAAAGTAAAAATGCTTCCTAATCAATATGTAAAGATCGGCTTTTCAGATTTAAGAAGGAAGACGAACATTCTAATTTAAAAGAAATAAGAGCTGGAATGGAAAAAAACTTCTTTTCAGACAAATTATTCTATTAAATAACTGATGTGAGTTAAAAAGCATAGTATCCTCAAGCAACTTTACTGCTTTGCTTGCTGATGCTAATGGCGAAAATGTTTTGTCTACCATAGATTCTACTAGGTTTTATACTATTTTATTCGCCATGGGATAGTTATTGTTTTTTTCTGCGACAACTCCATTGGTTATGCATAAAAGCTGACTATAAAAGGATTGTGTTTTGTAACCATTTCAAAATTTTACTCATTTGTTGTTTCTACTTGTTTAAAAATGACAGCATTTTTTCACAGATACTTCAGTTACTCTATTTAAAATCCACATAAATAACTTCGTATAAATAATTTCTTTATAATCCACATAAATCAACCCGTAAAAATAATAATATAATAAACATAAGAACATTATTCATTTAGCACATTATATCAGCGAATTAAAATATATATTTAAAGACGATTACATAGTAACAGTAAACATATTCTAACGGTTTCTTAAATTCCAGGAAAAAACATATTTGTGCAATTGCACACCAGCATTTTGAAAGCGAATACATTTAAAATATGTCTATCACCCCTATGGAAAATTACCAGCAATTTAAGTATTAGCTTTGTCACCCTCATAAAATCTATTTCTCTTGCGCTAACATAAAAAAATTGACCGTTAAAACACATACACAGCTACAAACGACAATATTCTATCTTTCTCTGCATAGTAAATCATGCTAACATCAGGCGACAACCCTCTAGTGCAGGGTATAGTGGCGCATTCGTTTGCAAAATTGTTTTAATTCGTTATTTTTTTTTAAAATGTCCGGAAGGCTTGCCTAATTATAAAAGTGTAAGATGACACTCGATATTTGTTGATGTTATTGTTTAAACAACGAAAAACTAATTAAGGCAAAAAAAACGACAAAAAGTGTTTATTTTGTGATCATGGCGAGCCGTTAGTGAAGTGTCCGAAACCTGTTACATATTTAAAATTAAAAAATGCAACTCTTCATCGAAACGATAACGTGACTGCGATTTAATTTGTTGTTTAATGAAAATACTAGTGAACAATCTTTTTTGTGGCATCGTGGCGCGTAGGAAGCATATTGTTATAACGTAAAAAAAACATAACAACAAACCAAATTTTGAAAATTTATTTAGGTTATTTTGTTTATTATAGTTTGAATATTCCGTAAAAAATTTAAAATTATAACATTTTAAATTTTAAGGTATATTATTTAATTCAAGAAAATTAGAATTTTCTTCAATTTTGGATTTTAAAAAATTCATAACAATTAAAGGGTTGAAGATACGATAATGGACGTAAGGACTTTTTTTTATTTGAAATATCCTAAAGAATATAAAAAAAATTAATTCATTGCAAAAAATGCATTTTTTCTGGCTTAATTAATTTTTCGTTGTTTAAACAATAACATTAACAAATACAGAGTGTCATCTTACAGTTTTATAATTAGGCAAGCCTTACGGATATTAAAAAAAAAATTACGAAATAAAACAATTTTTCAAACGAATGCGCCAGTATGTTCTGGTCTACTCAACAAATCATAACGAAACATGTCTACAATTGCAACTATTCACACTCGACTCGACAAGACAGACATTAAGAACGATTTTGATTTTCGACACCACAACACCATACTGGCTGTTTTATTACTATCCACTGCTCCCAGCTGATGGTAAGGAAACCCTTCTTTCTACGACGGCGATTAAGAAGAAACGAAGTTGCAGAGAACATGGTTCTTCAAAGCCGAATTTAAAAATCATCGTTCTTCCAGAAAACACTACTAATTCGCGACTCTCTTAGTTTTAAAAAAAGGATTTTTTTTAATTTTTATTGTATTCTTTGAATTTTACATTTATAAAAACTTTTTTAAATTTGCCTGGTCTACCAATTGATTATTAACTTAAGTACTCGTATTTTCACTTACTTTTGATACAGAATTTGGTAAGTTTGACATATTCACCGCCAAAATTTCCTTAGAAGAAAGAGGTTTTAGATGACCAACTCTGGGTATTAATTTCAACGTATGAATATCGTAACAAAATTCGAATCTGTAAATTTCTTTTTCAGAATTATTGGTAACCGTAAAACATTTCTTTTGCACCAATTTTAATGGAGTTTGTCCTAAATCGAGTAGGTACGATATAGTTTTATTTTGTGAAGACCATTTTTTCGGATTAAAAGCTTCTAGATTATTGATGTATATATCTCCTCCGTAACATTGTCCAAATACTTCAATCTAAAACATGGGTTGCAGTTAAGTATATAGCCTGAACGTAAGAGATCATATTAAAATTATTTTTCCTACGACCACTATGGAAAGTGACACCTATCGCACTACTTAGAGCCGTATGCATAGTCGATCGCCAGCGACTCGCCAGAGATTCATTTCGGCGTATCGCCAGCGATTCGCTGGCGATCCGCCGGCGAAAGCCCAAAAAGCTGGCGACTCGCCGTAGATTGTCACTGGAATGTCATTTCACGCAAGTTTTCATGTTCTTTTATAGGGAAAAATTTGATATTCATTCATTATTTTTTGAGTTTTAAGAAATGAATCATGAATAAAATGCGAGAGATACCGGTGATAATCCCTATAAAAGAAAATAAAAACTTGCGTGAAATGACATTCCGGTGATAATCTCCGGCGAGTCGCCAGCTTTTTGGGCTTTCGCCGGCGGATCGCCAGCGAATCGCTGGCGATACGCCGAAATGAATCTCTGGTGAGTCGCTGGCGATCGACTATGCATACGGCTGTTAGTCTTTTGGAAGTGCCCTATATCGCCCGTGTGTGGATAAATCTACTTTCCACCTGTGTATGAATATGAATCTACTTTCCGCATAAGCTGTCAAATATGATATCTAATTTATATTTTTATTGATAATAACTATTTTAATAGTAAAATTGATTTGATGATTAAATTTTTAAATACAGATTTTATATATTTCTTTTTAACAAATTATTAAAAGAATTTTAAAGTAACTGCCTACACTATTTTTTCTTTCTCCTGGTTCATAGATATATTTAATAAGATAACTAAATCTCAGTGTAAGTGAATCTCCCCTTGTTTCTGAAGATCATCATCATAGAACATTGGAGTTTTAAATAAAAAATTTTATTCTTCAACGCGATAATCAAAAAAATAATTCAGATACTTACAAATCTTACCTCAGAAAATACAAAAAAATCGTCAGACAAAAACAGAGAGATGCATGGAGATCCTACTGCGAAGAAATCGAAGATTTCCCGCAGGCAGCGAGGCTTCAAAAAGCTCTTTCAAAAGATCCACACCGACACATTGGCGAGCTTATCAAAGAGGATGGCACGAAAACTGCCAGCCTCGAAGATAGCATTAAGCTTCTGCTGTCAACACACTTTCCTGACTCGGTCATCACAGACGGGACCGACTGGGCAGAGGAAGAATACAACCCATCTGCCACACATATTGTAGACAATGAAAAAAATTAGATGGGCAATATCCAGCTTCTCTCCATTTAAATTGCCATTACCTGACGGTATCTATCCAACCCTACTTCAGTGGGCTCTGGAAGAACTCACACCGCAGCTGGTGGGTATATTTAGATCCTCGTTAGCTCTGAGGTATATCCCCAAAAAATGGAGAGAGATAAAAGTAGTATTCAAAGCTAAACCTGGAAGGATGGATTACACTGTCCCAAAAATATACCGACCAATTAGTCTGACATCGTTTTGCATCAAGAAATTGGAAAGGCTGTGCGAAAGGTACATAAAGGATGCGGTAATTACAACACCACTACATCCAAACCAACATGCATACACCCCAGGCAGATCCACTGATTCAGCCTTTCATCTAGTTGCTGGCCGGATAGGGAGATCCCTGGACAATAAGGAGTCTGCCTTGGGTGTTTTCATAGACATAGAAGGTGCTTTTGATAAAACCACCTTCCCCAAGATAATACACTCACTAACGAACAGGAATGTTCCACAGATGGTTAGCGGGTGGACACATAACATGCTCTCAAAGCGAGCAGTAAACACAAGTGTAGAAGATGTGAATATAAGAGGCTTGGTTGCGAGGGGATGTCCACAGTAAGGGGTACTATCACCTCTACTGTGGAACATGGTCCTCGACACCCTCATCAACCGCCTCAATAATGACAGTCACTACAAAATAGCATATGACCTGGTCATTCTGCAAACAGGGAATTTTAAGAACATACTCTGCGAAAGAATGCAAATAGCTCTCAAAATTATAAAACAGTGATGTAAGGACCATGCACTGTCTATCAATCCGAAGAAGACTGAAATTGTCCTTTTTCACAAGGAAAAGGATGAAAATCAAATTAAAACCTCCAGAATTTCTAAACACAAAACTAAACTTTGCAACAGAGGTGAAATACTTAGGTCTAACCTTTGGCAGCAAGTTAACATGGATTTCGCATTTAGAAAACAGAGTCAAAAGAGCATTAATTGCTTATGAACAATGCCGTCGAACCGTGGAGCGCACCTGGGGTTTCTCCCCCAGAGTCGTCGCATGGACTTACACTGCTATCATCTGACCTATGCTAACATACGGTGCAGTTGTCTGGGTACTGAAAACCAAAAAATGTACAGCTATCCGTAAACTAGAACAAATTCAAATAACAGGATGTCTCAACATAACAGGAGCCATGAAAACAACACCGACCAGGGCCATAGAAGTCATTATTAGTCTCACTCCCCTTGATACTTACATACAAGATAAAATCGACCAATTGTTTAACATAATGAAGAACCTTACTAATAAAAAGATGAAGACAAAGGCCATCAGGTGCTGTAATTGCGGTAAACTGGGACATGTACGCAGTTCGTGCAAACGCCCTATGGTCCCAGCAACTGAAGACAACACGCTGCAGGAAAACTAGAGCGGGTCGGCCTAGAAGGGGCAACTTCGACCCGAAACCGTTCCAAAAACTGATAGTCTCTTTAAAATGTCGCGAGATAGTGTGTACGTAGACGGCGAAGTAAATGGTAAAAAGTACACACTATTGGTGGATACTGGAGCAACTAGGACCATTATACGACCAAAAACCTTAAATAACCGTAAGAGGCTTCTACCAACAAGAGTACGACTGCGGACGGCCACAGGTGAAAGTGCCAACATCCATGGGTAAATCCAGGTTTAATTGGGAATTCGTACAGAAAAGTTCACTCATACTGTAATTGTCGCTGATATCAAAGAATATGTTGTACTTGGAATGGATGCAATGAAATTACATGGTTTCCAGTTAGACTTTAAGAACAGAATAATCAAAGTTGGTGCCAAAGAGGTATTCCTACATGCAAATGGGGACAGTACCGTGCCAGTTGCTGTACAGGAGGATACGGTGGTACCTGGCAGAAGTAGAACCATTATAGTACCATGGCTTCAAGAAAATGTGAAAGAAGAAACACCTGTAATGATGAAACCTTGGAACCACGATGAAGAGGTTGAACGAGGAATTCTGATTGGGAAGGGGTTGGTCATGACTGCTGAAGAGATTCCAGTTCGTTGATGATCACCCTATTATCATCAAGAAAGAGACCAGAATCGGAACTTGTGTATCAGTGTAATTCGTCAAACAACAACTCCTGATAATTCCAACGACAAATTCGAGCAAATGATTGCAGTTGCTGGTCAATCTCTGAATCCAGGGCCGACTAGAGGGAGGGGTAGCCGGGACAAATTCCCGGGGCCCGGACTTAAACGGGGGCCCGGCAGCGCTGTAAGGGGGGCCCGGCAACAGGTTTTTTTTGTTCTGCATAAGAAAAACGACACAAGATGAGAGAGGGAAGTTAGGTTTTCAAATTAAAATTCAATACAAGTAGAGAAAGTTTTAGTCTAGAGAAGGTTTTTTCGACTGAGGACCTTTTTTTTTAGAAAAAATTCTATTTCAGTAGAAGAGGAACAGTTTTTGGTTATTTGGTTAAAGAATTTTTTATCACGGGGCCCTATCTAGAGAATTGTCCTGGGGCCCGGCCTGTCTCTCGGCGGCCCTGTTTGAATCAATTAGAGAAAAAGAAAATAAAAAAATTTCTTCGACGATATTGTGAAATTTGGACTATGTAATGCCCCCACGACATTTGAAAGACTTATGGAAAACGTATTGAGAGGGTTATTCTGGAAAACATACCTCGTGTATTTAGATGACATCATAGTCTTGGAGAAGACCTTTGATGAACATCTAAATAGCTTACAAGATGTTATTAAAAGCTGCCCAACTGATGCCTATCCCCAAGAAGTGCCAACTATTTCAAAATAAAGCTAATTACCTAGGTCATATAGTCAGCAAGGATGGCGTGGCTCTAGATAAGGAAAAAGTCGCTTCTATCGAAGAGTGGCCACAACCGACTGATAAATATCAAATAAGAAGTTTTCTTGGGCTATGTACGTACTATCGAAGATTCATCAGGAAATTTGCAGATATTGCTAAGATATTAACAAGACTTACAGAAGAAGCGAGGGAATTCTGCTGGGACGAAGATTGCCAAACTGCCCTTGAAACATTAAAAAGGTTTTTAAAAACAGCGCCAATATTAGGCTACCCACTACCAGAGATAGAATTTTTATCCTGGATACTGATGCCAGTTATGTGGGAATTGGAAGTGCTTTCACAGATTCAGGAAGGGAAAGAAAGAGTACTAGATTATTTTAGTAAAGTGCTTTCGAAACCTGAACGAAATTACTGCGTCACAAGAAGAGAAGTCCTAGCAGTTGTAAAGTCAATGGAACGCTTCTACCAATACCTGTAAAGAAGGAAATTTTTAATCCGGACCAATCACGCAGCCTTTAAGTGGCTGATGCAGTTTAAGAACCCGAAAGGTCAAATCGCCAGATCGATTAAACGACTTCAAAAGTATGAATTTCAAGATTGAACATCGAGCGGGAATAAGTCACAGATATGCCGATTTTCTCTCTAGAAGACCATGTCCAGCAGAGTGCTCCCACTGCAACAAATCGGAATCCAAAGAAAGTGGACTACTAAGAACAACTGTAGTCAACGATAAGTGGGCCCCTACTAAAATTAGGGAAGAACAAGAGAACACTACCATTTTAAAGAAGATGCGACAATGGAAAGAGGAAGATTTCTACCTAATTGATAAGAAGTATCTAATCTCTCTTCAGTACTCAAGTAATATTTGGCTCAGTGGGACTCTTTTATACTGAAAGATGGTTTATTAAAGCGACTACTTGAAAATGATAATGGTTTCGAGAACATAAGACAGTTGGTCATTCTAAGTAGTAGAGTAACCGAAGTACTTCGTCAGTTACACCACAGTCCATCAGCAGGACATCTCGGTGTTAAGAAAATTCTTCAGAGCGTTCGGGTAAGGTTTTACTGGATGAACAGTTCCGATGATATAAAGGACTGGTGTAAGAAATGTAACATCTGTGTTATGAGTAATGAACCTTAACGAAAAAGGAAGGCTTCCATGAAGCAATACAACGTTGGTAACCCATTTGAGAAGGTCGCCTTAGATATTGCTGGATCACTCCCCGTGTCCGAGGATGGTAATAAATACATTTTGGTGGTTCTGGATTATTTTACAAAGTGGATGGAAGTCTACGCCATTCCAAATCAATGCAAGACATTTTGTTACAAATGAGCAACAACAAGACCTGCTTATGGTTACTAAAGATTACTCGCTGGTCCATAGCACTTTCGCCAACATCTACGACGCTCGAGATCTGGCATCTGTATTCTGGAAAAAGTTTGGTCGATTGCCAGCAGTTCAAGATCAGTTACCAGTCCCTGGAAAAGCATTAAAACTTCAAGATGGATCGCGTTCTTTTTTATTTGATAACGAAGAACACCTTCCGAGATCGATCCACTTATCATGATATATGGGAAGCATTACTTAGTCTGAGGAAGCACGTACTGGAGTCTAAGGTACAGAAACTAGCCAGGCCTAGGATAGAGAGCAACCGGCTATATTGTAGGATCATTAGAAACATGCTAAAGATAGTCATACAAGATTTCGAAGTCCGAATACTAATCTGCAGCTATTCGTCCAGCTTTAAATAAAAACCGTCCCTTGTTACTTCCATGGAACTGAAAATTGTAAGAGATGATCCAATTGCAGATTCAACCATTCAGTTTTAGTTCCAGGAGGAACTGTTTCTTAAGGAGGGGGCAATGTTGCGTAAAAGCCAACCCTGTGCTTTGTTTACTCCTTGTCCGCTGTATGAAGTCTAGCGGAGGGGGTAATATAGAGACAAACGGACCGCTTCGAGAAACTACCGGATTAAGCTCTTTGCGGCGTATGAGTCATATAAAGAGTTCTTGTACAGAGTTGGGCTTTGTATAAATGGCGCGATTGAATTTAAGTATTGGACAGAGAAGATAAATTGTAATAAATAAATTAGAATTGTGAGTTATAATAGTGCCTAAGTAATATATAAATTAATTGGTACGTCATAAATAAATTGTAAATAGTGTGTTTTGAATAAATAAATTATAAATAAATTAAACAAACGTAACAATATGCCCAAAAAATTTTCTCGACGGGCACCTTAACTACTA
Organism: Psylliodes chrysocephalus; assembly: GCA_927349885.1. NCBI lineage: Eukaryota > Metazoa > Arthropoda > Insecta > Coleoptera > Chrysomelidae > Psylliodes > Psylliodes chrysocephalus. The sequence goes on along the minus strand of OV651813.1, from coordinate 60,103,820 downwards.
CTATTACGCTTTGGACAATTAATTACGGGTCATCCTGTATTTATTTGATTATTGGGTAATGTCATAATGTCATAGTAAATTATCCTTTAAAAAAGTTATAACTCGCCACGGTAATAACTTAAAGGTGGTGAAGGAAAGAACAAACAATATTACAGACCTCACTTCAAATAAAAAATTTAAAAATAATGTTTGTATTAAATGCATATTTATCATTGCCTGTGTAAAACATTGAAATTGCCCACCACTGGAAACATTTTTTGTTGTCCTGTAAGCTCCGAAGATTTCTACAAATGTTAAAGCTGTGACAGACGTCAGCTCTCAATTACGCATTCCTAAAATGTTTCCAGTGTTTATAGTGTCCCTACTAATATTTAAAAAAATATAAAAATTAACACAAGACATTACAAGTAGAATCGTTTTAAATGGATTTAGTGCTCGCACTTAGTATAATATACTCAGGTAGAAAGTGATTCATTTTTGTCGATAACAAAATAGGTCGACCAAGGCGTGAAAGTGCCGAGGTGAAAGTGCCCAGGGTAGCTATTCACTAAGTCACGGGAGCGCTCCCATGGGAGTGTTCCCATATATTTTTCTCTCTTACTCTTAGGTGGGTATATCGCGCTTACTTCGACCTAACTACGCATGTACCTGGGCTAAAAGTGAGTAAGCACGATATACCCACCTAAGAGTAAGAGAGCAAAATATATGGGAACACTCCCATGGGAGCACTCCCATGACTTAGTGAATAGCTATCCAGGTGGAATGTCAATGAAGAGTAAATAACTTTTTAGCTTAGTAGAAATTGCAAGTAATTACTTTTTTCAAAGTTTTTATTGTAATCCCTGCTATATAAGCAACAAATTGTTTCGGCAAGAAAATATCTACAGTACAGTACATAAATTACTTCAATATATTATATCAATTAGAGCAGATAAAACTGTAATATGTCCTCGCCGAGATGATGCTCTCTTCTGCTCTCATAAATCCGTATATACTTACCTGATATGTCTCAAACGGGTTATCAATGATAAAAATATTAATAAAACTGCTTATTATCACTTCTTTGCGTGGCTTGAAAACTAAATAAACGTCAGTAGATTCGAAAGGCTTTAAGTTGACTTTTACTGATGATGCAACAAAATTGTCGTCTAAAAGAAATAAAATAAAATTAGTAATAACTTATTTTTAGGAGTAAACCCGGTTCGTTATATAATCTTTTATTAATTGGACTGGTCATGGATCGCATGACAATATCTTTCAGTTAATGATGAGTAAAACTTTCAAAAAATAAATTTGTTGTTGCACTTGATGTGCGAATTGTAAATCAGATTTTCTTGTGAGAGAAAATTGTTATAAACAAATTTTGTTTCATTAAAAATCCTTATCGGACGACTTTATAGAGATCATACTGCAAACACTTTTATGTAATTCTACCATCAAATTTCAATTGATCATAATTATTCATTAAATCGGATGGTATATTTTTAGTGCTAATTTTAAATGCAAAAACAATGAATATTTTCTCAAAAATTACTCAAAACATACATACCTATTTGTTTATCGAACTCTAACAAATTTTCGGTCTGTAGTACATAAAACATGGATTTGCCACTGTCAGTAACGTCAATTATCACTTGACATTCAAGTACCCCAATATTAATTATTTTAACTTTTTGTATCTCAATTTTTTTAAGATACGTAGGCTTGAAAAAAACTTTGTACATGTTCTCATTTTCTTCCGGTGAAGGCAATTCTGCTAATTTTATTTGAGGAACGTAACTTCGTCCGCGTAACAACAATTCAAAAATATTATTAGTTGTTGCATTGGAGCCTATTTCTAAAGTAGCTTCAAAAGTCTAAAAATTAAATTCCTTCCTCAGTTATGTTGTAAAGTGAATTTTTGTTTTCAACTTATAAACTACATCCATGTCTTTCATGTATAATGGAAACGCGCTGGCAAATTAACATAATAATCTACAAAACCGAAATTAAATCACATCAAATACGCGACAGACTATAAACAAAGCCCGCCGATCTGGCAAAAATAAAACTCAAACACTCCGTATCTTGGCCTTCCTTTTTAGAGTGCCGCAGGAAGGTGAAACGATGAGCGCAAAAGCGACCCAAGCGATACACAGACCATCCCGAAGTGACCCAGACAAGAGATGAATATGACCTGGCGAGCTTTTTTAAGTCTTCCACTAGTCAGCTATGAAATGAGAGAAAGCCCACTAGCGTGACAGGTCGCGAGCGACTTGTCGCTAGGCTGTGCTCGTGGCAAGAGTGCAGATGTATTTAAAGGCATTTCTTTATAAGCTTACCAGAACATACTTCTGTAACCAGAGTATTTCTTTATAACGTTTGGTTACTCTGCTTTGGTTACATGTTACCAAAGCATATGTAGCTACATATAACGAGGCATTTATTTATAAGCTTACTAGAACATACTATAATAAAAAATAACAAAATCAAAACATTCTAAAATTCAAATTCCGTTTAGAAATCCCCAAACTAAAATTAAATTTGACATATGACATTCAATAATAGGGAAACCATGGTATGCGTAATGTCACCACAGTAACCACAATACTGTAACCAAGTATGTTGTAGTAAGCTTATAAAGAAATGCCTTTAATGGCCCAAAGCTCATTACAGCAGGGTAGCTATTCTTGAATTCGAGAGAGTAGAAAACCGGTTTGTCCTCTTTGTCTGCAACGCATTAAATTTGTATTTTTGTCTTATTCTTCCCTCAAAATTTCTACTCCCCAAGATTCAAGATTAGGTACACAGTTCTGTCGCGAGGTCACACACGGTTATAAAATAGGAACGACAAGCGATTATCTTGCCGCACGCGGCCAGTGGTACTATGTATACATGTGGAGCATCACTTATTGCAGAAGTTCAGTTGTGTGCGGCACGTCGATAGAGTGTTCCTGTTGGTTGTCCTACAGTCCCACAGTTCTAAAATGATCTCTGACGATGTCAATGATTTAGATGCATTTATATATTATAGAGAAAGTAAAAGTTGAAAAGTCTTTTGGTAGGTAGAGAGGGGGTAAACGTCAAACCACGTCGGGCGGCTCCGAGAATTTCACAGTAATGTTTACCTGCCAGTGTCGTTTCATAGAATAAGTAATTTTAAATTGTTATCGGCGGAACCGGACAATCGCATATATTTATGGATTATAAATAATTATTAAACATGTATTATAATATTCAAATTATAATTTTACAAAATTTCACCAGCTATTCACAATTTATTAAACTATTTACTCGAAATTATTTTGTACGCCAATGTATCGCGTCCACTTCGGTGAGATCCGCTGCCAACCTGTCAATTTATGTGTATAAAGTGGGAGAACTGGCAAAAGCATTTCCAACTTTTACTTCTGTTCTACCTGATATTGCATGACGTGCTGTACATACTTAACTTCCATATTCCGGAGCTCATTTCAAGCAGAAAATGTTCTATGAACAAATATCCAATTCTGAGCTACAATCATTTAAGGATCAGAAGATACATTAACATAGTATGTCAACTTTTTAACATTTTTGGTCGTTTGTTTATCAACAATTATGAACGTCTGTTACTAGTCAGTCCTGTACTTTTTGTTTGTGATAAATTTAAATTTTTAACATGCCTGTGTTGTTTTCGAATAAAGAATATGCCGATATAGTTCATATTTATGGATTTTGTGATGAAAATTCGCGAACGTGCCGACAAGTTTTAAATCACCAAATGTTTAGTGCTTTATTTCGACATATTAGAACACATGGCATACTGAGCTAATTTATCTTTTGATCTTTGAACACTTGTAGCTCGGTAAACATGGATAATTGTATATTTTTTCATAGGACATTTTTTGCTCGAAATGAACTCAGAAATATGCGCAATTTAACAGGTCGTTCTATAAATAAATAATGAATCCAATACCTACGTTTCACTTTTTTCCGATAACGAACATATTAAACAACACCGCTGTTACTTCTCTCATCTCTATTTTGTAATTGAACGTCTGTGTCGCTGCTTGTCGTCTGTTTAAAATCGCACTTAAAAAAACGCGTGCGGCACGTTGCTTCAAATTGATACAGGGTGGGCAAAAATACAAATGTTTTTTATGAAAATTGTTTATGGACAGTTATACGTTACTGAATGTAATAAAACAAATTAAATGGAATTACGTAGTTATGCAATTACTGTGATACACTACCAAAAACAAACGAAAATTTACAATAAATGTTTAAATTGTTCTCCATTGATCGTTAGACAATGACTGAACCGGGCATTACTTTCGTCTCTAACATTCTGTAACATAGCGGGTGTTGTTCTGTATTTCTTGTCTAATTCGGTCTTGTAGTTGACGGATATTTTCAGGTCTTTTTGTGTAAACTTTAGATTTTAAATAACCCCATAAAAAGAAGTCTAATGGGCTCAGATCAGGTGGTCTAGCGGGCCATTCCACTGGTCCCTTTCTTCCTATCCACCGTTGTAAAAAACTTCTGTTTAAAAAATCGCGCAGTTACTGAGAAATGCGGCGGTGTGCCATCCTGTTGAAACCATATTCTGCGGTCTTTGATATCAGAAAAAAGCTGGGTCAGATCAGGAATTAATGTATTTTGTAGGAAATCCAGATATAATGCTTCTGGTAAATTTTCATCAAAAAAATGGATCAATAATTGTATTTCTCACAATACCAGCCCATACGTTGGTATTTTTGTGGTCTTTGCGTATGGTACTCTTGCATCTAGTGTGGATTTTCATCAGACCAATAACGGGTGTTTTGCCGGTTAACATGACCGTTCAAATAAAACGTTGCCTCGTCCGAAAATAAAACGTTATGAATGAATTTGTTATTTTGGTTTATCATATACTCGCAGAATTCAGTTCTTCGGTCAAAGTCGTCTTCAGCTAATTCATGGATAAGACGTACTTTATAAGGATGGTATTTTACCTGTTTAAAAATGTTTGATACTAAAGACTTTCCAATACCAAAATCCCTAAATAATCCTCGTACTGTACAATGTGGATTTTCTACTGCCGACAAAATTATGTCTTGTTGAATATTTTCATTAATTTTTAGATTGTGAAACAGGTTCATGAGCTTGGTGCATTTCATGGAATAATCGGCATACCTCTTGTTGAGTCCGCATCTTATCGCCAATACCAATCATCATTAATATTTCAATCCATCACTTTCGGTTAAAGGCATTTTGTAAAAGAAGTTGCAAATGATAAATCACTTGGATAGTTTTCACATATACGTACCTTCTCTAAAGCGTCAACAATACAGAATTGTACTTTAATGTTTCTGACAGTTTTTAACGTCAAATGAAAAAACGGTAAATAATAAACAATAAAAATATTTTTTTCTACACCCGTATTATAATGCACTTATATGCCCAAAATCCGTTTCATAATGATACCCATTATGATACAGATTTTTCATTACGATACAGATTTTTAATCAATAGAAACCTACAATTTTTCAATCAAGCATGCTGTTTGACGTTTGTCCTAGGTTCCTATGTAATTATTTTAGTTGTCAAAACGTATTAAATTTTCGTAGGTAGCTAAACTTTGATAATTATAATATTAAAATGTCTGATATTAGCGATATAGAAGACTCCTCCACACATATCGGAGAAAGCAGAAAATACAGTACAAAATATTTTACCGCAAAAATCTAGGGAAATACCAATACCTGAAGTAATACCATTAATTACAATTTTGTAGAATTTTTTATAGAAATACGAGTAATTACTGTTATTGTGTTCAATACCAATATAAATATAATATTTATAGGTCTTGATTATTTATCGGGTGTAGAAAAAATAGCGTATGCAACTCTCATGTAATGGTTATTAAAACACTCGCATAAACCATACGAAACTCGCCTTTGGCTCGTTTCGTATCCCGGTTAATGCTCGTGTATTAATAACCATCATTACATGATCGTTGCATAATATACTATTATGGTTCAGGCACGATACACTAACGGTATGTTCCTGCGCATGCTTCGAGCATATATTAATAGAGCCATCGTCCAAATGGACTGTTTTGGTACAGGGGGGAAAAATAGTGTCCAGCATTCCCATTGGTCTGTTTCGTTTTGCTTGGCATGTCAAATCGTTTAAAATTGACAGAACTGTCATTTGATTTTTGATTTTCATTAATTTCTAGCTTATTTTTGTAGTTTATAAGTGATTTTTTGTATTTTATTACTTTACTGATACAAATTTTAACAATGGTGTGTGTTTGTGCAAGTTGTAAATAGAAATAAGAAAAGGTATCTCAAGGGCATTTCACAAGTAAGTAACCATTAGCGTCTCTAGCATTTTTTTAAAAGAAACACTACCTACATTTTATAAAAAAGACCGTTAAACATGAATTTAAAATAAATGGTAAATTTAGTGAATTAAATTTAAAGAACTTGTAATATATATGAGGAATATTGTTTTTGATTTTGGACTCTACTGAAAAGTTAAAAAAAACAATAATCATAATTTTTCAATATAAACAAGCTTTTTGTTTTTAAGTCATTTTATAATGTTGAAGATGTTAAATCATTAATTTTTGTTTTTTGTAGGTTTCCAGCTAATCCTGCCGAAAAAAGGCGTTTGGTGAAACATATTAAAACTTACTTCAGAAAACATTTCAAACTGTGATGTTTTATGTTCCAATCATTTTTCTGGATATATTTATGCAGAGGAAGAACTAGATTAATTCCAGGTGCATTGCCATCAGCATTTACTAAGGCCCCAGAAAAAGATGAATCTAAAAGGTAAAAAAACCCTGCACTTTTCTTGTGGGTTATTCGTTAAAAATTTTTAATTTTTCAGTGATGATCTGAACTATGAAGCCTCTGTTGCAGAAAAAGAAAATGCAGAATTAGAAAACATGCAAGTAACTAAGTACTTTTTATTACAACATAAATTTTATTTTAAAATAATTACTATCTTTATTTTTTATAAACCACAAAAATTGACAATAACTATTTTTTATTAAATGTACCTATGTTTTTTAATTAGGTAAACTAATAGTCATTAAGAAATAGCAAAATCTAATGTGAGTTTTCCAATAAAAAAATCATTTTAAGCTTCTTTTATTTGCACTCCTAGTCATTAACAAATATTCGAAGCTTAAGACAGTTTTCCTATAAAAATGAAGGAAGCTTCACTTATTTGTTAACGACTAGCAGTGCAAATGTACCTAAGTATTAGCTTGATTTCTATTTGTAGTATATCGTTTAGTAATCTATTGAACATTGGTTACGAACAATATTTTTATATTTAATAAATTATTGGAAAAAGTTCTTGTAATGTAATTCTTAAATATTTGTATAATATACCTACTTTTTATTTATATTTTTGATTTTTAAATATAAGCTTTTTATCTTTTTTATTGCCTATTATTTCAACCTTTATTTTTCCGTTATACACTTGATGTTTGAATTAAAAAAAAACTGATGTTTCCAACATAAATAATAATAATATTAATAATAATTATTATTTACTAGTACTAGATAGGTACCTACTTAAATAATGCAAGTTTATAAAATATGTGCATAATTTAAAGAATTTAGAAAGTATGTATCAAATTTATTATTTATATTAATTGCGGACTCTATGAAATATATATGCTCGAAGTACGCATGCAGCTGACTGACGGTGACGTCACGTGGGACATAGAATTATTAGCATTAAATGGAAGATAGTGTTTGAAATTCGATATTTTGGCGGTTTTAGATTTTATTGAGTTACTTTATTGGTTATTTTGTAATATATTCGTTTACAAATATGAAGGTTTAAAGTAAATAATACTAATAAATATATTAATTTTTCTCATAAATTATAGGTATTTTGTGACAAAATCCATAACCTGGCCATAAGATAAGTAAATGATATAGACTAAAAATACAAGTTTGACTTAAATTTGTACTTTCTGGGCGTAGGAGTTCTCTTGCAATCTCTTTTCTTATTATGTGAAATAAAAATAAGTGTACAGATACAAATTAATTATTTACAAAAAGTAAGTAAACAAAAACGTTACTTTTTATTTGGTAAATATATACATTTTTTGTCGAGTTTACTTTGAAAATTCCTAAAACCAATTTTCCTGTTTATTTATCTTATTCTTATATATGTTCGTGTCCTGCTCATGCATGGCATTACTTCAAAAGGACCGTTGTATTGGGACAGGAAACTACTGTTTTATCTGCTAAAATTTTTAAATACCGATTTATTTTTTTTGCTTAATGAGGCCCGTGCACCTGGTGGAATTCAGTTTCCTTTTCTTGCGTTTATGTTTAAGACGAATCTCACAACTACTTTCCTCAAAATGGATAGGGCAATTTCAATTAAGTTTTCCTTTCTTCGATAAGAATTTACCCACATTTTGTGTCATTCGGAAATATCTCTACTGCGCAGACGGCATTTTAAACATTAATTTACTTCTTTCCTGTATATATAGGAAAATATATTCACTACTAACACAAAAACATATAAATTATTAAATTATTTTGAACTACTCAATCGAAAAGTGTCAAAATAACTTGAAAGTTCGTCCCGCATTACGTTATGCGCGGTTTGGACGAATTTTGAATCGAAAGTCAACATACCTTTAGTATGTGTATCCTGGGTTCAGGGGCTTGGATCAGTAATAAAAGCTGTTACTTATTAAAAGTATTGCAGGGTCTTTTTAATAGTTTATTAAAGTAGTTGTATAAAAATACGTAATTTCATTTAATGTGTTTATTACGTCTATTCTTTATTTATTATTTTGTAATTAACTTGAAATATTTGAATTTTTGCCAGCCTGTACCATTTTGAACATTTTTGGAATCAGCTCAGCAAGGGCAATCCGGAAATTGAAAAAAGGGGTTACAAAAAAAAAGGTGGTTCGCCCTGTATATTATATTAAAATTTGAAAAAATAGTAAATTAAAATCAAATCTCGATCTGTTTCGGGAATTTCTAATATTATTGTTTATTTAGCTAAAAATGAATTTAGTGTTACAGTTGAATACCGCCGAAAATATGCATTTTAGAAAAAAAGTTTTATGGTTTTTTGGGGGAAACATTTTGGCAAAATTCATTTTTTCTAGCTGACCATAATATGGCCATATCGAGGTGGACTTTTTTTTTTTTAAATTGGAACCCCATGTTTTTTTTACATATTCTTAAAGTACATAAAAAAATGAGAAACTTTTGAGGGAAATATTTTTTTTATTGGACTTTTACTTTTTGAGTAACAGCTAGGTACTTTAAAATTTTGCTGGGCGAAAAAATAGTTGGCCATATTATGGTTAGCTATAAAAAACGATTTTAGCCAAAATTTTTACCCCACAAAACTATAAAACTTTCGTCTAAAACGTTTTTTTTTATATAAAAGGCGGTATTTAGCTGTAACACTTTAATTTGAACACCCGGTATAGTATTCCCTCATCGCTGGACGCTGGACGGTATATTATGTAGACGACAAAACTAATGAAGAAAAAATTGAAAACATAAAAATAAAACAAACTTACATTTATAGAGTCAGGTTTAAATGTAACTGTAATAACTTCTGTAAGATATGGATCAACTGTGAACTGTGTTGGAGAAACAGTAAAATTATTGGAATTATGAACTTTTCCGACTACAACGGCAATAAGTTGTCCCAAGTTTTGAAGGTAAATTTTTGCTTGGCATTCTTTTTTTACACAGACATTCTCAAAATAAAGAGTGTTTTTTGAAATAACAAAATAAGTATGAGTTCCAATCTAAAACAAAGTAAAATTAATAATATTAGATATTTTGTTCTGAAAAATATAAAATACAAAACTAACATCTGAAGGAACTACAAGATCTTCCTCACTATTCACAATATAATGCTCCTTGAACATTTTGCGTAAAGTGGTAAAATCTATCCAAGGCTCCGATGCTTCCCCATAAAGAGTTATTTCTGTTCCATCAATATGCTCCTTGGCTGGTTCTGAAACTGTTAGCAGGACTCTTTCTTTATAGACACCAAGAGAGTTCGGTTGAAATATTAAGGTTATTTCTGCAGATTGTCCGACTTCAACATTACCGTTAGATGGAAATATTGTGTACCCTGGTATTTCCAACGAGTTTGTATTGGCTATAGTTTTTAATCTGAGAAAAAAACAGGCGAATTTATTTATAATATTTCTGTAGCTTTAATGAAATAATTGTAAAAATTATTCTTACTTGATTAAACTTGATCGACCGTGTTTAATTTCTTTGGTTTTTTTTTCTTCAACTACTTTTTGTAATGTAGCATCGGTTCCTAAAAATAATTTTACTGGATGTATAAGTCTATCACAGCAATAATCAATATAATCGAAAGTAATCCATACATAAAAGAGATGCTATCGTAAAACTATGATAGAAATTATTAAATTCTCGAATCTTTCCTTAAAGGTTTAAACAATTTTTCCAGATACAAAATTTTTTATTTGTGTATCAAAGCCGTAAAGTTTATCTTTTTTGGTCGAATCAGATATTTGCGGCCGAGGCGTAGCCGACCAAGCAACTTCTGGTTACCTCGGCCTTGCACACAATATTTTCGAGGCGACTCTCTCATCTAGTAGAGCCAATATTTTTTAAATTCTTGTTTTTAAAAAGAGGCTTAAATGCAAGAATTGTTTCAAATTTTTATTAATCGAATAAAAATCCAACGTTAACTAATAGAATTTGTACAGAATAACTAACGATAAGTATGACAAACCTGTGTTTCTAAATAGCGTCCGTAAAGTAAATGCGGCCGTAAAGTAAATGCTGCCAAAAAGTGTCTCTTTAGGGATGTAAATAAATTCGTAAAATGTAATTTTTATGACAGTCGCCTAAAAAAATATCTAATAAATGAATAAACATTTGTATCCTGTTGAGACATTGTTCATATATTTGTGCAGGAATTAAAAATATATTTTTTTATGATCACTATCCAAAGTAGGGTTTTGCGCTTCCAAATACAACCACAAAGTTGACGTTTTCCGTAAAATGACGTTAAGTGATACCTTTGTCGCTCTCCAAGCGAAAAACTTGACAGCTTTGTTGCTTGCCTAAGTTAAGGTGATTACAACACCCCTTATAATTTTTGGACAAGCATATCACAAAAAGTGATTTTTTTAAAAACTTAAAATATTGACAAAATAATATCTAGAATATGCATATATTTGAAAGTTTTAATTCCTTTCGGTTTCCAAGATAAAAAATTAAAGGTCATTAATTTTTGAAATATAATTAAAATAAATGCATTTCTCATCAGCACTATTCTTAATATAATCCCCAAATTTAAGCTCTTAATCTCTTGTTAGTGATTATTTAAATTCACCGAAATTAGTGGCTAAAACGACTCGTTAAGTACTGCTTTCTAGTGTAACGCGTCTATAACTATCGTGTCGTACACTCTCAGTCATCATTCGTTTCTTGCAAAGATTTACATCAGTTTACACCAGAAGATAGCCCTTAACGATCCGTTTTAGCTACTAATTTTGGTGAATTTTAAAAAAATCATTAACAAGACATTTAAGAGCTTAAAGGAGGGTATGCTTTTGATAGGGAAATTTGGGCGGTCTCTGACAAAAAATTTAAATCTTTTAAATGCTTAGAAAAGAGTAATGTCAATAAATTCAATGTGGCAACGTTTTGATTTAATTATTTTAATGACTAATTGTCAGAAGTGACATTTTCTTGTTATTGTTGATAACAAAAAGTGTGAATCGTTTTCTTTTCAATTCGTTTATTATTTAATTAGTTAGAATACCTTTTTATTTTTACACTTTTTGTATCTATAATTTTACATGGCCCCAATAATTTTTTTTGTGCGATGGGTACATCAATAAAAAAAGTACTTTAAAAGCGGCCAACAATGAAACCTACTGGCAGTTTCTACTAAATATTCGATCATGAAGAGAAATTGACAGGGTAGAGCCTGGAGGAAACTCGCGCATTTGCACCCAATGCTATGCTACGTTTCGACGACAAGGTAGAGTAAAACAATGTTTATAGTAGCAACATAATAAATCTTGTTTGTTTTTATTCTAAAGGCAATGAAATGAGACCTAATATCCAACAAGATCCTATTCCCATCATTGAAAATGTGTACAACGACGATGTAGATATTGAAAATGGTGAAGGGAGAATGGCGAAAATATTAGAAATGTACCGCTCAAACTACCAGATAATCAAAGAACTTGTTGCGTGTACGGTGTTATTAGACGGCAGCGTATTTCAAGGGAAGCTGTTCTCAAGTTATGAATTCAAAACCGGATATTTTGCAACTTGGGGAACTGATCATGCCCGGAACATTTTGAGAATTGTTACTTTTCTGAAGAATCTGTTGCTCTATTGCGATTGCGGGCTGCTCCTAGGCAGCTTACTCATGTTGACAATAAATGTTTAATCTGCTCACTGATCGCGTAGTAGCTCTTAAAGAAAAAGCAAGATATTCGATTTTGACAATGAAAATATGGATGGCGACGATTGCAAGTGCTTAACCGGATTAAGTAAAGCGCAGTTTGCAACGGTTGTAGGCAACTACAATAACTTGACACCTAGAAGACAAGTTTCAAAAAAAGCGTAGCTATTTTTCTAATAAATCTGAGAAATGACCCAACTCAAAAAGTTTTAAGCAAGATGTTTGGCATGAAACCGAAGCAACAATATCTTATCAAAATATTCCAAAATGTTTTTGGAAGACTTTAAAATAAGTTTGGGTTTCTAAGAAATGTTGTGCCAAACATTTACGGACAAGAAACATTTGGAAGCATTTTTAAAGCAATATGTGCTTTATCCAATGCTTTTTTTATGCCTATAAATGAAAGTGGGTCTGAAGGTGACACATTCTGTGACAAGGTTTTGGAAATTTAATAGACATAATTAGAGATCAACGTCTAATTCAAGGTAGAATTGATTGGCCGCTAGTAGGCCGATTTATTGATCTTCAACACTTTCTAATTTTATCGGAAGATGAAATTCAGGACTTAACACTCGGTACATACCACATTCAATTATCGTACAGTTATACGTCATCACATATAAACGACGGCAACAAATTTGGTAAGACTACATCGTCAACCTAATGCCGAAAATGATAATACTCATCTGATAATAGCGTCAATACCTTCAAGGTTTCAAGCTGCTACCGAAAGAAAATGCTTTATTGAATATAACAGCCAACTAATTGGAGCAAACGCAATAACTGTCTGACCATGTCTTTGCAAATCAGGTGCACAAGTTTTAGGAATGTGTGGACATGTCTGCTCTGTAATATGGTTTTTTTCATATGTAAGGCATCAGCCAGGAATTCGTTATCCGTCAGGAGATATGGCAAATAATTATAAATGAAGTGGCTATTGCTAGATCATTTTATAGTATTTAATCAAGGCCACTTTAATGTTGGTATTTAGCATGGTCTTTCTGAACACATTTAACCCTAAATGAGATGTTTTTCATAGATCTCTTCGAAAATATTTAAGTTGGTTTTGTTTTGGTTTTCTAATTATATTGTAGTACACCAATAGGATATAATTCCTGCACTTGCTTTTTTCTTAGGTGTCATTGGCTTTGCTATGGTTATTACCCTCATATTGTGGGTAGTGTAACGTTATAAACGTTACGAGTTTCAAGCAAAGATATCTAAGCCGGCCCTGACTCTTGCATGATACACTAGATCGGATTTCCTTTGCGCCGGTCACGACTAAGCTTGATTTGAAGCGACGAGAATTTTCGTTTCACGGTACACCAGCGTTGCCAGAGTCAGTGCTAAAGTACTGAAATCAGTGCTTTTTGGCCATTATCAGTACCTCAGTGCTACTTTTTATGCTTCAGTACCTTTTCTGTTCAAGGCAAATAGTTAAAAAAAATTACTTTACATGCTTTTCTCCTCTATAAATGTCATGATCTATTGCTGTTTGTAAATTATAAAATCATCTGTGTGCAATCTGCTTGACTCACAGAGTTTAGAGATATACCTATTATTGGTGAGTTCGGTCTACGCACTCTTTTCACTATATTCACTCCTAAAGTACCTAATGCGTTCGGGTACGGAAGGAGCTAAAATAAAAGTTCCTCTTTGACCGTTCGGAGATGGTGGAGTGGAGTGTGGATCGGGCATGCGCATAAGGTGATTTAAATCGATAATAAGTTAATTGTGACTGATTCTTTAGTAAATAAGTTTTTTTTTTTGGTTCCCGTGAATATCATTAATATGGAAGAAACTTATACGGTCGTTACTGATAAGTACGATTAAATTTTAAGTACTGATATGTCACATTGACAACTGACATTGCACTCCGAGAGTTAAAGGAGTAAAATCATATTCGCACTCCGTTTACGCCTAATTACTCCACTCCACTCTGGAGTGCGCAGCCCGAACTCACCTTATATTAGATGTAAGAATAGAAATTAAGAGAGACAGAAACACGAAAATTCAGTGAACTCAAAAAATAGTATTGAACACAATATATCCCTTTTAGTAATGTTACTGGGAATACTGGGATATACGAAATGGCTTTAAGTTACGCTCAGGACAGTCACGAAAGTTCTGGCGCTAGGTCGCACAACTGATTTGTGCATTTTGTGTTTAATTCCATGTTTCGTAATCGTTAAATAAATGCAAATAGCACCATATTTTAAATTATATTTTTTTAAACGTTATTATGTGCTTATCATTTCAGATGGGGCAACTGTTTGTCAACTGACAGTACTTTTGATTTTTAGTCAGTATCGTTTGCAGTATCACTGCAGTACTTTTATTTTTCTATTGCTGGCAACACTGCGGTACACGGCCATTTCTGAATGCAACTCTTAGTCCGATAGGTTGGTTCGTACTTGTAGTTCGGTTGTGAATGTATTTTCAGGAAGACGAAAGGTAATCAAATTTGCACTATCTAACTTTAATTTGCTTCTAAAATAGTATATAAGTTTATTAAATCGCTTGGTGAGGTAAATGTAAATTAACAATTTATTTTATATTGTATGTACGAAATATTTCTTTCGTTTCATGCGATATCAGATACAAAATGGCCGTCAATTTTAAATGGTTTTAAATATTCGTTTTTTTTTTCATCTTTTAAGAGTGGTACATAAATACTATGGCTAACCTAAGTTAATATTACCATTTATAGATTTAAGATATGTATTTGACTATGTAGAGTAACTTTTGCAAAGTTTTCATGATATTTTTTTTAATACACGTGTTAAAAGATGGAAGAATATTTTCTTTTCTTACGGAAATTGACACAGGCTTTATTTTTATTTTTTATGAAAGAGAGGAAAGGACAGTAAAGAAAGAGGGGACAGTAACGAAAGAGAGGAGAAAGAGAGAAAAGGGACGAAAGATTCGTACATAAAGGAAGGAGAGAAACGAGGTGAAAAGGACTCTAAAGCAGACTAGGAGATATCTGTATCGTTAGCGATTTTTGACCAGGCTCCTGAATATAGTAGGGAGTTCGAGAAGTCAGCTCTCAACCCTCAGGAGAAGCTGAGACTTTCGATAGACTTCTCATCTGTCTATCCCTGCCAGTTAAGTGAAAATTATAAAAACCCTCACGTGTTTTTACCAAGCGATATAGTCATTTTTTTTTCCTATGTGTTTAATTCAATTTTACGTCATATATTCAACTTATGGAAATCAGTTTTATTTGTAAAGCCTAAAACCAGGGCAGATTCCAACATTACTTGTATATTAATTTTTTTGTTTTGTAAGACAAGCCACAGTAATTAACTATTTAAATATACATCCATATATGTATTCATTTGCGTATTACTTCTAACTTTCAGCTGGTAATTTTATGGTACGATTCGTATTTATCCAGCACCTAAATACGTGGCGTCCACAATCGAGTTTTTTTATTTCTTTAACAATCTTTTTAATTAAAGTTTATACCATAAAATTACGAGTCAAATTCTTAGCCGAATCACACTGACCCAATATTTTATAACATTCATAGAGCTAGTCTGGGTAAGTTATGTTAATGGGAGAACCAAGCCGAATCACACTGACCCAATATTTTATAACATTCATAGAGCTAGTCTGGGTAAGTTATGTTAATGGGAGAACCAACGTTACTGTCTCCCTGCTCCACTATGGGGCTAGCACTGTTAATTAGAAGCCAACAGTGAATGCTCGAGTGGGGAATTACTGTCAGGCTATGCAATTTAATTTTTAATTTCAGAAAAATTAGAAAAAACTTGACACCCGATTGAATCTAAACCCGGATCTTCCGGATCCAAAGTCTCAAACTCTTCCCCACCCCGCTACCCCATCCCGCTTCTTGTAATTTTGTAAATGTGTAATGGTGTTTAGGTACTTGTTAGGTGCGTACAACATAGGTTTTCTAAAAATGTTTAAGAGCAAAAATCTACATAGTTATTTTAAAAATGTACATGTGTATTTCTGTTTTAATTAATAAATTATTAATCTTTAACTTCTGTTGTTTTTTGTCTCTGGAGCTAAGGTATAGCATTACATTACCTAATTCAGGCTTTTTTTAAAGAACTTTTAAACTGATGGAGATTTTTTTGTACTGACCATTTGCAGACCACCACCATCAGACACCAATATCCAAAACTTAAAAACCGAAAAGAGTGATTGAATAGAAACGAAATCGCAAAAGTAAACCTTTCTGTTGGCTGATTTTTACTGACATCGATCTTTAATTCTATACCTCTATCGCCTGATTGCGCCTAATTTTATTGCTATCACACCAAGAACTTTTGAGATGTTCAAAACCTCGCCTAGTTTAAAACGCTTCTATAACACTCGACATTATCTGTCTTTCTTTCTCTCTGTATTTTCGAGATAAGTCCATCATACAGTCTGCTACATTAACTAGGTACTCGTATTTCCATAGTAACATGGTATTTGCATTACCCCTACCATCTATGTATTACGTTGAAACCCTGGATACAGTGGCGGCTCGTGAGGTAGTGCCACTGTGCCATGGAACTACCTTATTTTTGATGCAAAAATATATTTTTTCTTTTTAAAGCGTCTTATCATATTTTATTTTATGCATTTCTTTTTATATTCAAAAATTATTTAAAGTGTGGCAACCTCGCGCTGCATAAATCTCCAAGCTCGTGCTGCGTACCGGAGCCAGTTCTCAGCTGGCACTAGGGGGGAGAGAGAGAGAGAGAGATTTTACCAGCAGCCTATGTTAGCAACAGAGATAAGGAAATTTTACATTTATTTATACGGTAAAATCAAGGACTATTCATGCCAGGCACAGCGCCGATAGCTCTTCAGATAATCGCAGTTTCTCGATAATGTCGATTGTTGACAGAATTAACTGAATTTCTTTACGCGCTTTTAAGTTTTCCGTTACGTTACGAAGTATTATTAGTGACGTTAATGTGGGTCTTTTTGTTTTCGATAAACTTGTTTAAATATCTTATTTCCTGGTTTTTAATCTATTGTAACAATGAATAAAATTTTGTAAATGGAATTGAACATTTTAATCATAAAGTAATTGAAAACTTTGCAACCAAAAAAGAAAGAATGGGCTTCATTTATCGGAAACTGTAAAACCAATATATGAAGCAACTTTGTGCGCGTTTGTAAATACTGTAAATAGGTATAGTCTTATTTTTGTGATTTTTTTGGTATATGGACCTTTATGATAACAAACTGCAAGGACTTTCAGCATTAATTACTGGGGGTAAGTTAATTTATAATTTTTAATTAATTTTACAGAGTTCTTTGTTAAGTTTTGAGTAATTTTTTGGCAAAGTTTAGGATAAGACTAACCGTGACGGCCTGTTCCGTGGCAAAACTTTTGTTAGAAACCTCATAAATAGTAGTCATATAATAGATATAAAAGTATCCGTCCTTCATTTATTTTTTTAATTAAAATTTTATATCTATTTTGACAATACCGTGATAAATTTTTGCCCAAAGCAAGTTTTTTAAACGACTTTTGGTTAAAAATTTGGGCGTGGTACCCCAAAAAATTTTTCACCTCTGGTGGGGGGCCTCCGGCGGGGTTTTCACATTTGTTAAAAATCAAGCACTACCATCTCGTATTATCACGAGTCGCCACTGTCTGGATACGCGCATAAGCTTTGTTACCAAAATGTTTATTTTATCATTATTTTGTCTTCAAAAACTCCGCCATAAAAGAGCCTTTTTGAAGATGTTCCGGAATGGTTTGAATGTTAAAATTTTCGGAAAATGTTTCTTTTTTATATCTATAAGTGTGCCAAATCTTATGACCGGGAGCATGGGACCCAGAAAAGCATACCCTCCTTTGAAGATTATATTAAGATTAGTGCTGTTGAGGAATGTATTTATTTTCATTATAATATTTCAAAATTTAAAGTCCTTTGATTTTTTTCTTGGAAACTGGAAGGAATTATAACTTTAAAATATATGCATATTTTAGATATTACTGGCTTATTTATTTTCCCAAAATTTTAATTTTTGAGATATGCTTGTCCGAAAATTATAAGGGGTGCTGTAATCACCTTAAATAAAATATAAATATAATATTTCATTTAAAAAATGATTTTCAAGTTATTTGTACGTAGTTTGATGTTTTTTTTATTTTATTATCCAAGTTAAAGTTGATTTTGAATATCCCTTTTTTCATGATTAACGTAGATATAGGCAACACAATACAAGAGGGAATTGGCAATGATTGCCAACAGGCCATAAACAATCATCAAAAAGTACAATTAATTGCTTTTCTAAATGCCAAATAAAAGCAATTGCTTTTCTAAATGCCAAATAAAAGCGCGGCTAGTTGGCATTTAAATTTTTGTAGAATGCGCTTTGAAGTCATATATTGGCATTAATCTGAATTTTAAATGGTAATGAAATAAAAAATAAATCACTAAATAAATACTGTAACGGTTTGGCTCTACGGACGAGACAGTGCCAGGGTTTGCCACAACAGTACGAGACAACGAACCGTCAAGGTGACAGGAAACCCAACCTACAATCGGGCAGGCTGCCAGAGACTGGGAGAAAGTGTGAAGAATGATCGAGGAGGGTCATGGAAATGGTTACCATAGTTTGTTGATGATACGACACTGTCAATTTGGAGTGGAAGAGAGAAAGCGGTTCAGCGCGGGGCGGATCAACGTTTTAATTGTAAATAGTTTACGCGTTCGGATATTTATTTTGTATTTTAATTAAATAAATAATTTCAACCCACACTCGTGTTACAATTGGTGTCAGGTGTGGGGTAGTGAAAGAAGATGTCTAAGAAGATAAATCAGTTGCTGGTTGCAGAGCTCAGAAGAGAGCTAGAAGAACTTGAGCTAGACACGACGGGACCCAAGACGGTGCTGGTAGCACGTTTGAGGGAGTACTACGAAAGTCGAGGTGACGATCCTGATGCCATAGAGTTTGAAGATCCCTCCCTGAAGGCTGTGAAGTCCTTTATCCATGCCGAGCTTGCCGAAAAGATGACCAACCTGTCTACGGAGATGTCCAACCTGTCTACGGAGATGTCCCTTCAGCGAGATGAGCTTACAGAAAAGATGGTTAACCTGTCTACGGGGGTTAATGAAGAAGTTTCTAAACTCTCCACCGAGATCTCCGATTAGCGAAATGAGCTTGCTGAAAAGATGACCAGCCTGTCCTCCGAGATGTCCAACCTCTCCCGGGCCATGGCTAACCAGGCAGCAGAACTGCGAGCAGAAATTTCCCAACAGGAAGAAAGAATAACCGGTGTGATCGCTCAGCAGGAGGAAAAAATATCCGGCGTCGAAGAAGAGATCCAGAAATTACAAGATTTCCTGTCCAATCCGCCACCTCCTGGAAGCAGAGAAGAGGAACCCAACCCCGTGGTAGAAAGGCTTGGAGAGCAATCTTTCAACTCTCGAGATCAAGCTCCATGCGATCGAAGAACGATTCTCCCGCCAGTCTTCAAGAGGTGAAGATCGACGAGACTTCGGCGCTGTAAATGAGACCAAAGCCAGAATGAAGCCACCTACCTTCGACGGCAAGACCTCCTGGCCCAACTATTTCAAGCAGTTCAACGCAGCGGCCGACGCCAACGGATGGTCCCCTGGGGAGAAGGCAGTAGCACTCATAGTTGCCCTACGTGGTGATGCTCTAGATGTCCTGCAGACCCTCCATGCCGACGAGTCCAAAGACTTCGATCAACTGGTGAAGCGTCTAGAGATGAGGTACGGCCAAGCACACCTGGAACAAGTCTACCAGTCCCAACTTAAGAATAGAAGACAGAAGACAGGTGAGTCCATCCAGGAATTCGAAGCCGACGTTGCACGGATGGTACGCTTTGCCTATCCCTCGGCCCCTGAAAGCGTACTAGAATGCCTAGCTGTCCAAGCGTTCGGCGATGGAATGAGAGACCAGGAGTTGCAGAGAGCACTGCGCCTAGCCCGTCCCAAGGTCCTGGTGGATGCACTGTCAACGGCGTTGGAGTTTGAAGCAGCAACTGCAGCGTCCCGTGCTCATGACCGAGTCCGAGCCGTCACCAGCCACTCCAGCGAAGAGGACCACCATGGAGAGTCCAACAGGGAGATCCTAGAACAGGTGGTGAGCCTGATGAAGACTATGGCGACGAAGAAGAGGAGATCAGTACGATGTTGGAGCTGCGGAGAACTTGGTCACGTCAGAAGTACATGCCAGCATCGTGACAAGACCACCCAAGATGACCCCAGGCAGCCAGAAAACTGGAACGGGTCGACTCCAGGAGGGCGACATCGACCCGAAGTAGCCTACAAGACCCTCTCCTCGTCCTGGCTTCACTGAGTCACCGTCCCAGCAGCATCTATGTAGACGGCACCGTAGACGGCAAGAGGTATTCAATGCTGGTGGATACCGGAGCAACGAAGACCATCGTCCGCCGAGGAGTCGCCAGGAAACAGAAGATGTCACCCACCAGGTGGCGATTACGAACCGCTACAGGGGAAGCAGCCAAGGTCCACGGTGAGGTATACGTAAGAATACAGTTTGGTTCCACCCATGTTTCGCACCCTGCCTTAGTAGCCGACATCGAAGAGGACGTCATCTTGGGAATGGACATTATGGATATCTATGGCTTCCAGCTAGACTTGAAGCAACGAGTCATCCACATCGGCGCCGAAGAGTTGATTCTGCACCAACGTGAGACAGCCGTCGCAGAGGTAATGCTAGCCGAAGACGTCGAACTCCCAGCAAGATGTGAGTCCATAACCGTAGCTCGTCTGAACGGGTCCATCCAAGACGGAATTCCAGCCATGGTGGAGCCCAGAAACCATGACCAGGAGCTAGGAAGAGGCATCCTCGTTGGTAAGGCACTAATCAAGTCCGCTGCAAGTGTGCCTGTTCGTCTCATCAACATCAACGACCATCCAGTCACCCTCAAGAAAGGCGCTCAAGTAGGAACTTTCGAGCCAATAACAGCAGTGATTCACCAAGGGATTGCTGAGGAAGAACGGAAGTCAGACAAACTCGGACAGATCCTAGCCACTGTCGGTCCATCCCTGTCTCAACAAGAGAGGAAGAAGGTGAGAGACCTAGTCAACCGCTACCGTTCCATTCTGGGTTCGACGGATGGCAGACCAGGAAGAACCAGCATAGTAAGACACAAAATTGACACTGGTGAGGCGCGCCCTATCCGCCAAGCTGCTCGACGACTGCCCCAAGTCAAGAAGGAAGAGGCGGAGAGAACGCTCCAGGAGATGGTGAAAGACGGAGTGGTTGAACCTTCCAGCAGCCCCTGGGCCTCTCCCGTAGTACTGGTGAAGTAGAAGGATGGGTCAACACGGTTCTGCGTCGACTACCGCAGGCTCAACGATGTCACTAAGAAGGACAGCTACCCTCTGCCAAGAATCGACGACGCCCTAGATGCACTAGCGGGTTCCAAGCTGTTCTCTTCCCTGGATCTGAAGAGCGGTTATTAGCAGGCAGAAATGGATCCCGCCGACAAAGAGAAGACGGCGTTCACCAGCGGAACTGGTCTGTGGCAGTTTACAGTCCTTCCATTTGGTCTTTGCAACGCTCCAGCCACTTTTGAACGACTGATGGAAAACATCCTCAGGGGTTTATCCTGGAAAACCTGTCTCGTTTATTTAGATGATGTCATCATACTGGGGCGGACGTTTGACGAACACCTGCTAAACCTCGAAGAGGTTTTCAAGAGACTTCAAGCTGCAAACCTGACGTTAAACGTGAAGAAATGCCACCTGTTCCAAACCGAGGTCAGCTACCTAGGACATATAGTTAGCAGAGAAGGTGTCGCCGTAGATCCAGACAAGATTCACGTAGTCGAGCAATGGCCAGTCCCCTCCGATAAGCACCAACTGAGAAGCTTCCTTGGACTTTGCTCTTACTACCGCCGCTACGTCAAGATGTTCGGAGACATCGCCAAGCCGTTGACCCGATTGACTGAGGAAGGTAGAAGCTTCAGCTGGGATGAAGAATGCCAAGAAGCCTTCGACACTCTGAAGAAACAGCTGACGTCGACTCCGATCCTAGGCTATCCACTTCCCGAAGGAAAGTTCATCCTCGATACTGATGCCAGCAACGTGGGAATCGGTGCCGATTTATCACAGCTCCAGGATGGTCGGGAAAGAGTCCTTGGTTACTTCAGCAAGACGTTGTCCAAACCTGAACGTAACTACTGTGTCACCAGGCGAGAACTTCTAGCAGTGGTGAAGTCCGTTGAGCATTTCTACAAGTATCTGTATGGGCGAAGGTTCCTGATCAGAACTGACCATGCCAGCTTGAAGTGGTTACTTAATTTCAAGAATCCTGAAGGACACGTAGCGAGATGGATGGAAAAACTGCAGGAATACGACTTCCACATCGAACACCGACCCGGGGTGAGCCACCGCAACGCCGACGCCCTTTCCAGAAGACCTTGCCAACAGAATTGCTCCCATTGCAGTCGCCTTGAGGAGATGGAAGTCAGCCTGCGCCAGACTAAAGTCGTCAGCGAGGAATGGTCCAAAGGGAGGATTCAAGAGCAGCAAGAGAGCGACCCTGACCTGAAAAGAATTAGAGAATGGTTGTCAGCAAATCGTCGTCCAACCTGGCAAGAGGTATCGTCATCTTCACCAGGACTGAAATCCTACTGGGCTCAGTGGAACTCCTTGGTGATTGAAGAGGGGTTGCTAAAAAGAATCGTTGAAAATGCCGATGGCACTGAATCAAAGAGGCAGCTGCTAGTCCCGAAGACCTGCATACCAGAGATACTACGACAGCTTCACGATGGAACGTCAGGAGGACACTTGGGTGTGAAGAAGACGTTACAGAAGGTTCGAGAAAGGTTCTACTGGGTGAGCTGCTCCAACGACGTAAGAGACTGGTGCCGAAGATGTGCCACCTGTGCGGCGAGCAACGGACCACAACGCAAGCGTAGGGCTGGAATGCAGCAGTACATCGTAGGAAGCCCATTCGAGAGGATCGCTGTAGATGTACTGGGTCCTCTGCCAGAAACCGATGCAGGGAAGAAGTACATTTTCGTCGTAATGGACTACTTCACCAAGTGGGTAGAAGCGTATGCTGTTGCCAACCAAGAAGCTGCCACCCTCGCTGACATCCTGGTGAAAGAATTCATCAGCCGATTTGGGGTGCCCTTGGAACTACATTCCGATCAAGGAAGGAACTTCGAAAGCAAGCTGTTCCAAGAAGTCTGCCAGAAGTTGGGAATCCGGAAGACCAGAACAATGGCCCTACACCCGCAGTCCGATGGAATGGTGGAACGCATGAACAAAACATTGATCAGGCACTTATCAAAGGTTGTCTCCGATCATCAGCGGGACTGGGACGAGCACATTTCACTGTTCTTGATGGCCTACAGATCAGCTGTTAATGAATCCTCAGGACAGACACCGTCAAAAGTACTCTTTGGTCGAGAGATGAGGCTGCCATGCGATCTGATGTTTGGTTCCAAACCTGGTGAAGACATGGCCGGAGAAGATTATGTGTCAGACCTCCGCAGGAAGATGGGAGACACCCATGAGCTAGTACGGACCAACCTGCAGTTAGCTAGCGACCGAATGAAGAAGTATTACGACAGCCGAGCAGCAGAGTCCTGCTATAAGGAAGGTGACCTGGTATGGCTCTACAACCCACGAAGAAGGCGGGGCTTATGTCCAAAGCTGCAGAAGAGCTGGGAGGGTCCATATGTCATCAGGAAGAGGATCAATGACGTAGTCTATCGAATCTACAAGGCTCCCAGAGGAAAACCGATAGTAGTCCATTCTGATCGACTAGCACCATTCGCCGGAGACCACGATGAAGGTGTACGAATACAGCGGCTCCAGGACGGAGAGAACCCTACGTCTGAAGACTTCAACAGCATTCCAGGAGGAATGCATCTGAGGAGGGGGCAGTGTAACGGTTTGGCTCTACGGACGAGACAGTGCCAGGGTTTGCCACAACAGTACAATGACATATATAGATTAATAGACTGCTCATCCATATATAAACAAGACGACGAAAAGCGGGTCATATTGCTTGGCTTGCCGAGTGCTCACCAGGCAGAATCGGTCTGGCCCAAATGAGTTTAAAACTCATATTTCATCAAAGTAGGAATTGAATTAAAAAAAATGTATGTTTATTTCAAGACAGAAGCTTGCGTTAGATATTTTAAAAAAGGATTTTGAGTCATAATGTCTAGTTTCCCAATTTTCAAATTATTTTAAGAGATCTAACCAATTTTGAAGATAGATATAAACAATTTTACACTCATGTGTATATACCTAACTTTAGACCACGACCACTGTATAGTGGCACTATTCGGACACTTTATTATTCTTTTAAAATTTATTTCGCATTATAGAAGCAGATATTATGCAAAAATTGAATGAACTTTTTAAAGATTTTACTAAAAGTTAGTAGCTTTTTCACATTCTAAAGTTTGTTCCCTTTAGACAATTAAGGATTATTTTGGCGGTGAATGTGAATGATTTGATAAATAATAATAAGATTCCACCAGTGGAAATCTGATCAACATCATAGTAAAATGAATTAGGTACAAAGTGCAATCTTAGTTGACGTCAAGATCCGTTTAGCATCGGTAAGGGGGAAAGAAAGATTCTCACTTACAATCACAAAAAGAACGTACAACTAAGCTTAGTCGATGTAAGTTAGCTCAGATTAGTGGTAAAAAGAAAGCGACTATTAATAAAAAGAAAAGTAATCCAGCTAAAACAAGAATTATGACTACTGTCTTTAATAATGATATGTTGCCAGTACTAGTAGAATGTTAAGTGTTGAGTTATCTTCTTCAGGCAATGGATGTACGTATGCATAATTTAAAATGTTTGGTTAATTATTATTATGTATAATGTGTTTTTGCAGTTAATGAACATATACCTACTACTGAAGCAGATAATGAAGATTTGTGTGCTGCTGAAGAGCTTTGCTTAATTTACAAAACTTCGTTTAAAAGCAGAAAATTGGGATCGATTGTTCAACACAAGTGAAGAGTGGTGATTTAGTTGATCCATTTTCAAACAGAATTGTCAGTGCTAAAGAACTATCTACTTTAATAGGATTGCAATCCTTCCAGTTATTAGCCACCATTGTGGAATTCGTTGTTTCTAAAGAATAGGAAAAAGGAGATCAGTTATGTCTGTAAAGGATTAAGTTATAATTTACTTTTATGAAGTTGAAAACTGATATGCAAGATATAATGTCTTATCCATTTTATTTGGAGTGAATAAAACTTTTTATCATTAAATTTTTTAACATTTTTTAATAAAACTGGTAGAAGTTCTTAGTATGGTATAATTCGGCCTTCAAAACATGACATATTAAATAATGTGCCTCTATGTAAGTAAGAGTACTACTTGATTGGACCGAAATACCAATACAGCAAGCCAAATGTCTTTGTTGTAGGCTAAAAAATTACTCTGCCTACAAAAAGAGGCATACTATTAAAATATTGACTGGAGTGTCACCTACTGGTCTCATTACTTACAAAAGTGAAGCATATGGTGGTAGAACTTCAGAAATAGACATTTTTTAACAACATAGTTTAATACTTGAAGTGTGTGAATCATTTCTCGATAGTAAAATGTTTAACAAAGGTTTTCTTATTGGAAACATAACAGAAGCTGAAGGTATACAAATTATACAGCCTCCTTTCCTCAATAAAAAAAATCAGTTCAGCCATCAAGAGGCTTTACTTAATGCCAAAATTGCCAGAGCTAGAATTCACATAGAAAGAACCTATCAAAAAATAAAAGTGTTTGTCTCTCTGTATTGGTACTTATGTCCGTTTTTCTTCTATTTATATTGAGTTTTTATTATACGATACTTCTCTGTATCTAACTAAATTTTAAAATGTACTTGTAAAGCCCAGATAGCTCTAACTCGGGCCTTTGAATATAATAATATTTATGTAATTGTATTTACAATAAATACTTTATTATTAATATTATTATTATAATTAATTATAATTCATAAAATTATTATAAACGTATTTACCTTGTACCTACTTGTATTGATACTTTCGTGAAAAATGAAATGTTACTTTTTATATTTCTGTAGCTGGTCTTACAACCCTTTATAGAGCAATTCACCATTTAAATTTAAAAACAAAACAAGTTTTTATACTCAAATAATTAAAAAATTTAAAACAGAACATAAGTATAATTAAAACTAAATAAAATAAACAACTCAACAAAATGTCCGACTGAGTAATGACAATGAGAACAAAATCTCAACTAGACTAAACTTTCTTTAAAACCGGTCCTGTGAAAGTTTTGTTTGCCAGTGAGCACTCAAAATTGAGACAAAACACAAACATTGCATGCACTAGACAAAGAGAAAACATCTCCCAGTTCGACCCGCTTTTCATCGTTTTATTTACGTATGGATAAGCAGTCTATTTAAACTATATATGTCATTGCAACAGTACGAGACAACGAACCGTCAAGGTGACAGGAAACCCAACCTACAATCGGGCAGGCTGACAGAGACTGGGAGAAAGTGTGAAGAATGATCGAGAACGGTCATGGAAATGGTTACCATAGTTTGTTGATGATACGACACCACATACTTAAATAGGTATACGGCGTAAAACCCTCTGCGCATCTTTACTGAGTGTTTAATAAAAGAAGATAGAAATGACCGCCATTTTTATATAAACAAACTGAAACTTATGCAACCAATTTATCTTTCCATCTGTCAAAAGTGTCAAATTTTAATGTGTTTGTGAATTTGGTTAAATTTTTTTGTGTTATTTTAGAATATTTTGATTGTGGATATTATTTTCTAAGTGTATAAACGTTTTATTTATTTTAACATTTGTGAATAGACTTTAATCCCAGTATAAGTTCTCTATACTGGGCTTTATTCAAGATGTCTTGTAAGATCTTGCAAGAACATAAGAAGACTGTTGCCAATAGATTCAAATGTTACATTCCACAAGTAAGTAATAAGATTTAGCAAAAATAAAGGATATGAAAGAAGTGTCTTTATATTATTTTAGGGTTCCAAAACAAGCAGATCGTTCCTTATTGTGGTTATCTGCCATATAGAGATTGGACAAAATTTATTTTAAGTTGTTAGTACAATTCACTGCAGAATCAATAAGGACGACTCGTTCACTAAAAATTTGTAGCTTTTAGAAATTATACAAGAAGAAAGTAAATTGTTTAAAATAAAACAAATATGCAACCATCAATTTAATTTTAAAGTATCCTGGAAATTTTAATATTTTTAACTTCCTCTACTGTACTTTTGTCATTTAAAATTAGTATTTAGGTATTTAATCTATTATTTGTCGGCCTATTATTTATCAGTCTAAGAACCGATTCCACCGTTGTGTTAAACGAAGTTTAAAATTACATTTTTACATTAACAATGTCATTTTAATATCCGTTTAACACAACGGTGGAATTGGTCCTAACATATATTTTTAAACATTAAAATATTTTTTTGTTGTAGAATAAAAATTTAATTCAGATATAATATTGTATTATTTCTTTTAAAAAATCTGTACAAAATGATGTATTTAAAAGTGAAAAGACCTAGACATCTGCAACCAAGTTTTCATATTGCTGTATTTCTGGTCACCTATGTACTAGTAATCTTGTATAAAAATGGCCGCCCCTATGTTAAACAGGTCGGACGTCTCTCTTGCTCCGTATACCTATTATAAGTATGTGTACGACACTGTCAATTTGGAGTGGAAGAGAGAAAGCGGGTCAGCGCGGGGCGGATCAACGTTTTAATTGTAAATAGTTTACGCGTTCGGATATTTATTTTGTATTTTAATTAAATAAATAGTTTCAACCCACACTCGTGTTACAATACTGTGCTATTCAGTAAAATATCAAAATTCAGAAAATTTGGACGGACAGGAGCATATAATAGGCG
The DNA here is from genome assembly GCA_927349885.1 of Psylliodes chrysocephalus. Taxonomy (NCBI): domain Eukaryota; kingdom Metazoa; phylum Arthropoda; class Insecta; order Coleoptera; family Chrysomelidae; genus Psylliodes; species Psylliodes chrysocephalus. The sequence goes on along the minus strand of OV651813.1, from coordinate 60,075,524 downwards.
CCTAAATAAAAGTAAACAAAGGAAGCTTCCGAATAATAGGAAATTGGGTTTAAATACAGGCCAGCTTCCTTCTTCGTCTCACCAGGATAATACTCTTCAAATATCTACTAAGGCAATCGATAATCAAATTATACACGAAGACAATTTTGAATTTATGAATTACGAATACAGTGACAATTCTGAGAATCATGATAATATAGTGGAAAGTAATGTTCAGTTTTTGCGGCAATGGGCTCTGAATTTAAATATACCACATACTGCACTAAAAGCTTTATTGGGAGTTTTACATAAAATGAATATAGGGAACATACGAAATTATCCCAGATAGGATTATTAAACCCGAAAATATTAAATTCTAATAATATTTAACATAACCTCACAAATTTTAACTTTTCAAGCTTCCATGCAGCACATTCTGTAATGAATTAGCATTCTGTCAAGTAAACCTACATGTAACTTTACTCAGAGGTGAAAAGATCGGCCGTAAAGTCGATAATTGACCCCCAGATATATCACAGTGACCAACGTGTATCGTTATGAATAGTTTCAAAATATGGTCGTCAACGATGGGTAGGTATAGTAAAACCAGAGATCTAGTTACTCTCATAAATCATATTAGCCGACGACCCTCATTATCACTATTGTTCGATTTGTAGATAAGCGATAAAATTATCTGTTGGTTAAAAGGTTCCCAGGTCCGGATTAAAATATATATTCTCATGAAATAGTAAAGAATGTTTTTTAATAATATTATAATTGACGGCTCTCTATTTCAATTGTTAACAGTTTTAAATGTAAAACTATTTTTATAATAAAAAATTTTCTAGAATTTAAAGTACTATAAAATTTACTTGCCTGACTACCTGACTTTCTGTACTAAACGTTTATTAAGGCGATTAGCGATAATGGGATATAGAGTTACAAATAAATTACCAGACCTTGAAGACAAAAATACTATTGTTTAAGATATCGAGCCCTATAATTCCAGACAGATTAGAGAAAGTTAAATAAATAATGGGTAGTAAGTTAGTACGTAACTGTTTTGAGAACTGACCAATTACCGTTTTTAGAAACGAAAGGAGGATAGTAGTTAAACCAAATTCATTCATTAAGGAATATTCCGTTGTGTCAGTTTCGTTTATTTCGAAGTGTCATAAAAATTTTATATAGTGAAAAATGTTCCGTCCATGGGTTGAACCTGCAGCCAGTACTGGTGGTGGTAATACCACTAACCGACAAGTTTTACACGTTGATGGGAAAACAAATATTAAGTGTTTATACCTCCCTTATGGAACATGGAATGACCAAGACTCAAGCAGTGCGAGAAACTGCCTTTTTAACGAATACGCCGTATTCTACAGTATTTAAAATAGTAAGTAACCCTATTTTAAAAAAAAGGAAAAGAAAAGACCCTGGTACTTCAAAGAAAATAGATGGCTGTGATGTAGACCCAATTCGAAGGAAAATATATGACTTGTATAGAGAGCAAATTGTGCCTACACTAGATATATTGATGCAACCACTTGAAAAAGAGGGAACTGGCATCCAGTGTAGGTAGCAAAGAGACTTTAAGGAAGTCTCTTTTAAGAAACGGATTTAAATGTAATACATTTATTAACAGCAAAAAAGTCATAATGAAATCTGTGCGCCTTAAGTAATGGAGATTTCAATATTTATTGACGATAAATGATTTTAGAGAAGCTGGCAGAACAGTTGTGTATTAGGATGAAACTTGGTTCGATACACACGATATTCCAAACAAAAGTTGGGTAGACTATTCTGATTTGCGCCAGACTAATGCGCCACATAATAAAGGCAAACATATTACTATAATACATGCAGGAACCAATAATGTTTTTAGACTTAATGCGTTGTCGTTATCGGCAAAAAATATTAAGGATTCCTTAGAGTAGGTACGTCTCTGCGTATAGACCGACCGCCTACTGATAAGTAAATTACCTGTTGTTTTATGGTAGTCACTAGATTTCTGGTTTAACTATACACCTTTCGTAATTAATAAGTATATTTCCAACAATCTGTATCTGTAATGTGTATAGGGTGGGTTACCCCATGGCATTTAGGTCTCATTAGGCCCATTGTGCATTCTCCTGTGAAGATAGGCACCTCCTAGCTCGTGAGCCAGCCTACAGATTTAATGTAGTTGACAAAGTCGCCAAGAGGTGCTTCTCTTATATCAGCCAGTGTTAGCCGATACTCGCCGAACACAAATCTAATAAATGAGAGCGTCGAGCAATCGTAAAGGATATGCTCGATGGTCTCATGTTCTTGTTCGCACCCTCTGCAGAGTACGGATTCTGACAGCCCCATGATATGGAGATGCTTTCGTACTTGGCAATGACCAGTCAGAATGCCTGTGACTAGGCGCAGATTCTGTCTAGTCATAGTCAAGTATTTCTTTGCTGCAGTGTTGTCAGGATAACTTAAGAGCTCCCTGGCAACTCTGCAGTTTCTTGTTTCATCGCATCTTTCCTTGAATATCACAGGGGAATATTCTTTAATTAGGTCTGTCACTACCGATTTTGTCAGGCCAATAGAAGGGCCAGGTCTAAAAAGTATTTGGTTGGCTACTTTCTTGGCTAGTGAATCAGCAAGACGGTTACCTTTCGATGTGGCGTGACCTTTAATCCATCTTAAGGTGACCACGTTGTTGACGGATACTTCGGCCAAGGCTTCGTGACATTCTAGTACTAACCCTGAATAAATTCGTGGTCTGTTCAGGGTGAGTAGTGCTTGTCTGCTATCTGTATAGATGAGCATGTTCCTTCCAGTGATATTGTTTCTGGTTATTTCTTTTGCTGCTATGAGAATCCCCGTTAGCTCTGTTTGAACTACACTGGCACTATTGCTCACAGCCCATTTTATGTTTAGGTTTAAGAATCTGGAGTATATTCCACATCCTGAGCCTTGTTTTGTTTTAGAACCGTTGGTGTAGATATGAATCGTAGCTGCCACTTCTGGCTCTTCCATTTATTCTATTATAACTTTATATGGCTTATGAAAGATATATTTTGGTGAGATAGAGTCCATGTTCACTTGAAGCAGCGCCCCCTGCCGAAAGTGACGTCTCGCTTCACCAGATCCTACATCAGGTTCTATTTCCAACAATTACGTACTAATGGGATATCTGACATACAGAGATGTAAAAATAGATAAATACCTACAAAGATTCGTAAAGAAAAAAATATTTTTTTGTTGAGTCCGATTCACTTTAGAATAAGTTTATTGGACAGATTTGTGAGAATTTTAATTACTGAGGAGCGACGGAACAATTTTGAATTCAGAATAACCAAAACTTGTTAAATATTAAGTAAATTACTAGATTTGATCTATATTCCTCAACTAACCTAGAGTTGCTTTTCTTGCTTTAATATACTTAGTTTGGTATCCACCATGTGAATTAATATGTTTGTTAAAAAGGTAACCCAAAATATTATGTTTAATCAGCTGCTATAATTATAGAAAAAATTATAAATTAATTCTGATAATACCGCATTTGATAATATAACAATCTCACTTATAAATATGTATTGGCTCGTTTATATATAAGAGGTAATTCAAGAATATTTAACAAAAAAGTAAGATTCGCAAAAATTTCTGGTGATTAAAACTGCTGTTTTTAATCATGAGATATTTATCATTTATTAAAAATGGCCTACCATCACTATTCCTAATAAGTTAAAGGACACTTGTTTTAATCAACGAAAAACAAAACTGCCAATATATGACCATTATAATTCTAATTGGATTTTAACAGGCATATTTTTAAGTTTCATTTGTGCATTCGCGACCTAAGCAGTGAAAGCTAAATCTTGACCAAACGGCTGCTTCTCATTATCGCATTAAATGCTAATATTATACATAAAGGCGGATATAATGCTAATTCTTTTAAGCACCAAAAACGCAAAATGTGCCAATTCTGGTCACCGTGGCTTATTATCATAAAATCTAATAAGCCACAAAATATTGCGTGCCAAATAAAGCGCTCGGTTACGTAATGATGACTGCTTCTAGAAGCTTTGGTGTCCAGATTTAAATGCTTATTAGCTTTGCTATTAGCACCGAAATCCACTTGCAAGCTTCTTTATGGCATCTTGTGTTATTTGGGAGTAGATTGATGTTGAGTGGCTATAATAACGAGAATGCTTTCATAATCAATAACATTTATTAAATACATTTAATTAAAAATATTGTAATTTGCAAATACTAACTTAACTGAAGAAAAATTGTTTTAGGACCGATTCCACCATTGTGTTAAACTAAGTTTAAAATGACATTTTTACATTAACAGTGTCATTTTAATCTCCGTTTAAAATATTTATATTATTTACTTATTTCATCAAAAAATTTCTACTTTTAAAACCATCTGATTGCTTTTTGAGGTTTGCTTTTATGTTGGGTACGTTTCAATATTCAGTTTATTTTTTATGGAATTGATGATTCATTGCCCATAATGATGAATTTTTAAAGCACATTCTAAGAAAATGAGTTTACGTTGTTTTTTAAACGTCAGTCCATGAACTTTTGGTATACTATTTTGATTTTGAGGGCAGTAACTTGTTAGTAGTATTAGCAGCTATTTCAAGAATATCAGGAGGAGTTCCTTGAAATTTATTTTTACTATCTGACGAAAGAATTTTATTCTTTAAAAATATAATTATTAAAAAAAAATGGCGATACTATTGCTGAAATGTCAAAACTATTTATCGTAACCATAGCGATCACCTAACAACGGATTAATATGGATAGTTTGAGAAATGAAACTGATGAAGACCAATAGTCAGAAACACGTGTCTACGGTTTGCCTTTAGGCATTTTTTTCTTTTTTTTTTTGAGGTATTTGCCCAATAATCCTTTTATCTTTTATATTTTTTCACCGCACTAATTCTTCTACAAAAAAAAAAACTGGTAATGTTTCATGTTTAATGGGTATAGATACTAGGAAAATATTTCTATTTTCTTTAATATATATTTTACTTTTAGACTCAACTATCTGAGTTAATGTATGGTATTAGAGCACCCCCACTATGATAATACTATGAAGTACTTTATCGTTTTAGTTCATGTATTCAAATTGTATTTATTGTACAGTGCTTTATTGTCCGGCGCTATTTTGTGTCGAAGCCTGTTTGTCCCGACCGTGATATGGTACGGCGCTATTTTGTTTTTACGCTATTTTGTCTTTACGCTATTTTGTCTTTACGCTATTTTGTCTTTACGCTATTTTGTCTTCACGCTATTTTGTCTTTACGCTATTTTGCCTTTACGCTATTGTGTCTTTAGGCTATTTTGTTCTGCGCTACTTTTTTAGGTGGCAGAGCCGACAGAGCTATTATTCTTGTTTTTGTTTTGTCGGACTGTTAATGCGGCGCAATATTTTTGTCGAACATTATTCTATCTTTAAATACACTTATCTATCATGAGTGATCTTTGTGCGACATGTGGTAGTGAGCATCACTCATCGTAAAAATGACATAATATTCAGTTTGTCTGACTGAAAAAAACGAAGCATTAAATTTAGTGACCCGCGAAAATTAATTATGTGGTCATTAGAAAACGTAACCTCGTTATTTTGTCATGTTGTAGGCGGTGGACTCATCGATCACCGGATTAATGTTGTTGGTCAAGCTTTGTTTCGTATTTATTATTAAATTATCTTTCAATTTCACTGCAAAAGAAATGTGTGGTCATTATATTACATAACATCGTAAAATCGACCAGTGGAAAACTCGTGAATTTTTGCAGATAAAGTGTGCTAGGCTAGTAAAAATGAAGACACCCATGAAGTTTTAAATATGTGGTAATCAAGCAATGCAGGGGTGGACGTACTGTGGACCATGTTTTTTTCGAATAATAGTAACGAATTTTTAATTTGTGAAAATTGAGGAAACAACACTTTATTTATTTGAATTTTAATAGTCACAGTAATGGTTCACAGTGTATTTTAAAAATCAGGAAAATGGTCAACTTTATTTTCTTTGAATTTGCAAGTAAATAAGGAGAGATCCATAAAAAAAATATTTTTAAATTAGGCATTCGAAAAAGTCGAGTGTACAATTCTTCTTTTTAAGTGTCGTCAGTTTGAATTTATTTCAAAGAGACGACTTAACTCGTATTTCTGTCTTTATCGGTTATGGCTTACTTTAGAATTTTTTTTTGCAAATCACTATTTAAATCAACGACAAAACACTACTAGACTAATCCATTCATTCATAATTAAGCTCTTATGTATTGCAATCATTCGAATTGTGTTTATTATTACGCAGACAGAACTATAACATCGGGTGCCGCAATAAAAAGATGGAGACAGCTACTAATTTAAGTGGGGATGGTTTGCGCGAGTATGTTTATCTGAGGAGCGAGCATGCGTTTTATAAACGAATCAGTATTTACGTTTACCACGCTTGCTTTACAGTGCTGTCACACTTTTTCAAAAAACACTATCCAACTCTAATAGTTGCAACGAGAAAAATACATATTAAAACGATAATTTGAAAGGGCTTTTGGGCTCTTTAGAGCCTTATGTTTAGTAAATAATACAATATAACCATAAAAATCCTTGTAACAAGACTCCCATACTCTCATAATCATTTGTCAACTACGTATAAATAAAATTAGTCTAGTAGTTTTCGTCGTTCATTTAAATATACTTTTGTGAATACGGCAGCAATTATGTTGTTGTTTTTTAAAACTACCCTCTTTAAAACATTAAACATGTGACTTTAATTAACTATAAATTACTATTTTATTCATATTTCAAGAAAATAAATAATTTTCCTTCCTTTGGAATATTAAGGGTATTTAAAGAAGAAGAAAATTAACAATTAATCTTATTTACTTACCATTTGGATTTACATAACACATATTATAGCTGAAAGCAGATTTTCCGATATTTTTTAATTGTAACATTTGAGTTCTCTTATTCCATACTTCTAGGGAACCAAAATGGACATCGCTAACTGGGCATATAGAAAATCTTAAAAATAAATTATACATTCAAAAACATATAGAGGTATGATACTCTCGTCGAGTTCGCGAAATGACGTAAGTGCGGAAAGCTCGACAGAAAATATAAATTGCCCATGTAGAAATAAAATAGAATATAATTTGATTTAAATCGTATTAAAATAACTTTAATATGAAATGTTGATATGAATATTTATATTCTAATTTAATTTAATGGGGGTACGAAGATTTTTTTCCGGCACGAATGCAATACTGAGGTTCTACAGAAAGGTGGCATACAAATTTCAAATTAAAAAAAAAATTATTTTCAACAATGTCTCTTTTTATATTTCTCGTGGTCATAAAAAAAACGTCAGTAGATAAACTTTAGAGAATATCGAACTCAAGATTTACACGCAGGAGATACGCCTTAATTATTTTCAAAAGCCAAATCGAATAAAAAGACAATGGTTCACGGATGCTCATTTTTAGATCTTGCCTCCTGATATATTTGAAAGATTTGATTTTTGGTAAAATTTAATTTGAGATTATTTTTTGTGTTTGCGCACCTTTACCAATTTACTTACTTAGATAATATTACTGTAGCAGAATATTTAATTTGAAATTTTTTTACAACATTTTGTGGTTTATTTGGGTCCAGAATTTGACATAGAAATACAGGTACTGCCTGAAATTCTATCTCTTCGGTTGGATTAAATTTAATTGTTATTCCTGAATTTTTATTTGGATGCAAAATTTCAGAATTCGTACTATACTGAAAAATACGTCTAACCCTATGAAAATGGGCTTTGGCAGGGTTAACCATTTTTTCTATCCTAAAAAATAATTTGAAATTGCTGTGTGTGTATTACTGTGTTACAGATTACCCCAGATACCACATCTGGCAGAAGATTAGAGAAATTTGAAGTGATAATTTTGTGGCCTTGAATATTTCAACTGTCATTGTTAATTAACAATGTAGCAAAAGAATAAGATTTTCATATTATGCTATTTATCGTCCTAGAGCCAACGTACAAGTTTATGACAGGTGGGCACTTATCGTCGAATAAGCATAACGAAAATGTTAAGTAAATACCGTAAAATGGGGTGATTAGGATCAACAGGGCGAATAGGATTGAAAGTTACTCTTAATTTTCAAAAATTTGCAATAATTCAAATTCGAAATAGGTCTCTCCAATGCACAAATTTCAATTAGTTATTGTTAGATGTAGTTTCTGTGACATAAAACGTACGAAAGCTTGGCAACATGGCATGCTGTCTACCATAACCTCAAATGTGAAATTAAGCCGCGAAAATATTGTCCCAGAAAGTTGAAAGATCTAGTTAAAAACAGAACTTAAAAAAGGTGAGTGTTATTATTTTTAGTAACCTTTTTTATTACTTATGTGAAATCCGTACGAAAAATCCATAATTAGCAACAGGTTTTTATTTTGTAGGTGATCCAAAACAAAAAACACCTGTTGCTCGAGATCGCGGGGTGAATAGGATCACAGCTGTTTGACATGCCTCGTGTTTATAAGCCCGACCGACCCACACGGAAAAAGATACCGCAAGCATAATCCGGAAGTTATCGCAAGGTCTAAGGAGGCTGTCGTCCGCGGAATGACAATAAGGAGAGCTGCTGAGCGTTTTAAAATACCCTATACAGGAAGTGAAACGTTAAGAAACAAGGTGGACAGACCACATTGAGTGAAAAAGAAGAATTGTTAATCATCGAAACAATTCAGTTTTGTGCCGAATGGGGGTATCCGTTAGATCTGTATGGCTTAAGACTAATAGTTAAACATTATTTGGATAAACAGGGAAAAATCGTGCCCAAATTTAAAGAGAATTTGCCCGGTAAGGATTTTGCAACTGGTTTTATGGCGAGACATAAAGATAAAATTGCTGTACGTATTTGTCAAAATATAAAACGTGCAAGAGCTGCAATATCCCCTGATATAATAAACGAATATTTTAATAATTTAGAAGAAACCCTGCGTGATATTCCGGCGTCTCATATAATAAATTACGATGAGACCAACCTCAGTAACGACCCTGGTAGGCAGAAGATAATCACAGAAAGAGGTTGTAAATGTCCAGAAAGGGTAATGAATCAAACCAAAAGTGCTGTGTCGATTATGTTTGCAGCTACCGGAACTGGAGAAATGTTACCATGTTATGTGATTTATAAGGCAAAACATGTTTGTTCCACATGGATAGAATGAGCACCGAAACACACAAGATTTAACTCAATAGGTAGTGGTTGATTTGCCAACAGGACCTTTACAGACTGGATCAAAACAGTTGCTTGCCCATGTCTCGCGAAATTAGAAGGCCAAAAAGTCCTTATCGGGGATAACCTTTCATCCCACTTGTCCACTGAAATAGTATCACTTTGCCAGAAGCATGATATTCGTTTTGTATTTTTGCCAGGCAACGCGATCCACTCAACACAGCCTTTGAACATAGCTTTTTTTAGGCCATTAAAAATGGCTTGGCGCAAAATACTTTGACAGTGGAAACGAGGCCCTGGCATGAATGAACCTTCACTTCCAACAAGTATTAGGAATTAAAAATTAAAAAAAACCGACTTCAAAAACGTGCAGATGCCGTCACCACATCTTAACCAAATTTATATGAAACCACCCCTGAGGTACCCCCTTACTAACAAAAAAAGAATCATATAAATCGGACAAGGTGGTAAAGCATTATCGCTAAACATACATAAAAAATGAAGAGTTTGAGGATTTTCTCATGTACCCAATTATTAGATTTTGACTAAATTTATATGGGACCACTCCTGAGATACCCCCTTTCTAACAAAAAAAGAATCATTAAAATCGGACACCGTGTTAAAGAATAATCGCTGAACATACATAAAAAAAATATATCGCGACGAATTGATAACCTCCTCCTTTTTGAAGTCGGTTAAAAAGTGTATTCCCAAGGCTTTTATCTAGACTAATCGCTGAAATTCAACCGAATGCATCGCAAAACATAAAAAATGGATTTTGCAAAGAAATGAGATACGGCGATGGACCAAGGAAAAAAAATCTGGGAAAAAAATTGCTGTAGAGGCAGGGAAAAGTGTGCAGTATGATGAGAATCCAGAGAGCGGTGAAGAAGAGGGTGAAGATATTGAAATAAGTTCAGCTGAAGAAGCGGAAATGGAGTCCAGTGATGGATCATTCAGTGATGTGGCAGTTGAGTTACCGAAGAATACCAAAATCTATAAAATCATCTGTCAACAAATTCGGGAAGAAGTTCGTAAATGTGTCCCCAATAAATACAGAAGAAGAAATTAAGAAAAATGATTGGCTCTTGGTGGGTTTTCCACTGAATCAAAAAAAAATAGCGCCAGGCAATAACCTACGATTTTTTAATTGCCAAATAATGCAAAAAAATCCGAATGGTATTGTGGGTAATTTTCTACGAGGGAAACAGACGAGAGATTTTCCTGGTTATATCTACCAATTTCTCGATAAAAAAGAACTGACCGAATTTTCTTTTAACCAAGTTGTGAAAAGAGTAAAACCCCCAAGTAAATATTTAAGGGGATATTTAAACTTTCAGGTTGATTTCAATGCTTTTTACTTTCCTATCTGTATACCTATCTGTATACCTCCAGTTTTCGACGGTTTTTTACGTTTTGGGGTCCCCTGAATCCATTTTGACTATTTTTGGAATGGTGTGTGTGTGTGTGTGTGTGTGTGTGTGTGTGTGTGTGTGTGTGTGTGTGTGTGTGTGTGTGTGTGTGTGTGTGTGTGTGTGTGTGTGTGTGTGTGTGTGTGTGTGTGTGTGTGTGTGTGTGTGTGTGTGTGTGTGTGTGTGTGTGTGTGTGTGTGTGTGTGTGTGTGTGTGTGTGTGTGTGTGTGTGTGTGTGTGTGTGTGTGTGTGTGTGTGTGTGTGTGTGTGTGTGTGTGTGTGTGTGTGTGTGTGTGTGTGTGTGTGTGTGTGTGTGTGTGTGTGTGTGTGTGTGTGTGTGTGTGTGTGTGTGTGTGTGTGTGTGTGTGTGTGTGTGTGTGTGTGTGTGTGTGTGTGTGTGTGTGTGTGTGTGTGTGTGTGTGTGTGTGTGTGTGTGTGTGTGTGTGTGTGTGTGTGTGTGTGTGTGTGTGTGTGTGTGTGTGTGTGTGTGTGTGTGTGTGTGTGTGTGTGTGTGTGTGTGTGTGTGTGTGTGTGTGTGTGTGTGTGTGTGTGTGTGTGTGTGTGTGTGTGTGTGTGTGTGTGTGTGTGTGTGTGTGTGTGTGTGTGTGTGTGTGTGTGTGTGTGTGTGTGTGTGTGTGTGTGTGTGTGTGTGTGTGTGTGTGTGTGTGTGTGTGTGTGTGTGTGTGTGTGTGTGTGTGTGTGTGTGTGTGTGTGTGTGTGTGTGTGTGTGTGTGTGTGTGTGTGTGTGTGTGTGTGGGTGCGTGGGTGCGTGCGTGCGTGCGTGCGTGCGTGCGTGCGTGCGTGCGTGCGTGCGTGCGTGCGTGCGTGCGTGCGTGCGTGCGTGCGTGCGTGCGTGCGTGCGTGCGTGCGTGCGTGCGTGCGTGCGTGCGTGCGTGCGTGCGTGCGTGCGTGCGTGCGTGCGTGCGTGCGTGCGTGCGTGCGTGCGTGCGTGCGTGCGTGCGTGCGTGCGTGCGTGCGTGCGTGCGTGCGTGCGTGCGTGCGTGCGTGCGTGCGTGCGTGCGTGCGTGCGTGCGTGCGTGCGTGCGTGCGTGCGTGCGTGCGTGCGTGCGTGCGTGCGTGCGTGCGTGCGTGCGTGCGTGCGTGCGTGCGTGCGTGCGTGCGTGCGTGCGTGCGTGCGTGCGTGCGTGCGTGCGTGCGTGCGTGCGTGCGTGCGTGCGTGCGTGCGTGCGTGCGTGCGTGCGTGCGTGCGTGCGTGCGTGTGTGTGTGTGTCTACCATTACTCATGAACCGATGCAAAGAAAAACACCAAATTTTAAACGTAAGCTTTATTTCAGCCTGCGGTAAACTGATTAGATTTTGGGCAGAGTCGGAACATTTGGGGGGTACTTTATTGGTGGTCATTTTTATATTTTATGAAATATATTTTATGGAATGTATCTGTTTTTTATGTTTGGAGAAGAAAATTGTTTGAATAAACGTTACTTATAATATTATTATCTATGATTTTTGTTCTATACAAAATTTTCCTAAAATGGCCCGTATTCGAGAAATTTAACAAAATGTAAAAAAAATATTTTTTTTATAAAAATTGTTCAGATAAAAATTGTTTGTAATATAATTCTCTATAATTTTTATCCCATACATAATTTCATTAAAATGGACCGTATTCGAGATATTTGAGAAAATGTGAAAATTTCGAATTTTGAAGAAAACTCAAAAACGGATAAAGGAAAAAACATTAAATTTTAAACTTAAGTTTTATTTCGGCCTGAGGTAAAATTATTAGATTTTGGGGGGTACTTTATGGGAGGCCGTTTTTATATTTTATGGAATATATCTGGTATTTATGTTTGGAGAAGAAAATTGTCCAGATAAAAATTACTTACAATAGTATTATCTATAATTTTGGTTCTATACAATTTTTTTTTAAATGATCCGTATTCGAGAAATTTGACAAAATGTAATAAAATTCAAATTTTTAGGAAAATTGTTTAAATAAAAGTTATTTGTGATATCGATCTCTATAATTTTTGTTTTTTATACGATTTTTCTAAAATGGACCGTATTGAAGGAAAAGTGCTAAATTTAAATTTTTCAGTATTTTCGTTTTCAATGAATATCTATAGAAAAATGTTTCGAGTTAGATGTATGTGGAAAATGTATATATTTAGTTTATCCTCTAAACATTTATAGAGGTGCTGCAATAGGTTGTACAAAATAATCGGAAAAAGCCTTTAATAACTAGATAGGAAAGTCATGTGTTGGACACATCAGATTTTTAATTTCTTGATTGCTTTTTGTAGTTAACTATAACCAAAAGAATTCTTGTTCCGTTGGTCAAATATTATGTTATCGGTATTTATATAACTTTTGTACCTGTTTTGAATTCAAATAAGTACATTTATTTAAATAAATAGTTTAAAATATTTTTAAAAATAAAAATTGTTGATCCTTTTCGCCCAGCGTGTGTTTAAATGCGATAAAGATCATAAAACAGTGAGTTATTCTATTAGCACCGTCTACAGGGGTGAATAGGATCAGAGCCCAAAAAAAAATATATATGAGGGCATGTGCCCTATATAAAAACTAATATAGACTAATATAGCTAGAGCGTAATATTTTAGAGCGCTACGTTTCGAAGTTATAAGCTTACAAAATCGAAAACCGACCCTATTCATCCCATTTTACGGTAAGTCATGTATTTGAGAGGCATGTAGAGTCCGATTATAATAAGAACACCGCAATGTCATAACTATTATTATGAATTTACAATTTACAACAATAACTATCAATAAAAAAAAATATTATTCATACATTTTTATAATATTAACACGCCACTAAACTCCCAGTAGGTGGCGATAGCCAATAAATTACTTTGCCAATTAATGACGTAGCTGCTTTCATCTTATTGTAATCTGATCCTACCACTTGTAATGCCTATAGCCTACCTAAGCGCCTCAATCTGAACGTCGCATTTTCGTGAATTCGTTGGACACGTATCATAGCACGATTTAATAATAAATTCAGCCATAGGAAAATATGTAAGTCACAAATCTGCACCTTGGCTGTAGGATTATTATCACGGTATTCTTTTTCTTCATGGCCTGTTTCATTTAATTACATTATTACGTGCCTGTTGGTTACTGTTCAGTTATAAAAAGTTCCTTACAGAATAGCACCATGATATGCTAAACCAGATTGCCAATAAGAAACTTAAAATTGCACCAGCAGGGTTATTCTACTAAATTTATAGCCCGGCTACAAGTTGGATTTTGGCTTGAACTTTATATGTTCCTAACTTCAAAATCCAACTTGTAGCCGGGCTATAAACTTTTAGCCGGGCTATAAATTTAGTAGAATAACCCTGCAGGTATTATGATGTGAACGTCAGTAGTTAATCCGAGTAACGTGTTGAGCACAAAGCTGAATATTTTTAGATTTATAATTGAATAAGGAAATATTATCCACAGAGATAATGCGGTTGCGACATATTTACTTTTAAAAATGTCAAAAAGTTATTAAAAACAATATGCTTCTACAAAGTTGCAATTTTAATATGTATAAATTAAATAAATATGTCAGGTGATTTTGTTGGTTGCTAGCACCTGCCAGGTGGTGCTAAAGATATCAAGATTATATTAACGTATCTTTGCAAGTTTATAACTTTCAGGAAATATTCTTTAAGGTACTTTATTAACAATATTGTTACTTCAGAATTTTTAAGGAGTTGAATTCAATAAAAAAATATGCATTACAAAAGGAATACTTCATAAATATTTTATATACAAAAAAAGATAAATAAAATGTTATCTCTCATATCAGTCCTAAGTAAACTCCTTGCTTGCTTGCTTGCTTGCTTGCTTGCTTAATGATAGAATTTAAGACTTTTGCGAAGAAAGAAACATATCTTAACACTATTTCAGATCTCGTCAATCCACTTAGGACGTAATCTCCTCACTTATTCATATAACATTCGCCATAGCAGTAAACTTTCTCCAAATCTTCTCATCCGTTCTTCTTATGTTCAAAAATATTTTGAACAAGTATGGCATACTGAACTTGTCAAAAAGTTTATTAACGTAGGTCTTCCCTTTAACATCTCCAAATTCATACACTCATACTTTACTGACAAAACTACCGTCAGACCCTTTCACCCACTTGCTGAAGTACCACAGGATTTCGTCCTAATCCACCTCTTATACCTCATATACAGGGTGTTTCCGAACTTGGCGTCCAAATTTGTAGGGGTGGTAGTTTGCATGATTTGAGACCGATTCGCAGATTTCATTTTTCCAAAATATTTAAAATAAAAATATTAAAAATTTTAAACAATCGGCTACGTCTTTCGATACTGGTCTGGCGGAGGGAGAAATTTGCAAATCGCATCTGTTTTTGAGTTGTAAATCCCGATGAGTAACCTATTGCGCTACGCGCTCAGGGTAGGACCCGCTTTTTGATTTTTTTAAAATGGCTCTATTTTGTTTATTATAATTTTTTTAGAAAAATGAAATCTGCCAATCGCTCTCAAATTATGAGAACTACCACTCCTACAAATTTGGACGCCAAGTTCGGAAACACCCTGTTTACCCATGACATTTCACACCCAAACTATCTCTTTTATGCCGTTTATACTGCTCTACTTTCGGTATCTAGTTCATAATTCTGGCCAACAAAGAATTCTAATTCTAGCCAAGATTAAGTCGACAATCATAACACTCTATTTGTTGGTCCACGGTGAAGAGACGAAATGTGAGAAGTAAGAGAGGGGTTAGAGATAAGAATTTTACGCAGATACAACTTTATTTTATCAATGAATAAATATGTAAGCGATGTGCGCTTATAATAAACAACGTAACAGTGTAAGCCATGTTACCACTTCCAACTTACGATCACTAGGTTTTGGAATTAATTGAAAATTATTACATTTAATTTAGTGAAATTACATCTAATTTAGTTAAATTTGATATCACTAATGATTCAAATTTTTTTGGGTTCAGTTGCAATAAAATAGGTTGATTTATTTTAGCTTTAAACAAAACGAGAATAATAAAATAGGCACATGACAACAGCGGATATTATATCCTCCTGTGTCCCTTAGAATATGTTTTATTCAGGACCGCACGATATTTGTTAGTAGTACATCTCCTGTTATCTCTGATATTAAGTCAATTGTTCCTGAAACCCTTATAATGAATTTAGAAAATGACAACTTTCAGTTTTTGTCCAATATTTCGATTCTCCCTGTTGCTTGGGTTTCTTGGCAGCCCTTAAAATAGCACAAAAATGGGTAACTTGCTATCTTTTACCATTTAAAATATAGCAATAGTGTCCCTATAAAAAGGGGGAACATTGTATATAGATAAACCACCCATCTCAACGACTTTTGTGACAGTATTGTACAGTATCGTGATTTTGATTTTCGTGGTTTCCCTAAATTATACTTGCTACATTATTATATCCATATACATATATACAGGGTGTTTCCAAAGTAATCGGAAATATTTTTGTGGGCAATTCGTCGTTCAATTTTAAGACGAAAAGCTCCTATAAACATGTTTGATAGGAGGTTTTGTCTATTATGAGATATATGATGTTGACTTATTTGTAATATACGAGCTCTGACTGTAAGTGAAAGTTGCGTTAATTTATATATAGGAAGTTGGAAATAGCAAAATTGGGCAATCCAATATCCTGTTAGAATGGACAAAAATGGCCGAGGCTTGGCAAAAACAAGAAAGTTTGTTAACCTGACTTTCTTATTAGTATCTGACTATTATATTAAATCATACAATTAGTATTTATTATATTATTAATAAATACTAAATACACCGAAAAAACTCCAAACTCCAAAAACAATATAACAAAACTTTCGACTAAAAATCTGTTTTGTCAATAGAAGCACGTAGGGGAAATCAGTCGAAAATGACGCGGCTAACAAAAATATTTAATATTTTGAATTCAGACTACAATCCAAAGACGGAATTAACACACAATATATTAATAGGTATATACTATTGAATTTTTAGTCGAGACTTTTCAACATTTAAAAAATACTGTCGAAATTAAATTTATAAAAAAATCTGTTAGTGCGTAATTTTAGCTGCATGTTTGTCAAAGATGACGCATATGAGTAGCTAAGATGGCGCATGTGAACGATTTCGAAATACATAATATCATGGATGGTGATAACTTTATTTTTAAAGAAAAAATTAGAAAAATATAAATTTTTAAACTAAAAAAAAAAAGAAAAAAAAATAGGAAAATGTTAGTTTTAAACTCAAAAATAAATTTTTACAAACAAAAATCGCATTTAAAATTCTTGGGAGTGTTAACTCCACTACAGTCTTTATGAACCCAGTTTGCACACAGCGTACAACGGTACCACACTTCAGATTTTCCAAATTCGTTTCAGATTATGCATCGTTCATTATCAGAACTTCCAGGCAAATCATCCATTTCATCATCATCACAAATATTATCTTCATCCATATCATCTGTTTCGCTGTCGGTATCAAATTCTGCTATTTTCTTTTTCTGCTTATTTTTATTTTTCATTGGAATATATTTCTCTTTCCCGTTATTTATTTCATTAATGTCATCTTCATTAATAAGGTTCTTTTTAATCTTATTAATTTGATTATTGTTAGCAAGAGCTTTCTTTTTCTTTTTTTCCTCCTTCTCCTCAAGACTTTAATAAAGGTAGAAGTATTTCCGAATGTTGCTTATTTCTAACAGCCTTTATAATTTTCTTTTTTGATGCTGTTGGTACTGGTGATAGTGTTGAAAATACTATTGGGATAGTAGGTATCTTACTATTTTGTATTCCAGATGTCGAGGGTTGTGGTAATGATATTTCTGGTTCAATTAAATTGTTCTCTTTATTTTCGTCGACTTCAACAACAATAAGATCGTAGTGAGATAATTTGTATTCTTGAGACTCTGAATTAATTTTGGATCTAATAAAAAGTTGGGACTGCTTTGCGAAAGCATTTTTAAGTGGTCCAAAGAAAGTGATGTCGAGGGGTTGCATCTTATGGGAAGAATGTGGAGGCAAACTAACCATAATGATAAAATGTTTCCTACAGAATTCATAAATTTCAAGGGAAATATGGCTGCTGTGGTTGTCTAAAACCAGACATACCAGATTTTGTTGTGTGGATGCAACTTTTTGTTGAAAATGTTGAATCCATTTAAAAAAGATTTCTTCGTTGCTCCAACCATTTTGGGAACACAGGTATGCTGCACATATTGGACCATTTCGTAGCAGTTGGGGAGTCATCCTTTTTCTGGGGTATACAAAGAGCGGTGGAATAAATGACCCAGTAGCACTCATGCAGCAAATAACCGTCACGTTTTTACCTCTTTCTGCTGATGCTATGACTCCAAATTGTTTAATTCCTTTTGGACCTAACCGTTTTGCAGTTTCTTTTGACACTATGGAAATGCCTGTCTCGTGGACATTGTACATTCTATCGGCAGGGAAATTGTATTCATCACTGACTGATTTTAAATTTTTGTAAAATTGGTCCACCTCTATTTTATTAAATGCGGTTATCCTATTGAAACTAGTGGATTCCGGTTTCCGTAAAGCAACTTCTGGATTCCTCGATTGAAAGTTTTTGTACCAATCATCACCAGCGTTCTCTATCTCTGTATTAAAAGGATGTATGATGTGATTTGCTTCAGCACACGTAAAGGCTAATCTACATAATTCGTCTTTGGTTAAACCAAAGAATAATTTAGCTAAGTGCAGCAAGTGATCTCGTATCTGACGTTCTTGATTAGAATTAAAAACTGGAGGTCTGCCTAGTGATAACGATTTTTGCTCCGTTATTTTTTTTTTAATTTTAGGTGCCGCCTGAGGGAAGCTTCTGGAATTCCAAAACGTCTCCCTGCTTCTCGAATTTTAATGTTTTCTCGAATAATTTAATTAATGTCTACATCAATTTGTTCTTTACTACATCCTCTATTTGTTTTCCTAATATACTTGCCCATCTGTAAAATAAAGATCTTTGTAAAACACAAGTTGATTTTTTATATAAGAGATATCAAGGAAGATTGTAAACTGCCGAGGTTTAATTAGATATATTTGTTTATCTTATCCCAGCGTCGGGTAAGATAACGCGCGGCATCTTATCCGGTTCGGCTTGCGTCATCTTCGCTGACTGGCAACAATGAAAAAGAAACCAATTTAAAAAATATACCCAGTAGAAATAATTAAATAATGTATATACCAAAATGTTCCTATTTATGCGTAAATCACGTTGGTATAGAATAAATGTGAATATCTGATAAAATAACCATCTTACCTTTATGAAGAGAGCACTCCAATATTATATAAAAACACCTTAACCGAATCACACGACTACAGAATGCAAACTGACTCCAGAATTAACCGTTTAAACACTGCCCCGAATAATACGTGCAATAAAAGGAGGGAAATTCAAAAATGATCATTTCTAATGTTCCCGTGACCGGACTTGCGTCATCTTATCAGCCGCGTCATCTTCGACTGATCTCCCTTTTGTTGTTTTTGCCAAAGGTGCACTATATTTAAAGTCACGTGATTTCGATTTTCTTAAGGTGAATAACGCATGAGCCGCGAACTACAGCGGATGGCGGTCGCGCGAATACATACACTGGCATCTGCATAACCGTGCGGATGCCAGTGCGATGTCTGCATATATCCCTATATAATTTAATATTTGCACGACCGCCATCCGCCGCTGTTCACATCTCGTGCGCTATTCACCTAATTGTCGATATTATCTTGGGAATACAAACTGCTTCACAAGTTCCACGCGCCAGTACTTATAACAAACAGAGCAAACTATCCTAAAATGGAGAAGAAGTCTTATAGCAGGGTTTTAGGAAAATCAGATGTCCTAGCGAATGTAAATAAAAACTGAAGATAAAATAAATATTAAACTAATGTTATACTTACATCAGTTGAACACTAGTTTTTCCATTATTGTTGATTTTAAGAGGAAATTTATATTCCCTTTTACCCTTTATATCACCAAGATCAATTAAATCTACACAATTTACAAGAATTTCGACTGCTTCTGACTGCAAAGTAATAGAATCAACCAATAATGGAATTTCTTCAGAACAGAGTGGATCAAAAATCTAAAAAAAATACAGAATTTAAATATCTAGAAATATTTATTTTAATATAGTAAAACAACCAACTAGCCTAAAGACCCATTTGTAAGAACTGATAGGTCTTTAGCTAGTGTTGTCAATATACTATTAATGGATTGAGGCAGCGTTGTCACCAGCCAAAGGGTTCATTCACCAGTAGCATAAAAATAATACAAAATAAAATAAAAAATACAAAATTATCCCTTAATATCATAATCGAGCGGCTTGGAAAATTAGTTATAAACTTGTCTTAGGGTAATTTGCACTGCTAGTAATTAAGAAATAAGCAAAGCTTAAAATGACATTGTTGATGGAAAAATGTCATTATAAACTTTGCTTATTCCTTAACGACCAGTGATGAAAATCGACATTAGTCCTTTAGGGTTGGAAACGGCAAGATTTTCGGAACGCAGTCCTTACTAGAGTCTTTTTTTTTTCAGTCTAGTCTCTCTATTTAAACCAAAAATTTACGCGACAGTTTTACTTTTTAGAATATCAACGTGTTCGATTTATAATTAAAACTCTAAGACGTGGCAACACGGCAGAGAATGCACGCCGATTGTGACGATACAGCTTCAAGGGGTGAGAAAGACAGTATGAGTGGGAGTTTGGTTTCGACATCAGCTGGACGAGCAGTTCAATGAACTTTACAGTATTAAGGTACCATTTCGGTAGGTGCGACAGACGACCGCCGACGCGACATACGACCGCCGACGCGACCAAGAAGTGTCGCTTCACATCTAAAATACATACAATTATATGAAACACATTTCGCACGGCGAGACACTTCCTGTCGACACTTCTCGGGGCAAAGCTTTGCTGCATGTCGCACTCGGGGTCACTGTCCTCGGCACCGCTTCTTTTTGGGGGTGATTAGATTCTTTCGATCTAGGCAGCGTTGCCAGATTTTGAAACAGTATGGATAAAAAAAAAACCGTAGATCTGAACAGTAGATTTTAATAAAGGGGAAATAATTATAATTTGCAGTGTAGTAAATAAAAAAAAACAAGTATATAAGAAACGAAAAATAAACTTTTTTCTACCCAAATTAGAAAGTAGGTATGTTATATATAGACAGTATGTCCCCCTAAGTTGGAATCATATGCAAAACTTTTTTATTATTAATTTTAGAAAAGAAAGTTATTCTTCATAAAAAGTTCTGCATTATCTAAAACCTAGAATACAGTCATCAAATATCAAATTTTTTTCAGTGGTATATGAGGTTTGTCAAAAAATATGAATTTTGCTCAAGAGTAAAGTACGTTTATTTTTGGAAAAATCGAATATTTTCATTAAGAAACGTTGATTAGAATTGAAAATTATATTCAAATATGCAATTACATTAATCTATCTGAAAAAAGAGATTTTCTTATTTTTTATAAACTTTTCTACACATTGAATGTAAATATCTGAAAACGTTATAAATTACGTTAACATGATACGCTTTCCTTTTCTTGATGTTTGTGAAGAATTTAGCAATTTTCTTAATGAAAATTTTCGATTTTGTCAAAAATGAACGTACTTTACTTGAGCAAAATTCATATTTTTTGGCAAACCTCGTATACGGCTTGAAAATTTTGATATCTGACGACTATATTTTAGGTTCTGGATCATGCAGAACTTTTTATGAAAAATAACTTTTTTTCCTAAAATTTAGAATAACAATTTTTTCCATATGATTCCAACTTAGGGGGACATACTGTATATAACATTTCAGAGTAAAATGACGTACATTAACTAAACTAAACATTTCAAATTTAGCAGGTAGAATCATCTCGATATAGCACAAATAATAATATAGAAATAATAATTAAAATCTAGATTCGGCTTAACAATATTTAACCATTTCTGCCCGTTTTAAAAACAACACCCTGTATACCTAACCAAATTTAGAATATAATAATAACATATTTCAAAAGAGCAGAATAAGTTGATATATATATATGTCTTTTAAAATTTGCGCATAACCAACAAAATACCATCCGTAAAACACTTTAAAAATTATTCTAAAGGTATTTAAAACAGAAATCTAAAACCAGCCACATCTTGCTAAACTTCCATAGCCCTATTTTCTGGTTTATTATTTTTTTGATGAAATTATTTTAAGGTCATAAGAAAAATGTACATCACTTTTGTCAAAATATTTCAGATTCGTGTGTAAAATATTACTTTCCACTCTCGTAATGTAATATATATACTATATAATTTGACCTTACCTGAATGTCAATTGTTCTCGATGGATAAATTTCTTCTCTTGTGGGTTTAAATTCAAATTCTACCCTATCAACTGAGTATAATTTAATTTCTCCTCGCAATTTACTAATTTTGTAAATTCTAGTTGCCCAATCGTATCTTATAAACCTCCATTTTAAATTAACGGAAGTCGAATTTGTCAATTTTATGTATTGTCTCGATAAATAATCCAGGGGAATTTTGTCAAAATTCAAAAAATGCGGAGAAAAGCTGAAATCTAAAGGCACCACTTCCGCTGTCAACCTCAACCTAAAAAGTCATATTAACCATGTTTGTAGCTGGTTTTTAATGTTTATAATATGGAGCTTGAAAAATATATTTCTGAAGTAGGCTATTGAAACAAATCGTGTATGTTGGATCTTATAATTTATTGCTCTTTGGTTTTGAAACGACAGTTTGTATTTTATTCAGAAACGGGTGTAATTATAACATCGTATTTCTGACTTTGTCGGCCACGGTCTACTTTAAAAACATTATTATTTTATCACGCGTTATTTTAAAATTTATTGTAACGATAGTTTAATTTATTTAAAGTTTATTTATTTTAAAACACACTATTTACAATTTATTTATGACATATTAATTAATTTATATAATACTTAGGCACTAACTCATAATTCTAATTTATTTATTACAATTTATCTTTTCAGTCCAATACTTTATTCTAAACTTATCTTCCGTCTTCAAACTCGCGATATTTATATCAAGCCAACTTTTTAACCTGAATACTCTGGGCTTTCTAGACGCTCTCGAATGTCATCCGAAAATTCCATCTCTATGACTCGACGACCACGTATTGCTTGTTCTGGTATTTTCTCGAGAAGCGGAACGTTTGTCTCTATACGTCAGCAGTGTTTCAACCATGAGTCGAGTGGCAGGGCTGAAGGTCGCGTTCTATAGGGACGCCTTAGGCGTTCCCATGACATTATTATCTAATATTTGCTCTTAGTTCTTACTAAGAATTATTTCATAGAAACTACGGACTTGTCTAGAAGTTCCTAGAATTCCATCAACCGCTGGCTTAAATTTAATCTTATTAGTAAAACATTAGTCTGCATATTAAAGTAATTAAAAATTATTATTTCTATTTTAAATAAAAAAATATTAAATAATGACAATTAGGGCTGATCTTGTCACCGCTGAATAAAGTTACATGTAGGTTTACTTGACAGATTAACAAACAATAGCTCTATAGTTTAATTAGCAAGTAGTTACTTTCAATTTTACTCAAAGGTAAAAAGATTGGCCCTTATTCAAATAAAATTAAATTTGGCGCAGTCAGTAGGATTGTTGCAAAGAATCCGACGTGAATAACTTTCGCCACTAAATAGTTCAGTGACAATTATCTCTTAATATAAGAGGTATTGCAATCGTTACAACAGAGTCTATAAATGCCACTTTTGTCAAGCAAATCTATCTCTTCCTTAGTGTGAGAAAGGAAATTTTTGTTTGAATTAATATTTTATTAAGATTTTGTAATTTTTAAACACATTGGCAATATCATTAGAAATTTTCCCTAAAAAGGGTGAAGGAAAATATTTGACAGTAGAAGTTAAACTAAAACCACTAAAAGCTAGTTGAGATCTTCTTTTGAGATTGACTTTGTAAATAACTGAGTAAATGATAGCGGGCTTCAAGTTATTATTGATGACTAATTAATAATAATAATACTCTCCCTAATTCACCCCCTTACGAGTGAATGTTAACCCCACAAGCTGATTATTTGCCATGGCGTTCCGTGGCGACTTAAAGATGATTAATGGTGCCATTTGACTTACAGGAGAGGAAAACCTCACTCACCATCATCGAGGCGGTAATGCATGGCGATTTTATAATCTGCATGCCATATCAACAGAAATTGAATTTATATTAATAGGGCACACATCAAATCCTATACCGAACCATGCAATTTAATTAAAAATCCACATGGTCTGGCGTAGGATTCGAAGCCCGTCTATCTTCCACCAGGAACTTGCCTATAAATGAATATAAGCGCGTCAGACCACTACATCACCGACCCGAGCCATAATTGTTTCAGCACATTAATTTTCTTGTTGAAATTGAGATCAGAAAGAGAAACATCAAACGATGTACATAATAGCTTTCAGCTAGTTTATGTTGATAAGAATGATTGGAGTTAAAATTTATAAGATGGTCTGTTTGAGTAGGTTTTCTACTTACGTTGGCCAGAGTTCGTAATTAATGTTTAATGTACTTGATGTCCTTTTCCTCTTGTCTTACGGTTTTTTGACGAGTAAGTTTAATTTAACTCTTACTTATTTCGTATCTACATTGTCTACAATTCTTTTTAGAGTCCTGATGAAGTCTTAACCGGCGAAAGCGATTGACAAATTTTTTTAAATATACTGAAATTGTTTAAAGAATTTCTCCTACACACGCTTTAAATACAAAAGTTTTCATTTTCTCCTACTACTCCGTGTGTACACACCTACAACCCTTTTGGGGGAATTTCTTAAAGAACTGAATATTATAAACTCCCTCATTAAATACCCTAATATAAAAAAAAGTTTTTTTACCTATAAACAAAGGGATTATTTGTTATGGCTATGTACAACTCAGATTCAATATTTCCTCTTCTTTTTCCTTGAATCGATAATTCAATTTCGACTTCCGCCTCATTAGGGATCATATAATCGTTTGAATTTCGTATGGTAAACTGTGACTGTTCCTCTAATTGTACGGTTGTTTGACATGGTATTTGAGATATCGTTTTTAGTTTAATTTTTGTACAGTACGGTGGGGTCCTAAAAACGAGATAATCAAATTCTATAAAATTTACCTACCATATATTTAATATATTTGCTTTTCAGGAAGATGGGAATAACCTACGAAAAATTAAACGAAGACACAAAATTATGTGTAAAATGTACGAAAATGTTGATTTTTTTTAATAAGTTACAATTGAGATAACATCAAAATATGACAAATTATTGTGTATTTCCAATGTACCTATATATGATTAAAGATTAAACGACTTAGCTGTAAGGAAATTCAATTTTAATTATATTAGAACCATATATATCCAACCAGTGTATTGCCCATAATCTACTTTTGGCACACACCTTGAAAAATCGGTCGGTTCGCATGACAATTTGGACGCCAGACAGTCACTTTCGAGCATTCTACGTCACGTTTCCCACGGGCGTACAACGATAAGTTATATTATTTTTTTATTAATAACGCGCTATTTTAATAATTATTATTGTTGAAATATTTGTTTCAGCTACGTATTAATCAAAAATCATTTTTAAGTGATTTTCTTAAATTAAAAGGTGTTGTAGTTGAATGTAGCAAGTGTTAAATTTAATTTTGATGTTTTTTTAGTGCATTTCGATACGCACGTGTGGGCGCCACAGTGTCAAATATTACCTCGCTATGTGGCTTGATTTTGTTGATCGGATTTCTTCTTCCTGTTTAATATAATAGTTCAATCATGGAGTTATAAGGTAGGGTGACGCTATAAGTATCTTTTTCAAACATTCAAAACGGTATCACTTGGCGTGGATACTGTCAACCCAATATGGCCAATCTGCCATCCAGACAGCACACCAAATCCTTTGGATATCTACTGCACATCCCAATATCCACTGAATGTCCAGTCCATAGTGGATATCTATTTTATATCCATGATATGTAATTTATAGACATGCAAATGTCCATAAATAATAGTAATTATATAGCAAATTATTAAAAAATTACGCCATTGTGGCTAATAGTACCCTTCAGATATTTAAAATTAATTTTTTTAAGATGTATTCAATATCGCATGGACATCCACTAAATATATCAAAGTCTAGGCGCGAACGCAAACCATCGTGGATATCCACTAAATGTTATTTGATTTTGCTTACTAAATATAGATGGCGATACTACTTTCGCATCTACTCATGCTTGACCCGCCGTAATTGAGTTCGATCGAAATTTTTGTTTTATTCAGACTTCATTAGAGACTGGAGTCGAGAATTTCCATTTATTGCTGAAGAGTCCTAATAAGGATGACTTTCTCCTTAGTGGGCAAAATCAAAGGCAGAGTGTTGAAAATATTTTGAGTGTTGAAAATATTTTTTATCTCTGCTATTTTCTTTCGACGTTATTCAATAATCATTGGTTACTTATATACCTCCACTAATGATAAAATATGTTGCTGAATATCCGAATATCTTCTATATCCTGGGATATAGACGGACATTTGGTTGGATATCCATATTGGATATATTGAATATCCACAAAATATATTCTGTGGATATATCTGGGATTTCTTGTATTTTCTGGAAGATACCCATTAGATATTTTGCTGGATATCCATTAGGATATCTTCTATATTCTGGATATAGACGGACATTTGGATATCCATGTTAGATCCACGGAATATTTCTGATATCCTGTGGATATATTGGATATCCACAAAAGATATTCTGTGGATATCTCTGGGATTTGGTGTGTTGTCTGGGCATATACGGACTTTTCCGAATGAAACCCAAATCTATATTTTTATTTTTTTTAGAAAATGTTAGCAATATTTATTAATTGTCATAAAATGGATGATTAAGGTCATAAAAAGTAATTTTTAGTAATTCCACCGAGAATTCTACTTATTGATAAAATAAGTTTTAAGAAATAAAAAATGTGCAAGTGGAAGATAGTATTTTATAAAATAATAAAGTCTAGAAATTTCATTTAATATATCGTGGTTTAACATAATTGTTATTTTAGACCGAAACTGATATAACAAAGAATAATCAAACAGTTGGTAGGTATTAATTGAAAATATATTATGGCAAAATAACAAATAATATAAAAATTATGTTTATATTGGCCATTAAAAAATACAATTTTATTGTTATGATGTCTTATGCTGTCACATTTTTTTATTTTATTTTTAATGAGGTAAAACATCCTAATGTTTGTACATGAGTTAGGTTATACAAGGGATGCTGATCAAAACTGTACAATTTGCAAATTTTAATTTATAAATTACTTATAGAACTGAACACACTAGACATTTTACTAAAATAAGGTGGATAATTTAAATAGCTCTTTTTTTTATTTGTTCACATTAAAGACAAACGTCTTACATCCATAAAGCATAGAGGGATATACTATAGGCTTTTTTTTTTTCTGAATAAACAAAAATATTTGTCCCGATTTAGGCGGGATAGTCCCGATTTTAAACCACTAGTCCTGATTTAACATGTGTCCCGCTTTTGTCTAACAAAAAAAATATAAATATTTCAATTTTAAGCAGTTAAGCAATTGTAACTTTTTATGTCCTTTTTTAACCAACTTCAAAAAAGGAGGAGGTTCTCAATTCGTCCCGATATTTTTTTTATGTATGTTCAGCAATAATTCTTTAACACGGTGTCCGATTTCAATGATTCTTTTTTTGTTAGAAAGGGGGAACTTCAGGGGTGGTCCCATATAAATTTGGTCAAAATCTAATAATTGGGTCCATGAGAAAATCCTCAAATTCTTAAATTTTTGTATATTTTTGTATGTTTAGCGATAATGCTTTACCACCTTCCCAGACAGCACACCAAATCCTTTAGATATCTACTGAACATCCCAATATCCACTGAATGTCCAGTCCATGGTAGATATCTATTTTATATCCATGAAATGTAATTTATAGACATGCAAATGTCCATAAATAATAGTAATTATATAGCAAATTATTAAAAAAATACGCCATTGTGCTCGCCATTGTGGCTAATAGTACCGTTCAGATATTTAAAATTATTTTTTTTAAGGTGTATTCAATATCCCATGGACATCCACTAAATATGTATATCAAAGTCTAGGCGCGAGCGCAAACCATCGTGGATATCCACTAGATGTTATTTGATTCTGCTTACTAAGTATAGATGGCGATACCACTATCGCATCTACTCATGCTCGACCCGCCGTAATTGAGTTCGATCGAAATTTGTGTCCTAATCATTCCATTAGAGACTATGGAGTCGAGAATTTTCTCCTTAGTGGGCAAAATCAAAGGCAGAGTGTTGAAAATATTTTGAGTGTTGAAAATATTTTTTATCTCTCCTATTTTCTTTCGACGTTATTCAATAATCATTGGTTACTTATGAACCTCTACTAAAGATACCCATAAAATATTTTGCTGAATATCCGAATATCTTCTATATCCTGGGATATAGACGGACATTTGGTTGGAATCCATATTGGATGTATTGAATATCCACAAAATATATTCTGTGGATATCTCTGGGATTTCTTGTATTTTCTGGAAGATACCTATTAGATATTTTGCTGAATATCCATTAGGATATCTTCTATATTCTGAATATAGACGGACATTTGGATATCCATATTAGATCCGCAGAATATTTCTGATATCCTGTGGATATATTGGATATCCACAAAAGATATTCTGTGGATATCTCTGGGATTTGGTGTGCTGTCTGGGTTGTTCGATTTATATAATTCTTTTTTTGTTAGTAAGATGTGGTGATGGCATCTGCACGTTTTTGAAGTCGGTTTTTTTAATTTTTAATTTCTAATACTTGTAAATAAAATGTTTAATCATTAGTTCCTATTTCCTATTTACCTAAAGAATCCTTGTTTTTTATCACTTCATTTTTTGTCGAATTGTTTATTAAAGTTTGGTGTTTTTTTGTAATATCTAATAAAAATGTCCAGAATTAATACCGTATGTCCTGAATTTTTATTACTCTCGTCCAGAAAAATTAAAAAACAAAATTGGTAACCCTACATGTCACTGCTAATATTCCCTCAATAGAAGCACTTGTCCACATATCGGTTGTAATGCTAACAAAATTACATTCTGACCATTGATAAGGCAGTTGCCAGATCAATGATTCTGACAGTTCCATTAATTTGTTTTTAAATTTTGAATAGTTAGGGACCAAAGATGTTTTGAGGGTATCTCTCTATTGGGCAGTTGATATTTGTTATTCAATTGCCGCGTTTGAGAATCCACATCGGATGCATCTGAGATGTAGTAAATCTTTGATAGTGATGGGCGATGTTCATCGATGTTTTGGAAACATGGATGTTTTGTATTCGATGGTCGATGTTTTTGCCATCGATATTGATAGTATCAGATATCGATGTTACCATCGATGTTTTTCGAGAACATCGAACGAAATTCGTAGACGTCGAAACTGGATGGGTTAGACTTTTATTCTTTATAAGAAATAAAGCACTTTATGCATTTGGAAGTGGTAGGCAATGAAAAAGATGATTAATAATTAGCGGTTGTAGAATCGAACGTAAAAGTGTACAATTTTGACGAAAATAATTGACAGTTGTACAATTTCAAAATTTTTATGAACAACGTTGGTCGGTTCTTAAAACAATTATTTGTGTTTTACAGTTTTGCGTGTTATTTAGTTGTTTCATTCAAGACTTATTAATAGGTATAGATGGGCATCTGGTATGTTAAATGAAGGTATGAAATTTATATATAGTAAATTTTATATTACGATTTTAGTAAGTACAAAATTAGTTTAAATATTTTATTACTTTTAGTTTATACGCTTTGAACCTGTTCTTCGCAATTCAGTTTATTATTAATACACACATTTTCTTTGATTTTTAAAATATACGTTCGCCTTTTCAATATTTTTAATTACCAACATCGAACATCGATATTTGATAAATATCGATGTTTTGTAGTCGATATTTTCATACCATCGATGTTGGCTTTCGATGTTAACATCGATGGCCAACATCGATGTTTCGTATCGATGTCGCATCACTAATCTTTGATCACGTGATTCAGTATACGCAAATGTAATGGGACAGATCTGTCCGATGTGGATAAAAAAACGCTCGAGATGTAAAAAATGCATCCGATGTGGATTCTCAAACGTGGCAAATGCCTGTACAAATCTCTGCATTCCTTAATGTTCAGATGTTCGGTCAATGGCAATCATCTCGACATATTATATTAGAATTAGTGCCGTATAATTGGGTAATTTTTAAAGGGTAACCGATTGAGAAAACATTAGGTCTGTTCTGGTTTTGAGAAATAACGATCCACAACTGTCGGGCTCATGCGCAGTAGATAAAAAGTGTTCTGGTTTTTCTGGGACTACTTCGGATTTCTCAGTCCAGTGTTCTGGTTTCGTATCCGAAATAATCCGTGATTGTTGTAAATAGTCAAAATGTGTTCATGCTTGGGAGTGTGGATCGACTCGGACTGTTTTGACCGCGCATGCGTTTTTGAAGTGTTATGAATATTGTATTGGCTTTTTAGACCATACGGAACGTATACAATCCCAAATTGTTTATTTATATGTGAACGAATGTCTATTGTTCTTGTTTTATTTGTAAATTAAAGCAATTTTGGAATTATTAATTTTTTTATATTATTCTGTTTTTATTTATTCCATTGAAATGTGATGATAATGATAAACATATACATGCTAATGTTATTTGAAGCTGAGCTTTCAAAAGGAACTTCATTATTCATTATTATAATAAACAAAACACCTTTATGTGTTCTGGTTTTCCAACAATTTTAAACAGTCGGGGATTTTTTGCCTTTACGCATACGGTCCGGCGCAGTTTCATAACAGTTTTCATTTTGAGAACCAGAACAAACCTATTGGCGCTTTACATTCTACTTTAATATTGGTCGATGAACAAGGAGATTCGTAGATATTGTCAAGCGTGATAGACGTGTTTGAGGGTGCTCCTATTTAAAGTGAGATTTCTGCTGTGTTCCGGGGTTGATTAGGGTGTTTTTTGCATTGGAATAAAGTCCTAAATTTACCCTACATATGAAGTCAAAACACCATGCGGAGTCTCCTATAATTGATAAGAATTTGTTTTGTTAAAGTGCACTAAACAGGATTATTTTCGTATATAAACTTTAATAAAAAAAGTGGTCATTAACTATCTTATCTTTATCTTTTTTTGTGGGACTGATGTTTTGGAGAGCTGTGTTTCTGATGAATCTAAAATGGAGTGTAATATCTGCAAGCAAGTTAAACACCCCACCAAAGAAGTTAAGCACCCGTGCTATCCATGTGACTCTTGCAGAAATTTGATCTGCCTAGACTGTACTAATTTATCTGCTTCCGAGATACGATGTCTACCTTTAGTTGGGCGTTTGTTAAAGTTTGTTTGTAAAAAATGCAGAGACTACGAGCTAATAGACATCCTTTTAGGACAAAGCAAAGATAAAGATCAGATCATTAAAGATAAAGAAGAAATAATTAATTTGTTAAAATCAAAAATTACAGAGTTAGAAAAGGAACACTCTGTTCCCTCCTTCGCTCAAATTACTAAAACTCAATATCAAATTACCAATGGTCAGAATCAATTTACGAAAGACAATTTTCCTAGCATTATTGTAAAACCAAAAAATACCAACCAAAGCCCTGATAAAACTAAAGAGGATGTTGAAAAAGCTATTGATTTAAATAAATTGAAAGTGGGAGTACATAGTTTAAAAACTGCAAGTAACAAAACAAGAAATCCAGGAGCAATGATAATCAAATGCCGAAGCAAGGAAGAAGCTAATTTATTGGAAGATAATATGAAAACAAAATTACAAAAGAACTACAATATAGAATTAAGTAAGATGAGGAAACCTAGAATAAAAATAGTGAATTTTAACCAAGGATTAGATAAGGAACAAATTGAAGAATTTATAGCTGAACAGAATAACATACCTAATGATGAGATCAAAGTAGTTTTTGTAAGGAAAAGCCAGTATTCCAGTACCTCAACAGTATTCTGTGAATGTATAGCCCTTCAACATTTAAAAATATTATGTCTGTAGGCAAACTTTGCATTGGCTGGGAAAGATATGCAGTATATGAAGATTTGGATATTCAAAGATGTTATCAATGTCAAGGATACTACCACAACAAATCAAATTGTCAACATGAAGTCGTCTGTCCGATATGTGGTGATAATCATGAAAAAAATACCTGCCCTAAGGATAAAATATGCTGCAGAAAGTATAAGGTATCAAATACTAGATATAATAAGAATTATCCCACCGACCACCACGCCACTGATGTTATAAACTGTAAAACTCTCGAATTTTTCAAACAGGTGCTGCGTAGTAAAACGGTTTATTGTGATTTTTAATTCTTATATATTAACATTTTAAATTTTAATGATAAGTAATGATAAGTAATGAAAATTTGAATAAACTTTCAAGCATCATGATAAAAATATTTCAAGTCAATTCAAGTTGTTAATTAACTTTTATTTTTGTTTTGATAATGCCTGTTATGTGCTTTATTTGTGGCAACATTTTTACGTCTCAGAGTATTTTAAATAGACACTCTAAGAACGTGCATAATATTACTAATATTGCAATATCATACAACAAAAGTGTGTTTAACTACAAATGTTTGGAAGAACTATGTAATCATTCCTTCAGGTACAACTTGGATTTAATTAAGCACTTAAAAAGTAAGCATTCGTTCAAAATTGAGGATGAAGAAATTAAGACGTTTGCAAACTTAGAAGGTATATACCTATACTTACTTAAATAATTTAATTTAAATTTTAAGTTCTATCGTGGGTATCATTTTTTTAGAATTTAGAGTGTGGAAAATTCAAATAGAAAATACAGAAAAGTGTAATTATGTAATCAATCGAGGAACCCAAAGACTAAGCTCTGGTGATAAGAAGACTTACTATGTGTGTAATCGGTCTGGTCATTATACAAAAAGTGGAACCAAAAAGGCTACTAAAACTCAAGGAACTTGTAAGCTAAATAGAGCATGCATAAGCCAAATGAATGTGACACTGAAATCCAATGGAAGCATTCTAGTTGAGAGACAAAAATCACACTATGGTCATTCGATGGATATTCAACACTTACGAATTTCTAAGGAAGAAAGGAATATCATAGCTAATAAACTTCTAGAAGGAGTACCCAAAAAAAGGTAATTTTTAAAAATATTATAATGGTGCCTAATTAATGATATTTATTTTTTATTTATAGGATTTTGGATTCATTTCGTACTAAAATAGGAACTGATATAAAGAGAGTGGATCTACTAACAGTGAAAGATATAGAAAATGTTGAACGAGACTTCAAATTGTGTGTCGAAAAGGGTGTTAAGCATAAAGAAGATGCAGTAAGCATTGATTTGTGGGTAACCGAAAACAGTCAAACTGAAAAAAAACAAGTTTTATTTTATAAGAGACAAGGTGAAAATAAGGATCCGTTTGAAGTAAATGATTTTTGCTTAATTCTTATGAATCAATATCAGCAACTAATGCTAACTACTTTTGGGCAAAATATTATAGCGATAGACAGTACACATGGCTTGAACCAGTACGACTTTGAGTTGACAACTATAATGGTGGTTGATGATTACGGTGAAGGTTTTGCAGTTGCCTATATGTTTACCAACAGGAAAGATACTTTTGTAAACAATATTTTTTTTGATGTTATTAAATCAAAAGTTGGGATTTTGAAAACAAAAACGTTTATGTCTGATATGTCAGAAGTTTTTTTATAATGCCTGGAATTGCGTTATGGGTAGAGCTGAACACCAACTGTATTGCTCATGGCATGTTGACCGAGCCTGGCAGACTAATTTAACTAAAATCAATAGTAAAGAAAAGCGAAGTTGGGTTTACAAGACCATCAAAGTGGACAAAGGATTACATGCAGTCCTCGAATATACAAGAAATAAAATGGTAAATGATTATAAGAAATAAAATTTCATTCGTTAATAACTAAATTTATTTACAGGTAGACAGGTTAACGAAGCAAATAAAAGGTAAAAATACAAGCCGAAAGAGAGACATTACCAAGCGACACAGAACAGCTATGGCAAACTCAATGCAGATTGAAGCATTCAATAATGGCCACAACAAGTGGATATTATCACATGAAAATAAGTCATATCATGTAGAAAAAGTTTTAGATAGGAAATGTTGCCAAGTAGAATGTAGTTTTTGTAACATCTGCATTCATATGTACATAGGTATGTTCATGTCCCGACTTTTTTATTAGGTCCACGATTTGTAAACACATTCCTTGTGCCTCTCACAATTAAGTAGTCAAATGAGTAACAGAAATGATTTAAAGGAAAAACTGGGCAATGAATTATCAGCATTAAATGCCAAAATTGCAACCAGAGATGTTGACAACATTAATGAGGAAGTCTTATCACAGATGCTTTCACACATAAGAAATGCAAGTAACCTACTCGATTTAAGAAATGTTGAATCAGATAGATTTGTACGCACTTCAGAAGAGTCCTCCAATAAAAATATAAGAAAACAATTGTCTTTCCATTCATCAAAAAAAAAAAGTTCGAGCAGAAAAAGCGAATGTGAAAAAAAACCTAATAAAACAGAAGTTAATATAATAAATGATCTTTTAAGTGGCAATAAAGTAGAATTTATATCAAAAACCAGTAGTAACGATCATACATATACGTATTTAAATAAATAATTAAAGAAAGTTTTGTATTATTTTTCCAAATCTTTATCTTTGGCCTTTTTTGCCATATTATGAAAACACTCAATTTCTTGTAAATTGCTTCACACAAGGTAAATTTAATTAAAAGAGATAACAAGAGATTAAATTGCATCACTTTTGTGTTTCAAAGTAGAAACGAGAAAAAGCGCGGGAAAAAGACGACAAGTTTTCAGACATGCGCAGTGAAAGGATCACGACGCGGTATTGACGGTCTCCTTTTCCCAAAGGCTTGGCGTGAATCCATTATATTTCCGCAAATTTTTTATATTGTAAAAAAAATCGGAAAAAAAATATCTATCGATTTTTCTATATATCGATGTTTGTTTTTCCATACATCGATGTATTTATGAACATCCGTTCATTGAAGAGCAACAGAAAAACACAACAAAAAGTAATTCAAACCATCAATTGAAACGTGAAGCTTAACAAAAAACCAAAAAGCATTGAAAAGAAAATGTTAACAAATAACATCGTATAATAAAAACTCGATGTTAAGGCCAAGTTCAATGACAAGTGACGGCGACTTTTTTATCACAAGAAATACAGCTCTGAACGATAATATTTTAAAAAACTGTTCTCATAAATGGGTTCAAAAAACTCTAAAAAATGATGGAAAGTCTATGGTTTGTTTTACTTTTAATGCATAATATTTTAATAAGTGTTATTTAACAAATATTTAAAAGTTATGGACTTTCCATAATTTTTTATAGTATTTAGAAGTTAAAACGCAACATACATTCTTTTATTTTTGCCTAATTATTTCAGGATTCTTGTGATAAGATTTAAAAATGTAGGGCCCATAAGATGCTGCCATCTGAACAGACGGAATAGACACTAAAAATTGAAAAATTGCAACATCGCTCCCTATGCAGACGAATGTAAAATGGCTTAGCCCAATTTGACCATGTTTATGTGTGAGGGGCGAGGTGGTGTGCGGGGAAAGGTTGCAAGTAAATAAATTATTCTATAAACAGGCGCGGATACAAGGGGGGGGGGCAATGGGTGCAATTGCCCCCCCTGACACATGACCGAAGCACTTTATTTTGACCACTCAAAATATATTTTAAAATCGTCATAAGCACATCACTGCCTGTTTACAAGAATCGGTATTAACTCAACACTACTTAAGTAGATTACATCGATCCATCAAGTGTTCTTTACTTAAAATTACTGATAAAAATAACTTCGCGAAGTTTGATTAAACATTTCAAAAATTAAACTTCTGCACTTCGCGCAACTGTCGCAACAAACGAATATACCTACAAATAAA
Organism: Psylliodes chrysocephalus; assembly: GCA_927349885.1. Classification (NCBI taxonomy): domain Eukaryota; kingdom Metazoa; phylum Arthropoda; class Insecta; order Coleoptera; family Chrysomelidae; genus Psylliodes; species Psylliodes chrysocephalus. The sequence continues at coordinate 60,039,819 of OV651813.1, read as the reverse complement.
TTACTAGTAGAATTTTATAAATACTTATAACAATTTTGCGTATTCATATAAATAGTTTAATAAATTGTGAATAAGTGTTGAAATTTTGTAGAATTATGATTTGGGATGTTATAATACTTGTTAAAATAATTATTTCTGGCCCATAAATATATGCGGTTGCTCGGTTCCACTGGTAACAATTTAAAATGACTTATTCTACGATACGACACTGGCGGGCAAACATTACTTCGAAATTCACGAAGCGGCGCCGGCGCGGTTCGAAGTTTACCATCTCTCCAACTACCAAAGTACCTCTGTTCAACTTCCACGCTAGGCTAGGCTAGTTTGCAGTTTGCACACTTGATTGAGTTGAGACAGTGTTTTGTCGCACGCCAGTAGGCAACACGGATAAAATAGATTCACAATCTACACAGTGCCACATAGTATTATTTGTTTCATCTCTTCAGTCATGGTAAGTTACTTGAATACATACTATAAAAATGTTATTTTAAACTTTATCTAAATTCTAAAAGGCAATTTTGCTTGAAATTAGGCTTAGCACAAGCGTCTTACATTAAAATAGGTAACTAAGTGACTTAAATGTTTGATTTATTTAAATGTTTATTGTTAAATTAAATTTTAATTATCTGAATAGAAAAATGTGTTGTGTTTCTCGCTGCGAATTTGTTACGCTTGTGCCCGCCGTTCGTTTCTTTTCGAAGAAATCGTGATCCATAAGCTCATATTAACATTGGCTTTCTTTGTCAACAGGCAAATCAGCAGCCGGGGTCGTCAAAGAAGCGAACCTCAGAAATCCGAGGTATTGAATCATTTTTTCAGCCTCTCAGTAAGCGAGCAGGTTTAGCTTGTGCTGCAACCCCTGTTTTTGGACTAGATAACAGTAATAAGGTGGTGGATCCTATTGCTCATGCTTCTTCCCGGACTCCCGAGTCCACTGTGTTTGATAGCAGTGATAGCTTAAATAATCATATAGTAGTTGCTACTTCTTCCCGGGTTCTCGAGTACAGTGTGCAATAGATCAAATGTCCCCTATGATATAGGAAATTTTTTAAATAAACATTTAGATGACTACACAAAATATCAGCTCCTGTCAAACCATTGGCAACCAAAAGATGACTACAAGTTCCCATACTCCTCACACTTGATTAAAGGTAAGGAGGTGAAACGATATTTTGGGCATAAGTATCTCAGCAAATACCCTTGGCTTGTATTTTCACCTGCGAAACAAGGTTTATTTTGTAAATACTGCCCTTTTTTCGCAACTGGTGGTGTTGGTGGAGGTCAAAAAACTGTGCCTCTGCAAAAGCTTGTTACAAAACCCTTGATAAACTTTAAGGATATTGCAGGGCAGAATGGGGATTTGGAGACACATGCTAATTATATTTATCATAAACGAGCTGCAGAACAGGGAGTAGCATTCCTTCATACCTATAATAATCCTAACTTGGAAGTAATCAACCGTGTACATCAACAGCGTCTCAAAAAGGTGGAAGAAAACAGAGAGCGACTTCGTCCTATAGTCGAAACTATTATCTTCCTCGGGCGGCAAAATTTAGCATTCCGGGGGCACAGAGATGATGGACCGATACTTCATAACACTGAGATTTCCAACGAATGTGACATGACTGTGAACGAAGGGAATTTCAGAGAACTTTTAAGGTTTCGAGTATCTGCTGGCGATAAAAAACTAGAGAAACATTTACAATCAGCTTCTTCTAATGCTACATATATAAGCAAGACAACACAAAATATGCTTATTTCATGCTGCGGGCAAGAGATTTCTGAGCAAATTTTGAGTAAAGTACGGGCGTCACGATACTATTCAATACTTTTTGACGAGACAACAGATGTATCTCATCTGTCCCAGCTGAGCCTTACCTTACGATACGTGCATGATGGTAATATTCATGAGGATTTCGTCAGTTTTGTGGATCCGTTTGAGGAACTAGCTTATGCTAAACATGAGCATGACTACGAATCCGATGAAGAAAATTGGAAAGAAACCAAAAAACTACTTACTGCCGAAGAAAAGTTGGACGGACCCTCCACACCTAAGGAGTTATCTTTAACCGGCAAGGTCATTGGCCAAATTGTCCTATACCAGCTAAAAAAGAAGCTGAAACTTCCACTGGAACAGTGTCTTGGGATAGGCACAGACGGATGTGCCGTTATGCTTTCCGAAGTTCGAGGTGCTGTCACGGAGGTTCAGAAGGAAGCCAAAAACGCTGTCAGGGCACCATGCTATAGCCACAAGCTAAATAACTCTATTTCCCGTAGCTCCAAAGTGCCTGCTATCCGGGACGCTGTTGCAAGTATGAAAGAAGTAATTGCTTTCTTTAAATCACATCCGAAACGAAAACATGTTCTCATGAGCACTTTGGGATGTGCGCTTACATCGCTTTGTGAGACCCGGTGAGTAGAGCGGCATGAAGGTGTACTTCAATTTTCTGTTGACCTCGCAAAGATTGTGGAGACTCTAGGAAAGATTTCAGAGTGGCGTGACCCGAGCACAGCTGGCAAGGCTGCTTCACTGGTAACAACTTTATGTAATACACAATTCATGGTATCAGTATTGTGTCTGAGTGATGTACTGTCTCTAACGCAGTCTCTAAGTAAATTATTACAGAAGACGGCGCTCGATCTTAATGGCAGTGCTGTGCAAGTAAAGAACACAATTTCAATTCTTGCCAGTCGTCGGGAAAATATTGACGCTAGTTTTAACAATATCTGGCAGCGTGCAGAAAATCTAGCCAATGAACTGGGTATCGAGCTGAATATTCCTCGTATCCCTCGCCTTGGTGGACGCCAAATTTATCGTGCCAACCATCAAATGAATTCAGCCGAGGAATACTACAGAGTATCAATTTATGCCCCTTTACTAGACTCTGTTCTCACAGATCTGCGAGAAAGATTTTCAGCAGAAACCTTAGGCATCTTTCAGCTATCAGTTTTTATTCCAGAAAATATTATTAAAAGTTCTCCAGGTGAAAATGACAAAAGTATAAAGTTCCTCCTCGATCGATTTGGATTGCTTCTTGGCGTCGATAAGGGCGCTGCCTCTCTTTTGTTAAAAGATGAATTGTTGCTGTGGCGGGAGAAATGGGTCCAAGAAAAGGAACAACAAAAAGAGCTTCCCATAACAGCTCTGGAAATACTGGCTAGGTGTGATAAGGATGCATTTCCCATTATACATGAATTTGTACTAGTCCTTGCAACGCTTCCAGTTACAAATGCATCTGCTGAGAGGTCATTTTCGTCGTTGCGCCGCCTTAAAACATATTTAAGAGCAACCATGACTGAAAACCGCCTCCTTGGTCTTGCCCTTATGCATATTCATAGGCATATTCCTATTGACATGGAGAAAGGGATCACAAGATATGCAAAAACCGGCCATAAGAAGAGATTGGAGTTTATTATTTAAGAGCCATATTATAATAAAATTATTCTACTTACTTTAAATTAAATGTTTTTTTTTTATACCTATGGGTTTTAATTTAACTTTTTTGACACACATTAACAAAGTAATGCAAATGAACGTATTACATCCTTGTAATAATAAACTAACATTTATAAAAAAAGCATGTTTAGAACGAATTTTCTGGAAGGTAGGTAAAATCACACAAAAATTGCCCCCCCCTAAACGAATTCCTGTATCCGCGCCTGTCTATAAATGCTATTTTCTGTTTGTTTTGAAAGTTTGACGTTTATGGTTTGACGTGTCATTTCAACTTAATGGACTTTAATAATTTAAAAGATGCAATGTACTTATATTATTTATATATATTATTGTAGATCCAGGTATGTTTTCGGTTTTTATTTTATTTTTATTTTATTTATTTGGCTAGTTTGCTAATATCACAATATTCAATTTTAGTAAAAAATGTAATAATATAACAATTATTTTAATAACATTCTAATTAATAGGAAATGTAATTTAACTGCATTTGTTTTGATAACAGTATTTGCATATGGTCTGTGAATTTCATTTGTTTCCGCATAATTACCCTTAAATATTTAAATTTTTCTACTAACTGTGTAGATTTTCTTCCAATTTCCTATATTGTTTGTCCACAAACTGCATATAGTTATTACTTATCAGCTTATATTTTGTTTTAGGTATTTGTGTTGATTTTTAACAAATGATTGCAACATCATTTATAAACATTTTGCAGAGTTTCATTGACAATTAACTCTTAGTTATCTGAATCCTTACAACTTACAAGAAACATAGATAAGGACATCATAGGCAAACAGGTAAATGTCATATTAATTATTGCAACATTAGCAATCATTAATATAAATTAAAAATAACAGGGGACCTAATTTTCTTCCTTTGATGTGGTTAATTTCTTCTGATCAGAACAGCGATTCTTTTGTGCCAACTCGACACATTACATATAGAATAGAGAGAGACATTACATCAAAATCGCTGTCTGTCGAACAAAGATAGGAGTCTCGATAGGAGACGTACTCAAAAGATGAGAATCCCACTACATATTATGTTATTTAATTTTAATCTCTCTGACCTGATACTTAGATAATCTACATGCTACCCCAATGCATGCTTTATAGCATAGATATAAAAACCACCTTTATACCAATACTATTTAATTTTTTTATCGAATGATTTTGATCAACAGAATCAAGTGCATTTTAAAGAAATACAATTAATTTTGAATTGTACATATGGCGGATTGTACAATAGGCAGTTAAAATGTAGACTTAGTTTAAACTGTGAACCTTGTTGTATACTCATCGGTTATTGTTAAACATAGTTTTAAAAATGACATTTGTTTTTGAATATAACTAGTTAAAAATAAAACTTTTGTTAAAATATGTTTAGAATATTTTTTGTACATACATAATGTATTTTGTAATAATTAAAAATCATAATATTCTTGTAAGGAAGTTGGAATGCTTAGGGTTTGATCAGTCGCTGTTGAGATTATTTTCATCTTACCTAAATCATCGTTTTAATTATGTCTTTTACAACGGATTTTCATCTTCACCCCTCACAGCAACATCTGGAGTTCCACAGAGCTCCAATCTGGGACCACTATTATTTAGTATATCGTTGAAAATTGGTGAAATGAAAACAAGCTGAATGAATGTGTCTAAATGTGAAGTATGTTCCTATACTAGAAGTATTATATATCTATAAGTTCTTGTAGCTTTGACAATAAACATATATTGATTGATTAACAAGGTGGAGTTTGATTATTTATTTAACAGCCTACATTTATCGGACTTGTGCACAAATTGAAGATTAAGGTATATTATTCAACCAAAAAGTTACTTTTTCGGATTATATTGAAAATACAGTTGCTTCTGCGTTGAAAAGCTTAGGGTTCTTAATTCGTAATACTCGTTCTTTTACAAACTCTTAAAGCTTGGAGATCCTTTACTTTTCTTTAGTTCGTTCCAGGCTAGAATATGCATCTCTTATCTGGAACCTTATTTACAATATTCATAAAAGATCATTGGAAAATGTTCAGCGGCGATCTCTCAAGTACCTTTCTTTTAAAATAGATGAGCTGTATCCCATTCGAGGTATTGAAGAATCTCTGCTTCTTTCGAAAATAGAAGGGTAGTTTCCAGTGTTACATTTTTTTATAAAATATTACATAACACTATTGATGTACTATTTTTGATAAATTAAATAAATTTTAGTGTTCCCCAAACAGCCATTAGATATCATAAAACATTTTATACAGCAAGTATTTGAACGAACTTTGGAAGAAATTCACCTATAAGGCTAATGTGCTCAAATTTTAATTAATTTTGTTCTGATTGGGATATTTATTTCGACCATTAGTTGTACTAATTTGTACCTAATGTATTTAGGATTCTTTCTTTTCTTTTTTTTTTCTTGCTGTTCTAAAATTATTTTCTGTCGAAATATTATGTTTAACATTTATTTCATGTATTTTGTTCTGTAAATGGATTAATTTGTTGGGCAATAAAATTATTTTTATTTTATTAAGCAAAAAAATGTTTATTTTGATGCACCTACCACCTTTAAAAGTTTGTCAGTATATTAACGAGAAATCCTATATAATTCCTAAAGAAAAATATTTTTGGAATAAATTCCGAATTCTATTTATTGATATTTGTTATTTTTTAGGTTCAGTGACTCGAAACATGATGATCAGCTACACCAAGAATATCCTTGATACTTTAAAAAAATGGTACGAGATTAAGCAGATTTGATGCTCTGTCACATTGTGGTGCGAAGATGTGGCTTGTATAAATTTGGGATATCAGTTGATAGAAAACAGTACGCAAAAATAAATTTAAATCTGCAGATGCATCAGAGATAGCCATATTCCATACCACAATATGTCATGCGTGAACTCGATGAGATTTCATCGGCTAAGTATCATTCCTCTGTAATGTTTTGTATCATTAGGAACACGCAACATTGTAAACAATTATGACCAGGGTTTTCTGACCTTTTCCCTAGGTCAGAGAGAATAAATGAATACTAAATAATGTATAGTAATAAAGATTGAAAATATATATACTTTTCAAGAGTTTTATTATGTCAGCCATAGTTTTATACCAAAAATGAAAATAAACTGAAATTATACATTCATAAATAACTTATATTTATAACACTCATCGACTCTCTCCTGGCTAAAATATGACTTATCTATCTATTAGGCTCTGTTATCCGTCTATTTTTTGCCTTTAGCCTCCTTCTGACACTTCCATTCGTTCATATTCAGTGTAGTATATGCATAGTTTTCAGAATATCAAGTGTTATACCTAACTGATGCTTGGTCCTGCAAAGTTCATCTTCAGTACACCTGCTTATGTGACATCTATCTCGATGTCAAGTTTGATTGAACACCCGTTTCTTGCCTATTACTCTTATACTTAACCAGAACTAGCTTAGACTTGAACGCATATGTCTAATTCGGCCAAAACACAGCCTTGGTACACAAATATCTATTTTACCGCTGGTTTCATTACAAAAAACTGGAGTAAAGGGTAAAATTATCTCTTGTTGATTGAGACGTATACATACATTTAAAAATGTCGTTTACTTAAAAATAAACATTTAATTTTGATATTTTATTTAACTCGATCAAAACATTAAATTATTATTTTCCATGGCTTATACCGGACCTGTATGTACTCTAGTAGCCATGGAGTAGCTGACAGTGTTGCCGTCAGTTGCCGCCACATATTCATTAGTGACATACGTTTTATAAATTCATCGTGTTACAAATTTGTTGACATAAAGAGATAGAAATTTAAAGTGACGTCTTTTATTACTTCGAATGAAAAAAATCGATAATGCAATTTTCTAACCTAAAAAAAATCGTGATGATATGTCAAACAAAATTGAACTTGGCCTTAACTAATAACATCGGATAAAAAAACATCGATGTTCAACATCGATGTTCAATATCGATAATCGAAACCTAAAAATCGATGTTCAATATCGATAATCGAAACCTAAAAATCGATGTTTTTTAAACATCGTGCGCATCGTGTACGCATCCCTTTCCCTATCGTAACCTCACTTTTTGTTTGTTGTTTGTTTTTATTTATTTTAAACTGTATTTAAAGAAATATATCTATGGATTATGGATTTTAACAATTATTGCTTTAGTAAATTAGATGATTTTGTACTAGATATAAAAACTGAAGATATGTTAAGTGATGTTATTATCGAAGTATCCGAAGTACAAGTGAATGGAAACATTAGTGAATTTGAAACAATTTGTAATGATGAAGTAAACTCGGAAAAGTCTGTTATTGAGGAATGTGTAGAAGATAAACCTCGTATTAAACAATATTTTGAACATATTCTAACTGATGTTGCTACTGAAATATGCCAAGTAGAAACTGAAGAAAATATTCCTAATGAAGTGAATTTGGAAAACTCTGTTATTGTTGAAAATATAAAACCACAAATAAAATACTATTTTGAACATTTTGTAACTGATGCTGCTGCTGAAATATCTCGTTTGGAAACTAAAGAAAATAATCTGAAAGAAAAGATTCGTGATCTAATCAAACTATCTGATAAAAAAGCAATAAATGATACATTTTTACCAGAACAAATCAATGAAACCGAAGTTCCTAACTCCAAATTAAAGAAAAAAATGTTTAAATATACAATTTTTGATGTGAAAGATCCCAGTTTGTCGAATTCTGAACTTTCAAATAAAATTAATAATGATTTGAATTCTTCATATGAGGACATAATTCAAGAGGATTCCGAAATAACAAGGGGGATATTTCCAAAAAAGAAGTCAGTGGAAAATAGTTTGTCAACTGTACTTGAAAGTCCTATGGATTCTGTAGAGTAAGTATTAAAAAAATGATTACTTACTATTAGGTATAAGTAGGTACAGGGTGTTATTGAATTACATATACATATTTAAAGTGACAAGAGTATATGATGCCTAAAAAACGAATGGTACCAATTTTAGTATTAAATTCCTAAATTTAAAAATTGGTAACATGTTTATTTTCTGACCATTATTCTACTCTTAATTGTTAAACAAATTAGGGATAGCTTGTATCCATTGAGATAGACTAAAGAGGAGATGCTAGGATGATGCACCTTTGCATTACACTTTTACGTCAAACTCAAGAGAGTGAATCTAGTCAGTTTTAGTGATTATAAATGCCATTTTTGTTAAATAACTTAATTTAAATGATATAAAATATTTTTCATTCTGTCAGTCTTCAAATAAAATTATTGACTTCAAAGAAATAAGTACCCATCAAGTCGCCATTTTCATTCCATTTTTCCGTCACTCGAAATGCGTCCATCTGTCATATTGCAAAATAGTGTTTATGTCGTCTCTACTTTATTCTAACTTAATGGCTATATCAGATGCAAAGAAGTTAGAAAGGGTAGAGGTAACATATAAAGCAAAAATTCGGTGGAAGAAGTAGGAAGATGTTGTGGGCCGAACTTTTAAAAGATGGGAAATTTTTTGACTTCCTTGTTAGCATTATTCATTAATGATGAGGGCAATAACCGTTTATCAGGAGCTATCAGTCAATCAAATAAATCAAAAAGTGCTTTATTGTCTGAAGTAAAAAAACTAATTGACAAAGCTGTTAAAAAAGAAAACATAAATACAAAAGATACAAAAAATATATATTATAAGATATAAGAATTTAAAAAAAAATTCAAAAAATGTTTAAAATAGAGTTGTGCATATAAAAAGAAATAATACATTCAAAGCCAAGAACAAAAAAAAAACAAACAATATAAACCTAAGGTACCTACATTTAAAAAGTCAAAAAAGTTAAAAAGATATTTGTCATCAGCCAGTTAAAACCCTTACAAAGCCTTAATGCTTTGATCAAGTTTGAAACAGTTTAAAATAAATGATTAGAAAACAAAATAACAAAGGAAAAAATTTGTATATGTTTATACTCTTATGATCCATTAAGAAATTCCGCCAATGTGTAATAAGCCTTCACAGACAGAAAACGTTTAAGTTGCCTCCTAAAATTCTTCTCAATACCTATCTGTCTTATTTCCATAGGCAAGTGGTTAAATATTTTTTTACCATTATAAATAATTGATTTTTGTATAAGAGCAGATGATGGTATTGGAAGAGGCAGGAAAAAAGTCAATCTAGTGCCATGCACAGAAGCTTCACGAATATAATTCTTATATTTTCTGAAAATCAAGCAGGCCATTTCCAGTGTATACAAATTATATACAGTTAAGATTTTATATTGTAAGAAAAGTGGCCTGCACGATGTAGTAGCAGAAACTTTGCACATGTTTCTTATTGCCCTCTTTTGAAGAATAAATATCTTATTAAGCGATTCATGTGACGCCGAGCCCCAAAAACATATTCCATAACGTAGGTGCGATTCCACAAGAGATAAATAAACATTTCTTGCCACAGCAAAATTCAAATTGTGTGCCACAGATCTAATGGCGTGACATCCTGATGATAACTTTTTAGTTAAGTAGTTTATATGATGTTCAAATTTAAGATTCCCTCAATGTAGATTCACAGAAACTTGGTCTTTGCATTATTTTTAATCATTAAGTTACCTAGGAACACATTATTTAATTTACATTTAAAAGTCATTATACTGGTTTTATTGATATTAAATGTTAAATAATTAGCATCACACTAATTTTTAACCTCAGTTATATCTGAATTAATTATAGCTGTTAATTCCTGTTCGTCACTTGATTCCCACAAAATTGTTATATCATCAGCAAATAATGTAAAAAATCCCCTTATATTAATATTTGTTAAGTTGTTAAAATAAATAAGAAAAAGCAAGGGTCCTAAGACAGACCCTTGGGGAACACCACATTTAACATGTGTTTTGCTGGAAGCTTGTTTTTTCACTAATACTCTCTGATATCTGCCAGTTAGATATGACTATCCATTTCAATGCTACACCTCTAAACCCATATATTTCCAACTTTTTTAATAAAATTTCATGATTGACACAATCAAACGCCTTAGATAAATCACAGAATACCGCTGCCGAAACATTATTGGCATTAAGATTTAAGAGCACTCGCTCAAGCAAATTAAACATGGCATCTGTGGTGTTTTTGGAGGATTGAAACCCAAATTGTATAGCAGATATAAGATTGTGTGCCTCAAGGAATTCTAACATACGTTTTTTACTAATTTTTCCATAATTTTAGATAATGTTGGTAATAATGAAATAGGTCGGAAATTGGAGGGATCATTTTGCTCACCTCCTTTATAAATAGGCAAAACAATTGCCAATTTTAGACAGGTGCTAAATACTCCAGTTTGAAATGAAATTTTAATAGCTTCAGATAGAACTCGCATGACTTCTTCAGGGAGATTTATACATATTTTAGTTGACATTTCATCCCATCCCGCAGTGTTTTTATTTTTGACCTTAGACAAAACTTCTTTAATTTCAGAAATATCCTTTGTGCAAAGTAAAATGTATTTGGAACTGAAATATTGTCTAAAAATTGTGTAACATTACAGGTTTGTGTCATATTACTTGATAAATTGGGACCAATAGAGCAATAATACTCATTCAATTTTTCTGGAGATATTTCAATATTAATAGGAGCTGTTGACTCACCCCTCAAATCATTAACAATAGCCCAAGCCTCCTTTTGTTTGTTGTGAGCATTATTTATTCTCTTTTCAAAATATTATTGTTTAGCTATCTTAATAGTTTTTCTATATATTGTTCTATACTTATTATAGTAATTAATAAAATTAATGGTTTTATAAGTATACCTTTTAATTAAGTCCAAAGAACGTAAATTTCTGGATGATATTCTTAAGCCATTAGTAAATCAACTTTTTTATTTTTATTTCTTATTTTCCTAGGAGGAAATGCCTTATCAAAAACTTTTTGTAACTGACTATAAAAATGTTTCAACGGTTCAGCTTCTGTTAAAATTATGCCAACTTACATTACTACATATCTGTGAAACCTACTAAATGCTGACTGAATAAATATACGTCTATAAGAAGGTGAGCTGCTGCTAACCTCCATGCTTTATAGACGTCGCATAAAGCCGCATCCTGATCAGAAAAGCTGCAAGTGAGAACACCGCAGTTAATATTTGCTTTACTCACATTAGTACATAGTCCAGGGCATTTAGATCAAAATCACCGAAATAGCGGAACTTTTTACATACACCAGATATCGAGATGCGGTTTTCTGCATTGTGTTCAGGAAGGTCCAAGGAAAAAAGTTTACATGGTCTGGTTTGGCGCGTTTTTGGAAAAATGCCTTCTGGGCCGGAAATAGTATATTACACACCGAGGTGGGAAGAGTTTCATTCCTGTAGAGATTAGTTAGATCACCGAGATGCGAAGCGTCGAGGTTAGCTATGATCTCGAGACAGGATTGAAACTTCCTACCGAGGTTTGTATACTATTTTATTTACAACCATCATATTTCGATCAAAGTTAATAAATCTCTGTTTTGTTCTGAACATACCTAAAATATTACATTTAACGACAAATTACCAAGCGCGCGGTTTTCTCAGAATAATTAAGTAGGTAAATATATTGTTACTGTGATTACGGGGTAAACAACTGTCACCAATATAAATAAATGTCAGATAAAGCCGGATATTAAATTCGCGAATAATAAATATCAATAAGTAGTTTGTTATATTTTAGATCATTGTTGTTTTTTATTGTTTGCCATTAAATAGGTATTATAAAATTTGTCAAACAATGTGTTATTTTTTTTTTAAATATAAAAAATATTCATCTAGAATAGATGAAATGAGGGCGGGAAGTGAGGGCGGGAAGTACTTCCCAACCTTCAATGACGTTAGTAATGACAACATTACATATATTGTTGTAAATAAATGCATTTTCCAATTGCATCATAACTTGCACCATTATAGGAACGACTGGAAATTCGGAAAAATCGCTCGGAAATCATTATTCGTGGGGTTTTCGGGGCTGCCGAACTCGATTCTGGCATTAGAATTACCCGGGGGTGCACGGGGGAGGCTCTGTGGGGGGTGCGCGAGGGGTGAATTGGGGGAGAAATGGCAGCGTGCATGAAAGTCGCTCCAAACTCGTTACTCGGGGGGTTTTCGGGGATGTCTAATTCAATTCTGGCATTGGAATTACCCGGGGGTGGCTCTGTGGGGGTGCGCGGGGGTGAATTGGGGGAGAAATGGCAGCGTGCATGAAAGTCGCTTCAAACTCGTTACTTGGGGGGTTTTCGGAGATGCCTAATTCAATTCCGGCATTGGAGTTACCCGGGGGTGTTCGAGGTGGCTTTACCGGGGTGTTCGAGGTGGCTTTACCGGGGTGTTCGAGGTGGCTTTACCGGGGTCCATGGAAATGGCTCGAAAATCCTTACTCGGGGGTTTTCGGGGATGCCAAATTCATTTCCAGCAATAGATTTCCCCGGGGGCGCTCGGGGTCCCTCTGTGTATTTGGCTGGGGGTCATTCTGGGGGTGGACGGGAAATTGACTCGTCCATGAAAATCGCCCCAGACTCGTTTTTGGGGAGGCCAAATTCATTTATAGCCTTAGATTCCCTCAAGGGCGCTCGGGGGTCCCCATGTGGGGTTGTCTTGGGGGGGTGGTGGCAGCGTCCATGAAAATCGCTCCAAAATCCTTACTCGGGGGTTTTCGGGGATGCCTAATTCATTTCCACCATAGATTTCCCCGGGGGCGCTCGGGGGTCCCGCTGTGGGAAATGGTAAAGAAGAAAGTGAAAAATCACAAATTATGAAAATAATACTTTATTCAAATAACAAAAAGGAGTTTTTATTAATGTTGAATTATTCATTATCAACTTCAATTTTTAACTTAAATACTAAACATCTTGTTCAAACTCTTCTTCCTCGTCAGTATCCTCGGCCCCGTTGGAAGTGCTTTTTTGGTTTAAGCAATTGCCATCGCAATGCTTGCATGCAAGTGAGCACTCCAACCCCTTTCGGCGGCACCCGCACCTCGTGCCACAGTCGGTTTGAGAAGAACAAGAAATTTTGCTTAAAATTTCCTCGGGACCGGAAACCCCCGAGTAACGAGTTTGGAGCGACTTTCATGCACGCTGCCATTTCTCCCCCGCGCACCCCCACAGAACCACCCCCAGGTAATTCTAATGCCAGAATCGAGTTCGGCAGACTCGAAAACACCTGAGTAACGAGTTTGGAGCGACTTTCATGCACGCTGCCATTTCTCCCCCAATTCACCCTCGCGCACCCCCACAGAGCCACCCCCGGGTAATTCCAATGCCAGAATTGAATTAGGCATCCCCGAAAACTCCCCGAATAATGATTTCCGAGCGATTTTTCCGAGTTTTCAGTCGTTCCTATAATGGTGCAAGTTACGATGCGATTGGAAAATGCATTTTCCGGCCCAGAAGGCATTTTTCCAAAAACGCGCCAAACCAGACCATGTATCTTTTTTCTCTGGACCTTCCTGAACACAATGCAGAAAACCCCATCTCGATATCTGGTGTATGTAAAAAGTTTCGCTATTTTTCCTAACTTCCCTGGACTAAAATGTAGACCAAGGTACTTGTAATTCTTGTAGGTTCTCTTACATGCATTGTCAAAGTAAAACAATTTAAAACAGTGGTTAAATTACGTACAGTGCTGAGTGAACTGCCTAAATAATTGACATTAAAATCACCCATCAGAATGATGGTAGTATTCACTGGCAATTGTGATAACATTAGTTCTATTCTATCTAAGTAAAAGTTTATAAAATGATTGTAACAAAAATAACTTATTGTATAGTATGAATCAACTTAGAAAAAAGCCATAGGCATCATAAATGACAAAGACCGCAATAATTTCCTTCTCTCTTAGGTCCGTCTCATTTATGAGTCAGTGGCGTTTTTGACGATCATTCGGTGTTCTTAATATAAAGATAAAATTGCTAAATAGACTGGCAACGCTGCACGACTGTAGCATGGTCCAAATTAGAATTTGAACGGAAGCTATCTTGTAAATAAGGATCCCTTATTATTGTAAGTCCCTCTTTGATGTTGCCAAGTCTTTACTTGATAGCGAATGTTTTTTTTTGTAATTTAAGATTAAAGATAAAATGTTGTATGCAACATGCGCCAAAAGTGGGTTTTACTCGAAAAATACCTTTAGAGGTGTAGAGTTTGTCCTAGTACATGAATATACATTTTATACAGAAATACTCATTAAACACATTTTTTACATAATATACATTTTTTTATAATTATTATTTTTGTTCTTAATAATCAATATTTTATATACCTAATTACTGATTCACAGAAGAATTCGTCTAAGTTGTAATATGCTTTTTTATAGATTTAATATCTAATTTAACTAGACTATTGTTATCGTCAAAATCTGTGACACGTTGTTGTCTATTGAGTAAAAATGACTACATAAGAAGCAGTGGTACCCCCTATTATTCCTATTAACTCCAGTTTCCTACATAGAATGTTTTTTTGCTTAGGATTGAATACATAGAATGTTTTGATAAACACTATCAAAGGCTTTAGACAGAAATAGAATAGAATTTATTCGTCAATAAAGTATTTTTACATTTTTGCAATGTTAAAAAAAACTTATCAGACTAGTCAGCTCATACACAGTACGTCCATAGAAAAAAACAAAAATACCATTCACACTGTCCAATTCATAGAAGTTTAAAATTCCAGAGCTAAGATAATATAGATAATATATAATATACAGAAAACTAACACAAAGGACAGTTAAAATTAACATTAGGTAAAATATATTTTAAGTTATAAAATTAATATGCTAAAAGTTCATCAACAGAGTAAAAGGCATAGCCTGCAAGAAACTGAAACAGCTTAAATTTGAATTTTTTAAAGTTTTCTATATTGCCTAAAATTAACACAATGGTTAAACAATATGGCTCCTTGATAATACGAAGAGTTTTGACCCACTGTTAATCTTGAGAAGGGTGTACGAAGTTCGCCACCTCTTCGAGTAAGATAGGGGTGTATCATATTTATTAGTTGTTTGATGTGAAATATTTTTTTTAATATGTAACACCGATACATAAATATAAACAAGCATGGAAGAGTTAATATTGATAACTTGATAAAATGTTGCTGACAATGTTCCGAAGGATATGCTCCTATCATGCATCTAATAATTCTTTTTTGCAAGAGAAAGACTTTATTCATATGGGCCGAATTTCCCCAGAAAATCAAGCCATATAAAAGTACCGAATGCACTAGTCCGTAGTAGGTTAGTTTTAGTACATCCAAAGTCACAGTTGGTTTAAGTTGTCTGATGACAAAGCAAATGCTACATAGCTTAGATGTAAGATTATCTATGTGGCTTTCCCATGTGAGCTTGTGATCGATTGTTAGATCTAAAAACTTGATCTTCCTTACCTGGTGTAGAGATTTATGTTCAATTTTCATTAATTGACTTTCGTCGAGGCTTGAATTTTTTGGTTGGAAAAGCATAAATACTGTTTTATTAGAATTAAGCAATAGGCCATTATTTGAGCACCAATGTTGGAATTCATTTGCGCTAATATTTGAGGCAGAAACTGTATCAGACAGATTGTTTTCAGCAATAAGTTGATTATTGTCATCAGCATAACCAATACTAGTTACTCTAGGTGTTGGACATGAGTATTCTAAGTCGCTTATAAACAAGATGAAAAATAGTGGGGCTAAAACTGAGCCCTGTGGAACTCCTTCTGTTATTACCCCGGGAGCGGATTTAGCATCTTCTATAGCTACAATCTGAGATCTTCCCCGCAGATAGGATGCAGCCCAGTCATTCATGACACCTCGAACGCCTATGCGATACAGCTTTTCTAAGAGAAGATCATGATCTACAGTGTCAAATGCTCTACTAAGATCGAAATCAAGAGCTAGTGGATATTTTTTATCATTTAGGTGATCATAGACATTATTGCAGTTTCTGTTGACCTTTTTTGTCTAAAGCTATGTTGCCAGTTGGGTATTAGTCCCTCTGTTCTAAAAAGTTGGTTAATCTCATATTGTAGCTATAGTCAATGATTTTAGCAAATTGCGACTGAAGACTAATATTTCTGTAGTTGCTAACCTCGTTTACGCACCCTTTATTCTTAAATATGGGTATTGACAGTACATTAGGATAGATGCCCATACAAAAAGACTTAATAATTATGTGTGAAAGTGGATATGATATAATGTCACTTACTGCTTTTAGAGCTTTCCCATGAACTACATCATTCCCTGGTGTTGTTTTTTTAGTTGTTTCAGATATGATTTACTCTATCTCATGAGGTGTGGTTGGAGTAAGAAAGAAAGAAAGTGAAAATTGAATGAGGATGTAGATTCAACACATGTGTGACTGGTTTCTGTTCTTTATTATCCAGAAAAAAATCATTAAAGTGATTACATAATATATTTTTGTCAGAGACAACTTTTTTATCAATTAAAATTTTTGGAGTATGGTTTAGACAAGTCCAGGTGATTTTTATTTAAGGACTAATTGTTTTCAGAGCTTGATATATGGCACACACTGTGCCGTTTCCCTTTTTGAAGCCACTTTGACAGTTTGATAAAACTTCATTACTTTCTAAGAAGGTCTCAATTCTGCTAAATATAATTGTTCCAAATATTTTGTTTATATTAGAAAGATTGGCCTGTAAATTTTAACATCACATTTTTCACCTTTTTTATATATTGCCCGCACATAAGCTAGTTTTAATTTTTCTGGGTAGACAACAATCATTAATAATATGATTTAAAGGATACGCAATTTGGCTGGTACTTCTTCGGAAACCCACAGATTTTTTATTCTTTAGATTTTTTATTGTTCTTATTATCTCCCTAGGTGATATCAAACTAAAGGTTTCATTGGTCGTTATTATATTGTCATAGTTTATCACTTTATCTTGTGCAATGTCAGGCAGTAATGAAAAATTGATTTGTCATGTTCAGGATACTCAAGATATCTGTCGATGACAAAGCAGCATCTTTCTAGGAAAGGAGTTTTGTCTTGAATTATTTTTTGTTATTTCTTTTACAAGTGACCAAGTGGCTTTGCTTTTATTATCAGATTTTCAGATGAACTCTTCACAGGACATTTTTTTTGCTACTTACACAGTTTTTAGGGCAGTACTATATTGTTTATAATGTTCATTTGAGATAGTTCCATTTAGCATTTCCCTATATAAGAAACGTTTGTTTTGACAAGATGTTTATACCAGATGTAATCTATGTTCTTGCCCTTTTCTTTTAGAATTCTTTTACTGGAAAAATTAAGTCTATATATTTTTATTTATTTTATTTTAGAATGGAATAAGTCATATGCAGTATCGACCTCGACAGTATTGTTTGAAAATATGCGCCTTATTGATGCTGTTTTCTATGTGCTCTTTAGGAGCGTTTATTGTATGTTTTTGTGAAAAATGGTCGATTACATGGACACTTTCACAATCTTGAAAATTAAAGAATATATTATCTATTAGAGTACTGTTTGTTTTGGTTATTCTTGTAGCTTCAAAAACTAGTTGTTTAAAATTATTACTTTCAATTATATTTATAAAAGTGCCAGACAGATAATTTATTTCAAAGAGCAAATTGATGTTAAAATCACATATACTATTATTTTAAAAGTTTTAAAATTATCACTAACATATTGTAAGATTTCATCTAGCTTATCAATAAATATATTAAAATTTACTTTACCTGCGTGATATATACAAAGTATTACACAACTTAGACCTTTTTCAGTGATTTTAATGCATGTACATTCAATCACACTTTCAACACTTAGATTTTCAACATGTTCGACCACCTCAACCTATTGAAATTTTATTTATCACTAGTATATAATGCAGACTCCTCCACGAACAGACTTTTCTTGGGATACACATGGCCTTATTTGATATCCAGTAATCCTTATGAAGGCCTTCTCTTCGGAACAAAGCCAATGTTCAGTAAAATGATCCAATGTTTCCAAGTGAGCTTCGAATATCAGAAACTTTATTTTTCAGGCCTTTTATATTTTGCTGCAAAACTTGTAAGCACCCCTTTGCTTTTTTGTGTAGATAAACTTTGTTTCGTTAGTGGGGGTGGTCAGTGGTTTCTTTCTGCTCGATGGTTTGGATAACATTGATATCTGACATTTTTTTGTGGTTCAATTTTTATTGTTTTTGGGATACAGTAGAAATACTTGATGCAAAGGTTCTTTTCTCCGTTTTGGGTATTTAGGAGCATTTTCGCTCTTAGTTGCTTGTACTCTTCTAGCTGTTCTCTTGTTTTATCGAAACCTAGTGCTATTTTTTGATATATTGTTCTTTTTTAAGTTTCTTACCTTTGTAGAACACTTTTTACATCATCACCTAATGTTAATACCACCTTCAATGGTCTAGGTCTATCGTTATTTTTTTGCCAACTCTAAAAACCTTTAGTCTTGATACATCAACATCTGTGCAGATAGCTTCTATGATGTTTTTGGCTTCCACTTTGCCAGCTTAATTTTCATCATCGGGTCCATCTATACAACCAAAGATTATTTTTCTTGGATTCTCTTTCATTTATTTCTTTAATAGCATCAAATTTCACCTCACTTTCCACATAGTTTTCTCAGTTCTTCATTTTCCTTCTGAAAGCTTTAGAAAATCATCGTGTTTGTTTTCTACACTGATAAATTTATTCATTATATCTATCAACGAATATTCATTGCGACTACAGCATTCAGAGGTTTTATCAGGCTCAGATTTGATTTCACCTGTACAATCTGAACATGAACAAAAACTTCATATATAATAAAAACTTATAACCATTTACAAGGGACGTAAAAATAAAATTCAAACATATCTGATTTCGATCATTTCTAATTTCATCATGTGTGATTTGCTTATTTGTACTTTTGATCATTTGTAATTTCGAATCTATTTCACCAAAACACATTTTAGACGTACACGAGCTAAAAATGTCCTCACAAGTTCGTGGTCCCAACAGTAGACAAGACTTTATAGACTTTTTCCTTTTAAATATCCGAATACCGAAAAAAGGTATTCGGTATACAGATACTTATTAATTTGGCCACGGATACCTTAAACAAAATTTGAAAAATATCCGGATACAAAGTATTACAGAAGTATCTGAATTAGTGATGTTGCGAGACGAGAGAGATGCCTCTCTCGTCTTGTCTCGTAGGACGAGAAGGTGCTTATCTCGCTCGAGAAAGCCTTTCTCTCGTCTTGTCTCGTCTCGTTTCTCTAGTGATAAAAACATATCAAATTTAAATTTGGAAAAGATATACTAGTCGAAAAATGAAAACACTATAAAATTTGACAATAAATAACTTTTCAAGTAATTTGTTTCATCAGTACCCAAATTGTCAATAAGAAATAAGAAATTATCTCGGTGTCTCCTGTCTCTCTGTTCTTCTGTCACACTCGTTTAACTTAGACTATTTAACATAAGCAATTCAAATTTGAAGTAATCAGTCGCCCAAATTAAGCATTAACTAAAAATGTAAATAATTTTTCTTGGAAGTCAGTTGAGGGGGGGGGACGGTTTCAATTGGAGTTAGAATTTTTTTCGATGCCATCGTGTTATATAAAATGAAAGCATTTTTAAGTATGTTAAAAATACGTTCGTTTATTTTACTTTTTCTTTGAGTTTTTTGAAACAACACTTAAAAATTGCTGTCTTTTACATTTATCTCCAAAAGTAACCTCAGAAAAATTTGACTGAATGAAAATGATTATGTTCGTTTAATAGTTTTTTATATAAAGAGAGCTCTGCGGTACTGATACTTCGTATCAGCGCTTGCCATCTAAATTTGTCAACATATCAATTTAAAAGATCTACGGCATGGAACACTATTGCGCTATTTACTTTGGTCAAACTTTTTTATTTAGCAACTTGTATAATAATGAAAATAAGTTTTCTTATAAATCACTATTAATAAAATTTCAAATTTCATTATACACATATTATTTGTTACCATTTAATATATAGTATTGCCAACTTAATCCATTTAGTTTTTTTACTGTTTTTGTTTTATAGAAAGATGGATTCTACTTTGTTTGAAACCGGATATTATAGTCCAGAAAGTGACTCATTTATACAACCAACTCCATTTAAAGCAATACCAAATACTTCCAACAACTCTGCAAATAATAATTTTTATGGGTTTGACAACTCTGCAAATAATTTTTATGGGTTTGACAATGGACAGGGCACGAGTGGGATTCAAAATATCAAAAGAGGACGTTGTGACTCAAATATTGACGTTAGTATAAAAGATAATTTTGGAAGTACAGAAAATCTACCATTAGAAATGAACCAGGAAAATAAAGAATTAAGCGAAGAGACTGATTTTTACATAAACAAACATAAAATAAAAGAAGAATTTGGAAATACACAAAATGTACCATTGAAAATGGGCCAGGCAAATAGAGAATCAAGCCAAAAGACTGATCTTTTCATAAAAAAGCACAAAAAATTAAAAATTACAAAAAGGAATCAAGAGAAAGCGGATATGTTGTTCGCTCGACAGCTGCACAGAAAAATTAATAGGTATCATTTGAGTAGAAATAGTCTAAAAGAAAATATTCCTAATGATAAAGTGAATTTAAAAAACTCTGTTATTATTGAGAAATGTGTGGCACCTATGAAACCTCAAATAAAACAATGTTTTCAACATATTTTAACTGATGTTGCTACTGAAATATCCCAAGTAGAAACTGAAGAAAATATTCCTAATGATGAAGTGAATTTGGAAAACTCTGTTATTGTTAAGAAATGTATAGAAGATATAAAACCTGGAACAAGTCAATATTTTAAACATATTGTAACTGATGTTGCTACTGAAATATCTCAAAAAAAAACTGATGAAAATAATCTGAAAGAAAAGATTTGTGATCAAAACAAATTAAAGAAAAAAATGTTTAAATATACAATTTTTGATGTGAAAGAGCCCAGTTTGTCGAATTCTGAACTTTCAAATAAAATTAATAATGAATGGAATTCTTTTCGTATACATGAGGACTTAATTCAAGACGATTTCGAAATAACAAGGGTGATATTTCCAAAAAAAAAGTCAGTGGGTAAAAGTTTTTCAACGGAACTTGAAAGTCCTGTGGATTCTGAAGAGTAAGTATTAAAAAAATTATTGATTACTTACTATTGTACAGGGTGTTACTAAATTACATGTACATATTAAAAGTGACCAGAGTGTATAATGTCCAAAAACGAATAGTATTATGTTTAGCATTAAATTCTAAAATGTATAATAGTTCGTCCTCTTTCCTACCATTCTACCCTCTACCTCACATAGCGTTGAAGTAGATGATATATGATTGATGACAAAAACAAGAAAGTAGCTGTAGGTTCATATTCGTGAAGGTCCTATCTTTAAAATCAAACTAATATAGTGTAAAATATATTGTAAATGATATCATGACAAAGTAAAAATAACAGGGTGTTTCTTAAGAACATGCTAATATATAAGAGGGTGATTCTTGGACCCATTTTAAGAAATAAACTATATAAATGTGTGTCCTAACCGTCTTAACTTTTGAGATACAGGGTGTTAAAGTTTTAAGAAAAAATAATTTTTTTGTCATTTTCATACCACTTTTAATATTTTTATGAAATTTGGTGTACGGCGTAAGCATTAATGAGCATTTTTTGACCTATAAACATTATTTCCAACCGTGGCGTCCGTACCGGATTCAGACTAGATAATTTTGAAGGTAAAAGTGGCACGCCACTGCTTCCTTTTAAAATAAAAATTATTTTTGGAGTCCTCGTTTAATTTAGAACAAATTTAATTTCTTGACCTTTTTCGTACGACTCGCCGTTTTCGCACAAAAAATTAAATTCATTCATTTGCATTTCATTGGACCAATTATGAGAAAAAACGATTAATGTAACTTTGAACAATAATTTATTTAAGAGAATAACTTTTAAACGTTGAAATTATGAAATTAAAGTAATCTATATTTTGGAATGGTAACAGAAAATTACCCTAAACGCACAAAGAAATAAATTATATCACGTGGTGGAAATGTCCACCTCCTGCAAATGTGCATGCCTCTGCTCTTTTTCTCATGGACTGACGACTGACGTACTAGTTGGAAAATGCCGGGAGTGGTTCTAGTAGTTTTGCAAGAAACTGTTCTTCAGTATGATCTGTATCTGTAACGTGTGGAAGGTGGAGTACTCCCACGGCACTTAGGCATCAGTAGGCCCTTTGTGCATCCTCCTGAGTTAATAGGCACCTCCTAACTCGTAAGCCAGCCTACAGATTTAATGTAGTTGACAACGTCACCAAGAGGTGCTTCGCTTATATCGGCCGGTGTTAGCATCTTGTTCGCATTCTCTGCAGAGTGCGGATTCTGACAACCCCATGATATGGAGATGCTTTCGTACTTGGCAATAACCTGTGACTAGGTGCAGATTTTGTCATAGTCACATTCAAGTATTTGTTTGCTGCAGTGTTGTCAGGATAACTTAAGAGCTCTCTGGCAACTCTGCAGTTTGTTTCATCCCATTTTTCCTTGAATTTCACAGGGAATTTTCTTTGATTAGGTCTGTCACTACCGATTTTGTCAGGCTAATAGAAGGGCCAGGTCCAAAAAGTATTTGGTTGGCTGCTTTCTTGGCTAGTGAATCAGCAAGACGGTTACCTTTCGTTATGGCATGTCCTTTGATTCATCTTAAGGTGACCACATTGTTGATGGATACTTCGGCGAAAGCTTCGTGACATTCTAGTACTAACCCTGAGTAAATTCGTGGTCTGTTCAGGGTGAGTAGTGCTTGTCTGCTATCTGTATAGATGAGCATGTTCCTTCCAGTGATATTGTTTCTAGTTATTTTTTTTTGCTGCTATGAGAATCCCCGTTAGCTCTGTTACAGGATTATAGCACTCTTAAAATAAACATCCTGATTAAAAGAATTTATGTATCAAGTACTATAATTTTTATCATAATAATCATTTAATATTTAGGAAAAGAGAATTTTCATGTAGATAAACTTATCTTACTTGAACCTAGTTATTTACTTTATCCTAAGGTAAGCATATCCTAAGGTAGTCCATTTTCTTTAGTAAGTGTACATTCCAGGGGTGACTCTCCTAAAATTATGAATACAATACAGAAGTATGACGTAAGCCTTCAAGATGTATATATTTTTATTACCTAACTACGTTAGAAATTAATTTCATATTTATTATTTTAAAGATGGTTTTGTTTACATTATTAGATATGTGACAAGGATGACATGTGAGATGTGTTAATCATTCTTGTGCAATAAAACTTTGATTAAATGATTCTTGGAGTAACTTAAAAGTACATTTAGTACAGAGTATGTAATCATTGCGTTCGGTTTGCCACGTTCCTTTAACTCCTTTAACACTTTTAACTCCAAACGACTCTTTTAGCGTTTGGTTTAGTCCGATTAGTGACAGTTTAACACGCTTAAATGTCATTTAAAAGCACCCTAAAATTTGTCCCGCTCCAGCCCCTGACTGACCGAACTCGCCTAATGAGAACCTTCTATCTTTATTTTTCTCTCTATACAAAGAGATATCTATCTCACTTCTTACGTAATTAATTAAATAATAGGTAATTTAAGGAGTAGATCAATTAAACTAAGTTTTAAAACAGGAAGTACCTGAGTAAGGTTAAATCTGACATTCTTCTTAAGAAGTTCATGAGATCCGCATGGCAGATTTGTAATTTGTTACAGTTTTTGTATTCGTAAGCTAAGCTATTGATACCTATTAAGAGTTTTTCCAGTTGGAAACTCTTCCGATTAATTGGATTTGGAAGGAATCATAGCTACAGTTTACTTCGATTCATACTCAAGTATTCCCTGCTTAGAAACAAGTACATTCACCCAAGTGCCCCATTACATACCTGGCAAGCATTATAGGTTATAATCAACGTTACATATTATATTTTAAACAGAAATAAATACTCATGAAGACTTACTTCTTTTTAGGCCGTATCCCTTCGGATATCTTTGGTTTCTACCCTGTATAGGTATACCTCTGTATATACCCTTGTATATACCACTGCATATAATTTTGTAAATTCTTCTAAACATACTCCTGTATATTATCCTGCATATACTCCGCATTATCCAGTTAGGATTGATCGAAGCACATTTTCCCAGAGATCACATTTTACTATCCAAGGGTGCACAAACGGACAATACAAGTATTTAGTTTATTCAGGACTCCTTAACCATCAATACAAGGTAACTTTAGTTAAGTTCATACCCCAGGCGACCTATCTCTCACTAGAGGCCCGGTATACAGGGTGTACCAATAAAAACTCCCAGACCGGATATTTTGGTAAGTAATAGAGATATTTTAATTCTGTAAAAGCCAGTTCATAGAGCACTAAGAGAGCTTCAGTTTTAGATATAAATTAATTTTAAATATATCAATATGTAGATGGCGCTGCGCTCAATATATTTTTTTCGATGGGAGGATCTTTCTTATATAACGCATCTTGTAAAAAATGCATTTTTAAGCAGATTTTGTTCTATAAACTAATTCGATAAATCTAGCCATTTTTGATATACAGAGTGGGTCACTCAAAACAGTTTCATCCTGTTTTTCAGCATTAATCATTGGATTTTAAGAAAATGCAAAAACAGGTCGATTTTTATTCCAAATTAAAAACATTTTTACAATACAGACATCTGTCATGTGTCAACCCCCTCCCTTTCACTTCTCCAACACCTTAATTTTAAATAGGTAATGTACCATGTAGGGCACATCATTAAAAAGGTAATTTTATAGGGAATTTAGAAATATGACTGTTCATTGCGATACTTTTAATTATACCGCCCTCTATCGGGATAAAAAACTATACGTATTATAAAGTGTAACACCTTATTTGAAAGCAAATTTAATTACTAATTAAATGCATCACATAACATTAATATAAATATGCTCCATATTGCACTTGCAATAGTTTGAAAATTATTCATGCATTATTTTAAACATTATTGCTAACTTTATTTTGTTGCAAGTGTAATATGGAAATATTTATATTAATGATATGTGTTAGTAATTAAATTAGCTTTCAAATGAAGTGTCACACTTTATAATACATTACAGGTGCTTTATCCTGATAGAGGGGTATATTCTGTAACAATTCCTTTATATTTAACGGCCTTTAAAAATATTTTCTTCTTTACCTCTGTCATTATTTAAACGGATCTTTAAAATACATTAAAGAACTATCTTAAAGAAATCTGTTTAAGTAATGACAGAAGTAAATTAACGAATACGAAAATATTTTAATGGCCGCCAATATTTTTAAAGGCCGTTAAATATAAAGGAATTATTACAGAGTAGACCCCAGAGGGCGCTAAAATTAAAATATCGCAATAAACAGTCATATTTCTGATTTTCCCATAAAATTACCTTTTCAATGATGTGCCGTACATGATACATTCCTTATTTAAAATTAAGGGGTTGAAGAAGTAGAAGGGAGGGGGTTGACACATGACATGTCTGTATTGTAAAAATATGTTCAATTAGGCATTCCAACGACCTGTCAAACAATTGGTGCCAGTGGGAAATTCTTGTATATTTAAGGGGGTAGCGACATAGTCTTGCAACTTGGACGCTATTTTTATTCGCCAAGCCTGCCAATTTATGAAGAAATGTATAGGTGGGTTTTTTAAATATTATTTTTATTGTGTTTGACATAAAATATTTAAATGTAATCCATTATTCATGATTTTACGTAAAGTAGATAGAATACACCATATGTCGCCACCCTTAGATATACCAAACCTGCCCACTGGTAATTCATTTGTTTGGAATGCCTAATTGGGAATAAAAATCGACGTGTTTAAGCATTTTCTAAAAATGAATGAATAATGCCGAAAAACAGGATGAAACTATTTTGAGTAACCCACTCTGTATATTAAAAATGGCTAGATTTATCGAATTAGTTTATAGAACAAAATCTGCTTAAAACTGCATTTTTTTATAAGATGCATTATATAAGAAAGATCCTCCCATCGAAAAAAATATATTGAGCGCAGCGCCATCTACATATTGACCTATTTAAAATTAATTTATATCTGAAACTAAAGCTCTCTTAGCGCTCTATGAACTGGCTTTTACAGAATAAAAATATCTCTATTACCAAAATATCTGGCCTGGGAGTTTTTATTGGTACACCCTGTATACACGAAGAAATATATCACGTCTATTTCTTGAGACTTATTTACATATTTTTTTTTATTATTTTATATAGTAATGAACTTTAAAGATTAGATTTAGAAGTACCTGTAATATTTTCCATCGGCGAATTTACGAAGTGT
This sequence comes from Psylliodes chrysocephalus, assembly GCA_927349885.1. Lineage (NCBI taxonomy): Eukaryota > Metazoa > Arthropoda > Insecta > Coleoptera > Chrysomelidae > Psylliodes > Psylliodes chrysocephalus. Next base: position 60,013,059 of record OV651813.1, on the reverse strand, counting down.
AAACTCTAGATATGCATATTTGAGAGTGGTAAATATTTCCATATATCGCATAACACATAACTTACTCAAATTATTTGAATTATATACCATTTATAGCTATTTTTGATAGGTATCAGTTCCACGTGCATTTATTTTTTTAATCATAACCTTTAAATTAGTTAATTTGTCATTTTAATCAAAGTCATTCTTCCTTCATTGAAATTTAGATCAACACCAACTAGATAACGACCCATTCTATAAAATAAAATTCATGATATATTCATTGTATTTTTTTTTATTGTACCCATTTTCCCTGAGATAAATTAGTTCAGGGGTAGCTAGTGATACTTTTTGGGAAACATTGGATTCCACGTTTCTTTTTTTTTTTTCACTATCTCCCCTGATTAAATTATAACAGTAGATTGGGCTAAAATTATTGTTATAGCTCTGTTCGAACTACACTGGCACTATTGCTCACAGCCCATTTTATGTTTAGGTTTAAGAATCTGGAGTATATTCCATATCCTGTGCCTTGTTTTGTTTTAGAATCGTCGGTGAAGATATGAATCGTACCTGCCACTTCCGGCTCTTCTATTTGTTCTATTATAACTTTATATGGCTTATGGAAGATATATTCCGGTGAGATGGAGTCCATGTTCGCTTGAAGCAGTGGGAGCGTATCGAGCGTCTCCTGCCAAAAGCGACGTCTCGCCTCACCAGATCCTACATCAGGTTCTATTCCAACCGTGCGGAGGCGTGTCATTGTCGTCCGAGCAACCTCCTTGATGTAAATATCAAGGGGAGTGAGACTAAGAATGATTTCCATGGTTCTAGTCGTTGTTGTTTTCATGGCTCCTGTTATGTTTAAACATGCTGTTCTTTGAATTTGTTCTAGTTTACGGATAGCTGGTAATTTTTGGGTTTTCGGTACCTAGACAACTGCACCGTATGTTAGCATAGGTCTTATGATAGCCGTGTAAGTTCATGCGACGACTCTGGGGAAACAACTCCAGGTGCGCCCCACGGTTCGGCGGCATTGTTCATAAACAATGTAAGCTCTTTTAACTCTGTTTTTTAAGTGCGAGTTCCATATGGACTTGCTGTCAAAGTTGAGACCTAGGTACTTCACCTCTGTTGCAAAGTTTAGTTTTGTGTTTAGGAGTTCTGGAGGTTTTAATTCCATTTCCATACTTTTCCTTGTGAAAAGGACCATTTCTGTCTTCTTAGGATTGATAGACAGTGAATGGTCCTTGCACCACTGTTCTATAATTTTTAGAGCTACTTGCATTCTTTCGCAGAGTATGTTCTCAAAATCCTCTGTGTGCAGAATGACCAGGTCATCTGAATATGCTATTGTGTAGTGACTGTCATTATTGAGGCGGCTGATGAGGGTGTCGAGGACCATATTCCACAGTAGAGGTGATAGCACCACTCCCTGTGGACATCCCCTGGCAACCAAACCTCTTATATTCACATCTTCTACACTTATGTTTACTGCTCGCTTTGAGAGCATGTTATGTATCCACCCACTAACCATTTGTGGAACATTCCTGTTGGTTAGTAAGTGTATTATTTTTGGGAAGGCGGACTCCTTATTGTCCAGGGATCTATATCCGGCCAGTAACTAGACGAAGGACTGAATCAGTAGATCTGCCTGGGGCGTATGCATGTTGGTTTGGGTGTAGTGGTCTCGTCTGTTATGTCTGATATATACTCATGTTTTTAAATTTGGCATTATGTTCTAATTTTTGTGTATTTCTTGAAATACTTTATTGGAGTTATTTCTGAGGGGTATGTTATTATTTTATCATATTTTAGTTTAAAATTTCTTTTTTGGTTCTTTATAAATATAGTGTTTTAATAATTGTCCTTTCTTCGACAAGAATTTATCCATATTTTGGACCTTCGCAAATATCTTACACTACAGTATTTTTAGATTTCTTATTATGGTTTTTGCAAGTCGCCATTGCACAGCCCCACATTTTAGACATTGATTCAGTTCTTCTCTGTTATATACAGGAAAATATAGTCGCTACTACCACAACACACAAATTATGAAGGTATTTTACACTATTCAGTCGAAAAGCATCAAAATAACTTGTTAAGTCCGTCCCGCATTACGTTGAAGTCAGGATACCGTTAGTCCGTGTATTGTGCTTGATGTACGTATTATTGCTATTAGTGTGTTATGACATGTTGTACAATATTGATATATGGCAAGGTTAAGGCTTAGCGGGTTTTTGAGAAAATTTAACTTTTTCTATGTTTTTTATCCTCAATAAGCCAGTAAAGCAAATTATAATTTTTTTAAAGTCGGATTACTTTTAAATCACCTTGTATAAATGACTTACATCAACTATAGCTCTACCATCCTTGATAATTAAAAGTCCTTACGGCAAAAATAGCACTAAGATGAGCCGAAAAAATAAAAGTTAAAATTTTAATTTGCTATAGCATTTAAAATCTGCTTTTAATTATAAAAATTGCTTGTAATTTTTATCACAATTTTAAAATATTATCAGCCCTCTACCAGCCCCCAACATAGCTAAAAATAAAATTAAAACTAAATATAAACTTTTAAATAGCTATAGCCATTTAAAGCTGTGTTTTAAGCATATACACTAGTTGTTTTTTTATTTTAGAAATACGTTCGTCATGACAAAATTGAAATCCCGATTTTTAGTAGAATTGTAACCCAACTATTTTGCACTATAAAAGCGCCCTTTAATTTACACTATTTTTGACATCCCACTCCCTTACATATCTTCTCAACGTCAAATCACCTAAAACTTTAATCTATTTAAATATGTATAAACAAAACAAGACCTGTTAATTATTAGAATTCGCAATTTGCAGTTGTTGATGCAAGATTTAACACGTTTTCGGGGTTGGTTATAAATACGCTATTTCTTATATTCGGGCGGTATTATGTGCTAATCGTCGTACAGCGAACAGCTGCGTAGCTTTGCTTTTGATTAAGAAGTAAAGCGTAGTAATAAACAAAAATGAGTTGTTTAAATTGTAGTTTAACTATGAGTAAAGTGGAATGTCCTGTATTTGGTAACTCAACCGATTTAAACCCTCGTATGTTGCCGACAATTGAACAAACGCTACGATGTTATTTATTCATACGCTAAGAACTAAAATACCAAAAATATAGTGGAAAAGAACCAAGTTTTTTAGAAGTTTGCATTGAACTTGTGCCTAAAATTGAAAAAATTTGGAAAAAGGCATCAATTCCATTTATTTCAAAAGATATCATTGTGCAATTAATTCGAAAGTATTATGAAAAATATAAGAATTTAATAAGATATCCCAGAAGAAAGCGAAATAACATCTATGACGGAAAAGTAATAATACATTTAAAATAGTGTCATAAAAAATACTTGACATAGCTGCTTGTAAATGCTATTTTTCTGCATGAAAAGACCCGTAAAGTACCTACTAAGGAACAAAATTTTCTTTCTAATGAAAGATCAATCAAAAAAATGAGCATAGGAAATGTAGATCGTGAAGAAACAAAGAAAATATTGTCGAATAAACAAAGGCAATCCAGAGAAATAGAAAGACTAAAAAAATATGAATTAAAATCTTGCAATTTATTGAGACCCAGCTGTTCCTCTAACGCCCGTATGCACCGTACACGTTTAATCCAGATTAAGGGGTTAATCACGTTTAGTACCAGTTTTAGCTATGCACCGTAATAAAAATAATTTTTAATCCGATTTTATTCTAATCCGTCAATATCGGAGGATCAAATGCGCTAGTTCAGTGTGATGTCATTTTGGTTCCACTGACATTTAATTCTAACCAAACTTTTAACATAAACATCAATAAAGGACCCCGCACACCGCTTATGGAAAAGTGGCGACCTGTTAAATGTCATAAATTTTTGATATGTTGCAGTTCTCGACCTCCTAAGCAATAGTGTCCACGGGACCATTCAAATCCTATGACTGGTTTTTGAGATACAGGGTGTTAAACTTAAAAAATACCACTTATTTGATAACGGTTATTTCAGGAGAACGCTAATCGATTATAATTTTTTGTTTTAAATCTTATTGTAACATCCTTTGGTATTCTACGAATATAAAAAGAGGTCAAAAATTATTTTCTTTTACAGGGTGAGCCACAAATAAGTAAGGACGTGTTTTTGATACATACATTTATTGTTCTAGAAGATAAAAATATTTACTAAAAAATAAATTATTGCTATAGTTATTATGTCTGATGATAAAACAAAAGATATTAGGTGCCAATTATACAGGGTGCTTCGTAAATATTGACATAGGCCAATATTTTTTTTTATAAGTATTAATGTGAAACGCAGTATTTTTACGGGACTTTTTTGTATTTACGATATATAAAATTATCCAATTTATTGACTACAGGGTGATTTAATAAATATATTGATAGGTAATTTATCAAATGTGTCAAAAAAAACAATTTTTTTTAAGCACCCTATATTTTATTATTGGTCCTGTAAAAGTATGAATATTTTTTCAATGGCATATCATCTGTCCTGTAGCAGATATTTTCCAAAATAACAGCTCTTTTCTATGATTGGTTTTTGAGATACAGGGTATTAAACTTAAGAAATACCACTTATTTGATAACGGTTACTTCTTGAGAAAGCTACTCGATTATAATTTTTTGTGCCAAATCTTATTGTAATATCTTTTCGCATTCTACAGATATAAAAAGAGGTAACAAACTATCTTTCTTTACAGGGTGAGCTACAAATAAGTAAGAACGTGTTTTTGATAATTACTTTTTTTGTTCTAAAAGGTAAAAATATTTCCTAAAAAATACATTATTGCTTTATTTATCATGTCTGCTTATAATACAAAAAATATTAAGTGCTATTTATACAGGGTGATTCGTAAATATCGACATGGTCCAGTATATGTTTTTATAAGTATTAATGTAAAACACAGTATGTTTACGGGACTTTTGTGTATTTATCATATGTATAATTATCCAATTCATTGACTACACGGTGATTTAATAAATATATTGATAGTTAATTTAACGAATGTGTCAAAAAAACAATTTTTTAAGCATCTTATACTTTTTGATTAGTCCTTTAAAACTAGACATATTGTTTTCACTGGCGTATCAATTATTCTACAAAAGATATCTTTCAAAATTATAGCTTTTTTTTGATAGGTTAAACTTAAAAAATACCACATATTTGTTAACGGTTATTTCAGGAGAAGGCCAATTAATAATTTTTTGTGTCAAATCTTATTGTAACATCTCTTGGTATTCTACGAACACAAAAAGCTGTCAAAAATTATTTTCCCTTACAGGGTGATCCACAAATAAATAAGGACGTGTTTTTGATCATTACTTTTATTATTCTAGAAGGTAAAAATATTTACTAAAAAATAAATTATTGCTATATTTATCGTGTCTAATGATAATTAATACAAAAATATAAGGTGCCATTTCTACAGAGTGATTCGTAAATATTGATATAGACAAATATATTTTTTTATAAATATTAATGTGAAACGCAGTATTTTTACGGGACATTTGTCTATTTACCAATTTACCATATGTATAATTATCCAATTTATTGACTACAGGTTGATTGGATAAATATATTGATAGTTAATCTCACAATATAAAACTGCACTTAAAACTTAGATAAATATATTAATTAAGTCACCCTGTATAAAATATAATCTAATTTAATTACCGCTGATGAAAGGAAGCATGGCCCCTCGTCAGCATTTTCATCCTGTGTATATCGTATGTATGTAACATGTTTTTCCTCATTCAAGCAATAAATCTAGTAATAATTCATTTTCTTGAATAATAATACAAGAATAATTTCACCACATAAACAATAAAAAACAATATCCAAAACATGTCATTCGAGAGAATAACTATTAATATATTTAACAAAGTATTCTGTAGTTAATGAAAGTGATAGTTATAAATATGTTAATAATTCAATACTTACTTGTACAATAATATATATAACTATTGTAGATACATACACATACCTGTCACTTAAAATTATTGCGTATCACATTAAAATATATTGGTCTACGTTGATATTTACTAGTCAATCTCTATAATATGTTACTTAAAATATTTTGTTAGGTTATTAAAAACGAAAAATCTACCAATAATTAATTTTTCGGGAAATATTTTCATCCCATAGACAGACCAATAAAAGAAATTACCAAAAACATATCTTTTCTTATTTGCGACTCATTATTTTATGGATGAACATATTTTAACCCCTGTGTATATTCGTGGAATGCCAAAAAATTGCATTTGCTTAGCTTTTTCCTGGAATAACAGGTAACAAAAAGTGGGTATTTCTTAAGTCAAATCCTGTATCTCCAAAACCTATTATATTAAAAAGCTGTAATTTTTTGGAATTTATTTTCTACAAAGTGGTTGATATACCAGTAAAGAAACACCTTTATAAGACTAAAAGTACAGGGTGATTTATCAAATTTTGTTGACACACTATTAATCTATCCATTTAATCACCATGTAATCAATAAATTGGATAGTTCTACAGAAAAAAGCTATAATTTTGAAAAATATCTTCTATAGGATAATTGTTACGCCAGTGAAAAAATATGTCTACTTTTAAAGGACTAATCAAAAAGTATAGGGTGCTTAAAAAATTGTTTTTTTGACACATTCGTTAAATTAACTATCAATATATTTATCAAATCACCCTGTAGACAATGAATTGGATAATTATACATACGGTAAATACACAAAAGTCCCGTAAACATACTGTGTTTTACATTAATACTTATAAAAAAAATATTGGCCTATGTCAATATTTACGAATCACCCTGTATAAATGGCACCTAATATCTTTTGTATTATCATCAGACATAATACATATAGCAATAATTTATTTTTTAGTAAATATTTTCATCTTCTAGAACAATTAAAGTATTTATCAAAAACACGTCCTTACTTATTTGTAGCTCACCCTGTAAAAGAAAATAATTTGTTACCCCTTTTTATATCTGTAGAATGCGAAAAGATGTTATAATAAGATTTGGCACAAAAAATTATAATCGAGTAGCTTTCTCCTGAAGTAACCGTTACCAAATAAGTGGTATTTCTTAAGTTTAACACCCTGTATCTCAAAAACTAGTCATAGGATTTGAATGGTCCCATGGACACTATTGCTTAGGAGGTTGAGAACTGCAACATATCAAACATTTATGACATTTAACAGGTCGCCACTTTTCAAAATATTGTTTACAGGTCATAAAAAATAGTTTAAAGGTATATAATTGGTAACTAAACGATTGAATATTTGATGCATGTTATCTACTTACTTTAGGAATATATTTATAAAAGTGAAGAAACGATATAAATTAGGTAAGCAAAACGAACAAAACGCACTCAAAAAATCTACTGTCACTTTAATTGTCAGTGGAACCATAAATACATCATCACTGAACTAGCGCATTGTTAATCCAGATTTTCTTACGTCAAAAAGATGTCAACGGTTTGTCAGTATATTTTGAACTTTCTATTTGAGTTTCTTTTATTTATTTTATTTAAATTTAAAAAAAAAAACAGAAATAGAATACCAGCTTTTCTTGGAAGATGACAAAGATTCTAGACAAAATTACGAGAGAAGTGAATATGTTAATACGATGAGCAACTATGTATTTTTGAGAGATTTTTTACATTCTAACGTTACATCATAATTCTGTAGTTAGATGGCAAACCCAGATATGTTGAAAAAGGTAAAAATAAGTAAGCAATACATATAATATTTATGTGATTTTGTCCACTTTTAAATACTGATATGTTATATCCATATAGTTTTGAACATGCACAGTGTAGGGAACGTATTCATATAGGTATATCGTTTTGTATAGAAAAGCTTGAAATACAGCACTTTGTATGTATATATGTTAGAATTACCAAAAATGAACTTAATGGTTTTGCCATCCAACTATAGAAATATTTATTTTTGAAATTCATTTGACATTCTTTTTCACCTTGCGTAAAATTCGGTATGCGTTTTACGGTGTGTTTACGATTTTGGTACATTTAAAAAAATAGGGCTTCTATCTTCAACGGCCTCTTATCCTTTGACATACATTTCTCCTGCCCAAATCTGAAGTTTTCTTCTTGTTTTTTGTAAAATTTATAAAAATCCAGTGTTGTCAGATTACTAAACTTGATTATCTAATCCGTAGCCGGTGCATAGAAAATAACCACTAGTCATTTAAACGAGATTTGCAAATCAGGATTAAATTTTAATACTGTGCATATGGGCGTTAAACTACTACATTATTGTCAACGTCAGAATCTGACCCATCAAAATATTAATCCTCTTCAGATGACGACTTTATCAATCCAAACTTACCCTTTACCTCAAAAAACACTCAAATGAGAACAAAGTTACCTACGTTAGGTCTTGTATGCGATAAATATGGTATATCTGATCGATCAGCTGCTGCAATTGCTAGTGCCTTATTAAAAGATGTAGGAATAACTACCACAGAAGATCCGTCAAAAATAGTTGACAAAAATAAAGTGAGAAGAGAGCGAAAGAAATATAGTAACACCACAAGAAAGAGGAGCTTGAATGTGATAACAGAAGAATAAGAAGTCTGTATTTTGATGGAAGAAAGGACAAAGCTTTAGTGTAAGAGAAGAAAAATGGTAAATTATGTAAGAAAACTATTGTCGAAGAACACATATCGCTTATCGAGGAACCTGAATCTATATTGGCCACGTAACTCCAACTACAGGGACGGAAAAGTCAATTGGAAAAGCAATATTGGACTTTTGTGCTAAAAACAAATTGGAACTAGATGATTTGGCAGCTGTAGGTTGCGATGGTACTGTTGTTAATACCGGTAATAAAAATGGTGTTATTAGGTATATTGAGACTGAATTGAAACGTCCTTTACAATGGTATATTTGCCAACTACACGCCAACGAATTGCCATTGAGACATTTATTCCAAAATTTAGATGACAGCACAGTGGGACCTCATCAATAGTCTGGTGAAATCGGGAAGTCTTTAGAAAAACGTGAACGTCTTAAAATTATAAATTTTACCATAATAAAATGTGAGTTGCCAAATATAACTGTAATGTCTAGAGATTTAAGTTCTGATCAATCATATTTATATGACATTTGCAATGCAATATCAAGCGGCAATGTATCATCAAATTTAGCACACCGTAATCCTGGGAAATTAGCGCATTCTAGATGACAATGGCGACTCGTGTTCTTCGGCTCTATGCAGGAACGGAAAAGCCAACATCAAGCCTTACGGCCGAATTCATAATTAAAGTGTGGTTTAATATTAAACTAAATTTCAGTTCAACTAGTGTTAGTTTGTATGTATTTAAAACGATTGAACTGTCACGGTATTTAATAGATGATGTAAAAAGTATTGTGGATACGGTAATCCAAAGAAACACGTATTTTATACACCCCGAAAACATTCTTTTGTTTATGCTAACAGACACTCATGAATGGGTTCGCGAAGTATCTCTACGAAGAATCTTAAAAGCTAGAAAACGCAGTCGAGAAACCGTTGAAGTAAGAAACTTTGTGGTACCAAAAATTAATGTCAGTGCTACAAACTTAATTTACTGGAATGAGTGCGATATGACACCGCCTCCTGATTTGAGGGATTTTACTGATAATAATCTTCGGGACCTTAGAAACCAAACCGAAATTCCAGACTTTGATTTTCCGAAGTTCCCTTGCCATACTCAATCCGTGAAGAGATGCGTAAAATAAGTTACAGAGTCATCTTCTTTAGTAATTGGTCTAGAATCAAGAGACGGCTTTATTCGCTTAAGAATAAAACCAAAAGAAATTATACCAAAATTTGAAAGTAAATAACAGTTTAAAATTCAGTAAATGTTTTTTTTTATTACTATGTTTTGTGTTAGCTTTCTATATTTTATTTTTAGGTACTTTTTACCATTTTTTTAATATATGTGTTGTTTAGTTTTAATCGTATAATTATTTGTTGTTTAAGCAATTTTTACCTTATCTTTTAAAGACAAAAGGATTAAACATTGGTTAAAAGGGGTAGTAGAAGGATGAATATGGTATTTAAAAATATTAAAAATAAAGTGTGTGAATAGAAACACTAAAATGTAACTTTCAGTAGGTATTGTATGTCAAAATTTCAAACTTTAACTTTTCACCCCTAAAGGGGGCAGTAGAGGGCTGAAAATGTGGATTTAGAAATTTTTAGGTATTGTAAACTTAATTTTTATATTTTTTAAAATATGCCTATTTTGGCACAGCCTAGTGCACACATTGTAAGATTCCAGGGTACAATATTAGCACATGACGAAATCAAGGCTTGGTTGCTAATAGACGACTAAAAGAGCTATCCAACTCCAAAACCCGCGGTGAAATACATGCATTTTTAACTAATATATAGTAGTTTAAAATTTAGGTTCATTTTAATTATTCCATAAATAACACTGGCCAACAAAATTACACTTTTTGACTGATGAATGACTTATGTCACATGATGTTTACTAATTTTAAGTCACTGATTCTAAATATACCCCCACTTTTTTCTGACAGCTCTTGTTTACGAGTTATAGCTTTCACTAAAAAGTCACTGTATTATAGTGTTTATTTGGAGTCTATTTAATAATAATTATTGAATTATTATACATATTTAATTTTATTTGGAAATACCATTAATTTGTAATCCTCTTTAACCACCCCTCTGTTGTACCACCGCGGGCATCCTCTTTAGTTTCTTAGAACATACTTATAAAGGTAAAAGTACCTCTCTTTAATGACCGGTAAAACCCAATTTCAGAATTCTTAAGAAATGATCTTCTGTTATTTTAGGGGAAGGTTTAGTAAGACAATAGTGAAATTATCTTTCTTCTTTGAATTATTGTTTTATTTTGATTTTGTAATTTGATATGGCATCGTCAAGAAGAGTATGTTTAAATGATTCAAACAATTTTTGTTTCATTTGCGGAGAGTATGTATTTAAAGAATACCGTTTAAATGTGACAACGTTCGTAAATGAGGCTTTCAAAAATTACTTTGGGCACCCGCTGGACATGAAAAATAAGCCTTGGATTCCGCAAAAGGTATGCAGAACATGCGTTGAGTTCCTATGTTTATGGACAAATAAGAAAAGACAGCTTCAGGTACAAAACCGCTATGATTTGGAATGAACCCATGAACCACCATAACGATTGTTATTTTTGTTTGGTGAACATAACTGGTATTAACCGAAAAAATCGAACCAAATGGGAATATCCTTCCATACAATCGGCACATAGACGTGTCCTGAGCCCTAAGTCTACACCTGAACCTCAATCTGGTACTTTACAGGAAGAGCCAGAAGATTTTGAGATGAAAAACGACAGTAGTTATAGTGACTTTGAATGCGACCTGGGAACGCCTAAACGATTCAATCAAGATGATTTAAACGACTTAATTAGAGATCTTGGACTGTCAAAGTCAGCTTCAGAAATTTTGACTTCAAGGCTAAAAGAAAGAAAATTGGTAACGAAAGAAACTAAAATTTCTTATTACCGCACAAGAGAACAGAATTTCCTCAAATATTTTGCTGAAGAAGACAATTGATGGCTGTAATGGGATTACAAAATTATGTTTCTAGTGAGTGGCGTTTATTCATAGACTCGTCAAAACGGAGTCTAAAGTGTGTTCTCTTACACAATGGGAATAAATTAGGATCGTTGCCTATTGCACATTCTACAAAAATTAAAGAAGAATATACAACTATTGCTCTGGTTTTGGACAAAATAAAATATGTGGAAAATAACTGGATCATATGTGTTGATTTAAAAATGGTCAACTTTCTATTAGGCCAGCAAGATGGTTACACAAAGTATCCTTGTTTTCTTTGCTTGTGGGATAGTGGAGCTATAAATCAACATTGGGTCAAAAAGAATTAGCCTACTCGGAAACGTGATAAACCCACCTTTAGTGTCAAGAGATCGTATAATTTTGCCTCCGTTGCATATAAAATTAGGGCGTATAAAACAGTTTGTCAAAGGTCTTAACAAAACTAGAAATTGTTTTCTATTTCTTTTAAAAAAATTCCCGAAACTGAGTGTAGAAAAGATAAAAGCGGGCATTTTCGATGGACCACAGATAAGATCATTAATAAAAGACATAAAATTTACGGACACTATGACAGAAATTGAGAAAAACGCATGGAATGAGTTTGTTTGGCTTGTTCAAAATTTTTTGGCAAATAAGAAAAGTTCTAACTATTCTCAACACGTTAAACAACTTTCAAACCATTGGATGTAATATGAGCATCAAGTTGTACTTTCTTCACAGCCACCTAGATTATTTTCCCGCTAATCTTGGGGATCTAAGTGAAGAACAGGACGAGCGATTCCACCAGGACCTTCGTACGATGGAGGAACGGTATCAAGGCTACTGGAACGCACACATGATGGATGACTTGTTGGAGCATTCAGAACAGTTCTATAGGTTCAACCTCTGCAAGAAAGTTTTTTCACCTCAAGAACTAAATAAAATATGATTAACTTTAAACAAATTGTGTTTTACTATTAAACGGCCATGTGTCATATTTTCTAAACTAGAGCTAATACAGAAATTTAGATTACAGATTACAGAATTAAGCTAGTAGTGTCATGTAATATAACTCAATCATCAGAAATGCTGTTGTGCAGTGTAATAATTATTAAGAAAAATTCACTCATCATTTCATTTTAAAATTACAGTAAAATTTATTTTAAAAGGTTTATTTAACAGCGCAATCTAAAATGTTTTGATGTCTCGTTTACGTTTGGGGTGACTCGTGGGGTCTGCTCCGGTGCTTGGCAGATGCTCATATCGGCGAAAAGGTTGACTGCATACCTGTGTGGATATGTTAGACAGAAGAAAAGTATATTAATCACAACCTACAACAAAATTAAAATGTGTTGCAGTTATTGGTTCCTATTTGTATTTTCTTTACTCTTATTCACTAATTACGTTTACTCCAACTTTTCAATCAGTCTAAATAGTATTGCCAAACCGATCCATTTTGAAAGGTATAATTCCTTTTTTTTTGCAGAAAGAAGGATTCTACTTCTACTTGTTTTGAAACTGGGTATTATACATCAAAAAGTAACTCATCTATACAACCAAGACCATTTAAAGCAACACCAAATACTGTCAAATCCCAAAATAATAATTTTTATGGATTTGACAATGGACAGGGCACAAGTGGGATTCAAAATATTAAAAGACAACATTGTGATTCAAAAATTGACGTTAGTATAAAAGATGACTTTGGAAGTACTGAAAATGTTCCATTGGAAACGAGCCGGGAAAATAGAGAATTAAGCCAAAAGAATGATTATTACATAAAAGAACACAAAAAATCAAAAATTACAAAAAGAAATCAAGAGAAAGCGGATTTGTTGTTCGCCCGACAGTTGCATGGAACAATTAATAGGCAACATTTAAAAAGGAGTAGATCTCCCAACTGCAATAGTTTTAAATAATAACAATTTTTTTTAAAGGTTTTTACATATACTGTGTATTTGGGTTGGAAACCCCAAATTATCTACGTTAGGCAACGTATAGGCAAAAAACTAAGCTACACGTCAAATGTTAGTATGGATAATCATCGATATGACGACGACATGATGACGTCATCTATTTTTATTTATGTATACACCTATTGAGTTTTCCAATCTAAATACACTTTTTATTTTTATTGTGTTTCAATAAGTTGTGTTTTTTATTTTTATAAATCGTGGTATAGATCGTGTCAAGACGCAGATCTAATTTACCAAGGCCATTTTGTATATTTTTATTTTAAAGATACATATAAGGTTTGTTCTGGTTCCTCAGAAATATGTTGAAAACTGTCCGAGTGGAAAGTTGAAAAGTTTTACTCGACGCATACTTTTCAACTGTTCCACTGGATCGCGGACGGTTTGCAGCACATTTTGAAGAAACCAGAACAAGCCTATAGTTCTATTTTATTCCAAGTGCAATGGTTTTAAATTAATTTTTTTTAAGGATTTTTACATAATGTAGTGAATTTGAGTTGGTAACCTCAAATTATGTATGTTAGGCAAAAAAACGCCGGTACACATCAAATTTTCAATTTAGTTTTGCTTTTATTTTGGATAATCATCGCTATGACGCTGACATGATGACGTCATCCATTTTTTTTTTTTTAGATTGAGGCTTCCATCTCAAATACTCGCACTGTATATTTGTTTTGAATATCACTGTTTTATTTTTATTGAGGTTCAATAAGTTGTCTATGGTATTTTTTATTTTTTTTTAATCGTGATATAGATGTGTCAACAAGACAGACCTAATTTACCAACTCCATTTTTTTATATTTTTATTTTAAAGATACATAGTTCTATTTTGTTTATAATACATTTTTTATAGACGAAAAAATCATTAAGCCAATTAAAGTTTATAGTCATAACTATAATCAAAGTTGCCCTATATGATGTTAAGTACTTGTGTTGTTATTTTAAAGTTTACAAAAAAATAAAAATTATGTTAATAAAGTACCTCTGTTATTAATTAATTTAATTTTAGGAACATTTTTTACAAACACGTTAATTTATGTATTACATTTTTAATCACTTCTTAATATTAAAAAACAAAAGTCACTGAAAGAAGACCAGTTTTTAAGTTTCTTTAATGGGATGGAAGTTGCTATTTTTAAGAGGTGGGTTCGTTTATTCAGGGATTTGAAGTAGGACAGAAATTGAGTTATTTGTTATTTAGGTTTTCAGCTTTGTTCGCGGAGATCATCGTCGACAAGTCCACGACAGAAGAGCATGCGTATTTCAATTTAAAGCGTTCTCGGAGCCGAAAATTAAGTATTTTGACAAAATGTCCAACCAAGTCGTATACGACAGGCTCCGCGTACAGGTTTGCCAGATCGTTAAGTTTGATTTTCCCAGTCGAAATTTAAAAATTCCCCAAATTTAGGACTTTCTAATAATCCCCCATTTTTTCAGGTGAAAGAAATAAGTTATAACAGTAAAAATATCTTGGTTTGGTCTCAATGTCCTAGGGCGTTATTAAGACGTCTTGTAAGACATCTGGAAAAGCCATAATTCAGACGTATTAATGTGAGAGCTTAAAGACGTTCTTAAGGTGTCTTAATGACGTCTGGCCAAATCCATACATTAAATGCGAGAGCTCAAAGACGTCTTTAAGATGTCATACAAACGTTTTTCAGTCGCAAGGTTTACATAATTCAAAATTAACAAGAAGAATGTCAGTTTACCTAGAACTTTTCTAGGAGTAAGTTTACACACCCAAGCTAATTTTTCGCTAAAGTATATAAGCAACCTACCATCCGTGTACTTTTCTCTTCCATCGATTACGTACTGATTTATAATCTATAACTTTTTCTTTTTTATTGCGCCAGTGAGTATAACTTCAACCCGGGAGTGTTCCGGATTAGATGTCGGAGCCTTCCGGGCCATCCAAAGCTGTGTACGAAACAATATACGCTAAAAGACTCCGTGAGCGGATAAACTCAACAAAACCGCCGACAAATGCACCCCTAAGACTCTGAAGACATCCAGACACCAGCACCCATACAAAACTGTGAGTAATCAAGAGATTTCTACTAACAAAACTAATCTGGGATCAACTGACCATCCCAGAGGAGACTCCACGTCAAAAATTTTCTCGCAAAAAAGTTCGGAAAATGGTGAGAAAAGAACCGACAAATAACAACCCAGCAGAGAACCCAACTGCAAAGAGCAGAGCGAGAAGCAGCACCGCACGCTCAGTCAAATTAGTGAAGAAACCAAAAATTCACTCACAAAAGAAAGTTTGAAGAAAGCTGATGTGTCTAAAATCAACACAAGAACCGCAGAATACGGAAGTTCGGAGAACACTGTTAGACACAATACAAAAATCGACATCTAGCCGGACCGAGAAAGTTTGGAGAAAACTGATGTGATAGAAACCAACACAACCGCCGCAGAACACGAAAGTTCGGAGAACGCTGTTAAGTACACTTTAAAATCGACAACGAGCTGGACAGAAAAAGTTCGGAGATAACTAACCGTGGTACATTTAGTGACAGCACAAAACCGCAGGGAAGCTCAGAGAGCTTTGACGGTAACAATACGAACGATTCATCGAATAGCAGCCTTGAGAAAAGTGACGTCCTAAGAGCTGACCCAAACGAAAGTTCGGATAATCTTATCCAAGACCTAGAGGGCACTAATGAAGACTCCAACCAGCCCTGATAATTTAAATAGTACCTAACAACATTTTTAATAAAAGAGAACTAACAGCCATTATGACATTAGGAAACAGAGTTCTTATGTTCGGGTATCTCAACTGCAAACACTACCATTGGGACGCGAATTGCATCACTCCGAACACAAGTGGAAGAATTTTGAACGAATTCGCCGAGAGTGAAGGCTGCATTATACACTGCTCGGTGGATCTCACATACGTCCCGTTCAATGGAAGAACACCAAGCATACTAGACATAGCAATGACGAAAGACATACCCAACGTCGACAACGTCATGACCCTGTATACATGGAAATAAAATCAGGGTCAGTTCTCTGACTACAAAACTACGAACTGGCACAACTACAGGACTATACTGGACGAAAACATAAAAATTAACAAAAACATTACTGATAACATCACACTAGACAATGAATTTCTAAAACTGACAAATGCCATCAAGACAGCTAGAAACAGGGCTACCAAATTAATTAAACACAAACAACACAACCTTAAGACATCACAGATTTAATTACAAAAACAATTTACGTAAACGATGGCAAACATAGACAAGCCGCTGACAGCGACTTGCTCCTGGAACTTGGCAGAGATATAAATAAAAAATAACTAAGTCAGGAATGTCAAATGGAAAGAGACCCTGGAAGCGGTAAATATACACGACAATTCAGTGTGGAAATTTGTGAGAAGGTTTAAAAAACCGTACTTGGAACTTCCCGAACTGAATTACAACAACACAGTGTGAATTTCATTAATTAAAAAAAACATATGTTGTTCATTACGCGCTATTTTGTCTTTGTGCCATTTTGTCCTGCGCTATTTTGTCCTTGCGGTATTCTGTCGTGCGCTATTTTGTGCTGTGCTATTTTGTCCTGAGCTCTTTTGTACTGCGCTGTTTTGCCATGGACGGGTATTACAGATTTGTGCCTGAAATTAGAAAGAGCTCAAATACATCACTTATAAATTTACTACTTACTTTTCAATAACTTTTTCTATTGTTTCAGTTATTTTACCACCTCTTCTTTTTAGCCCTTTTAGGTCCCTTGATTTAATTGATCCGTATTTTTAATCATTATTTTCTACAAGTATTAGAAATTAAAAAAAACCTACTTCAAAAACGTGCAGATGCCGTCACCACATCTTAACCAAATTTATATGGAACCACCCCTGAGGTACCCCCTTACTAACAAAAAAAGAATCATTGAAATCGGACACAGTGTTAAAGAATTTTTGCTGAACACAAAAAAAAAATCGCGACGAATTGAGAACATCCTCCTTTTTTGAAGTCTGTTAAAAATATATAATTCAAAACACCATAAAATTTAAAAAACACTCACGTTTCAGTAGTGCCATCTGGTGGTATTTCGTCTGTTGAAGGGTAAAAAAAATAAACACGTGGTATTGTCACTTATAACAAAATTTTGTAAATTTGATTGGTCAAAACCATGATCACCATACACTGGAATTATATTTACTGTTTAAATATAAAACAAAATATGTAGAAATAAGTGTAACAAAAATATGAAAAAGAAGTTATTATCATTTCCAATATCCTCGATGGTTGCAAGACAAAAAAATCATGACTAAGATGCCGGGATGTCGCGCTCTCAATGAAATATTTTAAAGCTTCGCCAATCAGGTCTTACCTTTAGATTTTTGTTATCTTGGCTTCCTGCTGCAGACTTTTCTTTCTGGGCATGTACTCTAAAAGGTGTGGATTAGTAATCTATGGTGTGGATTATGTATTTAAGGGCTGGTATTCGAATGTTCCGGGAGGTAAGACCGAGTCAGTACCGAATTACAATTTTTGACACAAGCAAGTATGTACTATGGAGTGTAGAAGTAATAAAGATATTTAAAATAGTTAAACTATTTCGTTTTCTTTATTGACAAATGATGTAAATTTGAACTCTATCGTACTTTATCGTTGCAATAACTAGTTTTGTCTCCTGATTTTGTTTCTAGCCTAAATATATATTGCCAATTAGCCTAAAATTATGGTGTTATCAAAATTTTAAAAATCCAAAGGTGCTCTACAAGTTTAATATCAAGCTAGCAGAGCACCTAATTTTTCCCATAAAGAAATTATCCGGAAAATTTTTCATGTATTAAATTAGTCTAAAATAAGCCTAAATTATGGCATAGGTACTTCGAATGTGAAAAATCCAAAGCTTGATACGTATCATGACATGCATATCGATTAATTCTACGTTTAAGAAAACAACTATAGCAAACTAAAACCTGCCCGCTGACAACAACGGTCAAATACTTAATATTCATTTCACAAAACTATGATAATAAAATGCAAATTTTTGCAAAAAAGGTAAAATAGAATAAACCTTCCATATCTGCGAAATCGTTACTTGACGGACCCATATTACCCTT
Organism: Psylliodes chrysocephalus; assembly: GCA_927349885.1. Taxonomy (NCBI): domain Eukaryota; kingdom Metazoa; phylum Arthropoda; class Insecta; order Coleoptera; family Chrysomelidae; genus Psylliodes; species Psylliodes chrysocephalus. The sequence goes on along the minus strand of OV651813.1, from coordinate 59,994,438 downwards.
TTGTTTATTTTGGTTCATACTGTTACCTATAGTTAAATATTTTACACATTTTAACAAATGATTAGACTAGATATGTTATTATTTTTCGTTGGTATTCCCCTTATATCTTTAAAGAAAAGTATAACTTGGCATATTTCAAAATATATTTACATAATAAAAAATCTGACCTGGCTCCTGCTGCAAGAATAGTTCCAAAATCCAGTGATTTAACATCTTTTATGTAAATAAAATTATCGTCAATTCTCTTGTCAACAACGCTATCTATACATTTATTAAACATCACTTCTGGTGTATAATCCAGTTTTGGCAAAATACTGTTAGCTTGACATTTTACAAATAGGCTAGGGCGATATCCTATGATCTCCAACCGGTATTTATGACTGAACACTCCCAAACTTTGAGGATTAAAAGTTATTTCATACTTCAGTATTTCACCAGGACTAATAACTGTTCTGCCAGAAAATAGATCATCACCTATTAAAAAAAAAAAATGTTAAAGATATATTTAGAGAGTGACATATAATTTGTGGTGAACATTCGAAAGAGAGAGAAAATTAAGTTTATGCTAGGAGCATTGTTCGCGGAAAATTTAAAACAAATTGCATTTCTAGTGTTTTATATAGTGTCCCAAAATTGCTGGGACATACAGTTACCATGTATTGTAGAGGTCAAAATAAGCCGATTGTAACCAGTTAATGTTTATACCAAAAAGTACCGTATATTCGTGGGCAGAGTTCAAAGTTATGAAGCTGAAACTAGCAGCCACCCAGACAGCACACCAAATCCTTTGGATATCTACTGGACATCCCAATATCCACTGAATGTCCAGTCCATGGTGGATATCTATTTTATATCCATGAGATGTAATTTATAGACATGCAAATGTCCATAAATAATAGTAAGTATATACCAAATTATTAAAAAAATACGCCATTGTGCTCGCCATTGTGGCTAATAGTACCGTTCAGATATTTAAAATTAATTTTTTTTTAAGGTGTATTTCAATATCCCATGGACATCTACTAAATAATAATAATAATAATAATAATGACTTTATTGCTTTCAATACATACAAATTATTATACAAAATTATATAAATATACATAAAAAAATACTGAAAGACAAAAGGCGACGTTCGCACTTACTGGCGAGCTCAAAGATTGAGCCAGCAAATAAGCAGCGCTCTTCCACGCAACCCAGAAAAATATAAATAATTAAGTAATGCATACAGATTTTCTATAAAAAAAAAGTGAAATTCTAGCTTTCAATAAGAAAAAAATAGAAATAACATGAAATATTATTGTTAAACTAAATTTAATTAACATATAAATTAAAAATTGTAAGTGATATCTCCGTTAAATAAAAGGTTTTTGACTACTTTTCTAAAACTTGAGAGTGATGTGATATTTTATATCAAAGTCTAGGCGTGAACGCAAACCATGGTGGATATCCACTAGATGTAATTTTTGATTTTGCCCACTAAGAAGAAAGTCATTCTTGGACCGGTTTCGTCCTTATTAGGACTAGAATTATTTCCTTTTTTAAGAATAGCCCACCTGGCTTTTATTCCACCTAGTCTTTGAACTAGGTACTACAGCGACCTTTGATTTTGCTTACTAAGTATAGATGGCGATACCACTTTCGCTCGTTGAATATCTATCTACTCATGCTCAACACGCCGTAATTGAGTTCGATCGAAATTGGTATTGCAATCAGACTCCATTAGAGACTGAAGTCGAGAATTTCCATTTATTGCTGAAGAGTCCTAATAAGGATGACTTTCTCCTTAGTGGGCAAAATCAAAGGCAGAGTGTTGAAAATAATCATTGGTTACTTATGAACCTCTACTAAAGATACCCATAAAATATTTTGCTGAAAATCCGAATATGTTCTATATCCTAGTATATAGACGGACATTTGGATATCCATATTAGATTCACTGGATATATTGGATATATTCTGTGGATATCTCTGGGATTTCTTGTATTGTCTGGGAGATTCCCATTAGATATTTTGCTGGATATTCATAGGATATCTTCTATATTCTAGATATAGACGGACATTTGGATATCGATATTAGATCCACGGGATCTTTCTGATATCCTGTGGATATATTTAATATCCACAAAAGATATTCTGTGGATATCTCTGGGATTTAGTGTGTTGTCTGGGTGGATTCCTTAAGCAACATGCTATAAGAATATGTTAACCAAAAGTACAATATCGAGTGCTAGAATGAAAATTACAAAAAAAAATTAGGCTCGAAAGACACTTCACATAAAAATATGTTTTATTTCTTAAAATTATCGGCGCCGGGTTAAATCATACATCAATGGATTCCTCAAGCAATACGCTACAAGTCGTTCAATCGAAAATTCAATATTTTTTTTTTCAATAACTATTTTTTTAACGCAAAATTAATGGCACTGGGTTATATCATTCCCCTACACAAGTCGTTTAGTCGACTTCAGGGATTGAAATTCACTCGTAAGGGGGTGAATTAGGGAGAGTTATTATTATTATTATTATATCAATGGATATAACAAGAACACGTTAATCAAAAGTACAATATCGTGTGCTAGAACGTTGAAAATCTCAAAATATATTAAGGCTCAAGGAACACATAAAAATATTATTTTTCTTAATAAAAATTCGCGTGCGCCGCCGTACATGTGAGAGAAGTAAAACACTCTACTCTACTCTAATCTACTCCACTCTACAATACTCGATTCTACTCCACTCTTCTTCACTCTACTTCGCTCTACTCCACCCTACTACACTCTACCCCACTCTACTTTACTCAATTTCACTGTACTTCACTCTATGTTTATTAATTTTCTTGTTTTAGCATATCACCTGAGATAAGAGTATTTTTAAAGAATGTGTACTTTATACTGCATTTTAATACACTTACTTTTTAATATTGTTTCCTGTAATAAATGATCGCTTTTGGCACCATATGATTTTTTTCTTCCGCTTACTTTTTCCAGTTTTGAAAGTAGATTCTGCACGGTAAAAAACTACTGATACATTCGAAGTACTTCCTGTATCATTCTAGAATTTTTTTAAATGTATACGTTATATTTTATACACTAATATACCTTATCCCGTTATTGATGATCTCTATTGCTTATGCGCAAATCCTACTTCCTTTGTTATCTTTCCTACTCTGAGTTCCAATATTCGATCATGTATTGAATGTTCCAATTACACGTCCGCAAATGTCATTTTGTTTTTGCGTTTGATAGTATTGGTAAGGAAGCCATTGTCACTTTTAGGTGTGTTATTTGCGAAAGGCAAAATTACAAATATTTCATTCATTCTTACCTCGTAGAACATGGAAATACTTTGCTGAAGCCGTCGACGTCTTAGAAAAACCTGTGTAGAAAACGCTATCACAGAAGCACACGCTTCAAACTTTTAGATATTTTCATTAAAAGTTAATAGAAAAAAGTTTGCTGCCACCTTCTTGAAATTCAATTCAAAGTAGGTAGGTATCTTCTTGCTTGCTGATGAGGCATTTTACTGCTAGATCGATTGCAGCAAACTATTTTCATTAATATTCTATCACATTAAAAAAGTAAGCCTTGCATGTATACAACATTTTATTGTCACAATTTCATTTTCCAAACTTAAAGGTGTTCCACTACCACCACCACCACCACCACCAAGACGGCAGCATACTTTTTTCTATTAACATTTTTTACGTCGGCTTTTTTAAAGACTTCATCATCGAGCACTCACCGTTGGTGCGCCTGCAGCAAAGTATTTTTATCTTCTAAAGGGTAAGAATTAACGATTCATTTATAATTTAGCTTTATGCAAATGTGTACCAAAAATGTCACTGGGTTCGCTACTATAATATAGATCCGATGACGGTTTTGTTTAAAGTAACCAGGGGCGGCTCGTGGCCAAAATTTTGGGGGTTCACAGTAGCAGAATATAGATCCCGGTACATATATAGGAAAAAAACTATCAGTGTTTTTTTAGAAAGGTATATTATAAACTTTCTAAAATACTGAAAATTTTTTCAAACATCTGTACTGATACCTATATTCTGTCACTGTGAACCACCCCACGAGCCGCCACTGAAAGTAACCATAACATGGGGTAATCTTCGTAGCCAACTCAACAGTTGTAATGCGAGGATAAGAAAGATAGCCAATAGAAAATGTCTAGATTCAAAAGTCTCGCGCTGTTTTGGCGCACAAGTAATGCGAAATTGTCGAATAACGGGAAAGGTAGATTGAAGCTTTTCACTATCAAAAATACATACTTTTAAATTAGTTTAGAAAATGAAATGAGGTTTTCACTAGTATGCAATTTTTTTCACTTACTTTAGCCTAAAAATTTAGGATTTAAAATATTTGCTTTATTTCCTTAGGTACATTAACTGTTTATATGAAATAAAAATGGACCGTGGAAAACAAAGAAAAATATACAGAAATAATAAGTTCAATGATTGCTCTCAAGGTGATACCCATTTATTGTAAAACACCTAATAAGTTATTTTTTTACATTTTGAAAAAGGGGAAAGAAGAGATTATTATTTACACAGGACTGAAACTAAAAAATTGCACTGAATTGTTTAACTGTTTTTTTTGCAGGCGTATGTTATTTAAAAGTTGTAAAAGTAATTTAAATAAAAATCGACTTTAAAATCGTGCAGATGCCATTACAAATTGAGTTAGCTACTTTTCTCATCAGATCTTGAGCAAATTTTCATGGGCTTACACTTGAGGTACCCCCTTCCTATCAAAAATAATTATTGAAATCGGGCAACTTGGTAAAAAATATTCCGACAAATTGAGAACGTTCTTTTTTTTGCCATCTATTCTTCTACTTAACATTACAGAGTCTACGGCATTTCCGGTTAAACCGAAACTTAGCAAAAATACATACCACCATATTCAGAATAAGAATGGTAAAATCTGCCTTTCATTATCTTAACTAATTTAAAACTTATACAGGTTTGAAAAGGGTCAAAATATAAGGGAACAGTTTGTGGGTATTAATAGGTATTTGTGTATTACAAGCAGAAATTAGCACTTTAGTAGTCGAGACAGAAATTTTTTGAAACTGCCAAAGGACTTTCTGCTCGAATTACTCCAAAATAAAATAATTAATTTAATTTAATTAGAAATGGGTCACCTTCTTTCGTTATAATATTGTAAGTTTATTTTTGATATGTCTACTCTTCGAAGAGAAAAAAATGTTTTAGTACTTATATGTTGGTAATTATTTATGATTTAATTATTTACGGAAAATACTGTTGGATGATTTAAAATATTTTGGATTAGCCTATATTTTGTTTTAAAATACCGATTAGCTTTCTTTTCTTTTATTCAAATGAAAATAGACAAGCGTGTGTGGCAAAGTTACTTTGGCGCACGTGTGCGCCAATAATGTCAAATTATGACAATTCGCGGAAAATGTCAACTTTCTAGTGAGATTTGAATGAGCAAAAGCCTACTTTGGATAGTGATTGTAGAAAAATGAAATTAAGTAATTTCTGTTTCCCTATCAGACCAAAATAAAAAAAAAATAAACTGGTAAATATTATTTTAACGGAAATGATTTTAGCGAAGAATGGCTATTATATCTACGAGCCCTAACAAGTATATGTTCGGACGATGTAAGAAAATTAAAAAAATATATTGATATTTATTTTAAACGATTTGTCGATTTTCCTGAGTGAAAAATCAAGTCACATAGGTACTCTTTACTTACAAAAAAACTGATCGTAAGGAAATACTTTTTTATTTTGTATAAACAACATAACAAAGTAACGAAATTTGATCAAATTGCCGACAAATAAATATTCGGACAAACTTGAATTTTATAGCTTAAATCGAACTTTAATACGTCACCATCACCTTTTGCGGTAATAACGGTTTGAATGCGTCGTGGCATGAAATCTACTGAAGTCTTACAATATTTGGGGGTGAAATAGTTCCAAATTTGTGCGGGAACGGTACGCTGAGGATCGTTACGCAAAGACTTCTTCATCTGATGCCATAATATTTCAATGACATTCAAGTCGGGACTACTCAAAGGCCTCGATGAAACTTTTATATTACGGGCTCTACAAAAAATAGGAGTTGCATTTTCTTTTAAAAACAGTTGACCTTTGCCTTTATTAATTTGCCCAAACCTTCCGAAAATACTTGTGGAAATTTATTTTGTAACATTTTAGGAACATTTTCTATATCTGTACCACTTAAATGATTTATTTTTAAAAATTTATCTAGCGAAATATTTAATTTATTTATCCATTTTCGTCCTAATATTGGAGGTCCACCATTTTTAATAATAAACAGTTTTAATTCTGCTGCTATGTTATTATATACAGCTGTGACATAAATAAACCCTAATATATTTAATATATCCCCTGCATAAGTTTTTAAATTTAAATTTGATTTATTTAATGGTATGTTACAAAAATTTTTTAAATAAAATTTATCGGATATAGCTGCAATTGGCGAACCAGTATCGCATTCCATAGATATTAATTTATTATTTACATAAATATCAATTTTTATGGGTTTTTCATTAGGCAATGTAATAAATATTATTAAAATAACTAGTTTCAGAATCAGTATCTGAAAAATTATTTTCAGTTGCTGCAAATTTATTATACTGAAAATTTTTATTTAAAAAAATGTTTACCACTTTTTTCCTTACATACGGTGCTGGTGTGTCCTTTCTTCCCACAGGTGTTGCACGAAGCATCTTTGAAGAAACAGACTGCTGATCGATGATTAGACTTTCCACAATGGGGGCACCGCTGGTTTCCATTGTTGCTATTTGAACAAGATAGCGCCTGCCAACGCGACTGGAATTTATGGTGTGACTTCCTTACCAAATTTATTTTGTTTGATTCTCCAATTAGATCGGAATTTATTTCTGCTGATTCCATGTTAACTGCTATCTCCAAAGCATGAATGTATGATAATGTTTTTTCTTGAAACAATCGTTGCCGGATAATTTCATTTTTTAATCCGAAAACTAACTGATCCCTGAGCTGGGTTTCCAGGGATTGTCCAAATTTGCAGTGTTTGGAAAGTTGTTTTAATGCTGCCACGTAGGTAGAGATTTTCTCGCCTTCTTCTTGCTTTCTCTGTCTAAATTTGTAACGTTCGGCGATTTCTGACGGTATTGGTTGTAAATGCTCCCTTACAACTTTGGTCAGATTGGCAAATGTCTGATCTTGCGGGTTTTGCGGACTGCATAGACTTTCCATGAGCTCAAAAGTTTCATCTCCCACTGCAGTTATTAACACTGCTGTATTTTCTTCAATTTTATTAACTTTGAAGTATTGTTCTATGCGTGTCGCATACGAAGTCCAATTACCTTCGCCTAATTTAAAGGGTTCCAATTTGCCCCCTGACATTTTTACCACTTTTAATTAAATTGTTATTTAATTTATCACCTCACTTGGTTAATTTAATTTAATTTAAACTTCTTATTACTGACTGCGCCAGTGTAATATCCCTAGTTTCCTTAAGAACTACAATTATTTTATTATTTTTCCCGTACTTCTTAATTATAATAAAACTCAATTGAATGCTGAATTGAAAGTGCCTTTATTCCGTGATTCCACATTGAAGCCGGCGTTATCGCCATACAGTAAAAAACAGTACAAGATACCAGAATAGAAATTAATTGTATAGGGTGATGTCCATATATAATAATACAGTTTATTTAATACATTACAGTCACCAATTCACTTTTTTGTTGTTTTCGCCGTATGGCAAGATGCACCGTCTTGTTGAAAGATAAAACTATCATTTCCAAAATATTGTTCTGTTGTTGTAATTAAGCTTCTTAATAAAATTTGTTGATAATTTTCTGTATTTACAGTATTATCAATGAACTCATATTTACCAACCCCTTTACTACTCATACATTCCCATATTACAACCCCCTTGAGAAATTTTACGCTCTTTATGAAAAGCTTCGGATTTTGTACGAATTACCCTTTTTCGAAAATCCCCAACGCATATATCAAATTTCGATTCATCGCTAAAGATGACATTACTCCACATTTCCGTTGTCCAGGATATTTTGGGTTTTGCCCAATCCAAACGTTTTTTTATTTGAATAGCTGTCAGTAATGGCTTTTCCTTCGCCTATAAGGAATATGTGTAACAGAATATTATTAATTTTTGTGTATTAAAACGAAAAATTACAAACTTTATAAAAACTGTAACCAGACTTATGCAACCATTGTCTACAATATTCCCTAGAGCAGCGTTACTCAAAGTGTGGTCTGCGGAGCCCTGAGGCTCTGCAAAGCCTTTGTGGGGTCTCCGCGAAGAAAATAATAGTCATAACAAAAAAGCAGTACCTATCGCTACAACGGGACTTGGCTTGAGGACCTTTTTAGAAGTCAGGAAGAGGAAGGAGTATATGATTTTGATGAGGACTTTTTTTAAAAGTCAGGAAGAGAAAGCAGTTTATGATTTTGGTATGAGGACCTTTTTTAGAGAGGCCAGAGGAAGGGTAATATGATTTTGAGGATTTTGTTGTAGGGGCTCCGCAAAGAAACGGCAGGGACCTGGCAAGAGCCTAGAGCAAGGAGGATTTTGCTCGGAGGACTTTTTTTTAGAAATGTGTTTACAAAAAGGTTCCGTCACCAAAAAAGTTTAAGAACCACTGCCCTAGAGACAATTAATTTTGCCTCATGATTCCATTGGGCGTTTATTTGTCATAGAGCCCTTCTGTTGGTTTTGCAAATCTTTACCAGAACACGGCGTTCTCTCTCTGTGATAGTACGCGGTCGGCCTGGACTTTTACCACGAACGTCAATACTAGCTGTCTCTCCATATTTTTTAATAATACCCTGATCGTTGATTGTGCAATATTTGTTTGTCGCAACTCCACGCGCCATTTTCTTAAAAATTTATATCAAAATTTGACCAATAAATCTTTAACTGACAGTTATTGGCCAAAGGATACTAGATTTATTAGTAACTGCATGCATATTACTGATTTCAAAGCCAATAAAGATTAGCGTCCGAATATTTATTTGTCGGTAAATTTGATCAAATTCCGTAACTTTGTTATGTAGTTCATACAAAATAAAAAATCTGATGTGTCCAACACATGACTTTCCTATCTAGTTATTATAGGCCTTTTCCGGTTAGTTTGTACAACGTATTGCAGCACCTCTATAAATGTTTAGAGGATAAACTAAATATACAGGGTGAGTCGGGAGGAGCGCACCAAACTCTAGGAGTATATTATACACGTGAAAATAATGTAAAAAAACTCATATGTTCTTATCCGATTTTCATTTGTTTTCATGTTATAGCATATTAACAAATAAACAAATTTACACATAAAAATTCTCTTAATCATAGCGTTCTTTCAACAAATGTTCAAAAATACCGCCATTGACTTCTAAACATTTTCTGCTTCGTCTACGAGTGCGTTTGTTGCTCTCCTAATTGATTCGTTTCTTTCTTCTTTAATATGGGCTGAAGTATTCTCAATTCGTCTAATTAGTGCATCCCGTGTGTCCACTTTTATTTTGTAGACTTCATTTTTCATCTAGCCCCATAAACAAAAATCTAATCGTGTGACGTCTGGAGATCTTGCAGGCCAATTAATAGGACCTCCACGACCAATCCAACGCCCTGGAAAACATTCGTCCAAATGTTGCTTGACCTGACGAGCGACATGTGCAGGAGCTCCATCGTGTTGATAGTACATCTGCATTTTAATATTTACAGGAACATCCTCTAGCATTCTCCAAAATGAAAGGGCCAATTAAATAACTGTCAACCATACCACACCACACGTTTACAGAAAACCGATGTTGAAAATTGCTTTCGACTGTTGCGTGGGGATTTTCGTCTGACCATACATGATAGTTACGAGTATTATTAATGCCACCACGGGTAAATGTAGCTTCATCCGTAAAGAGTATACTCGATACAACACGATGATTATTATTTATCCACCGACAAAACTCCATACGGTTAGCGTAATCCTGTGGTTGTACTCTCTGTACGTGATAAGGATATAAGCCTTGCTCGTGGAGTGTGTCTATCACACTTTTTTGGGGAATTCCCAATTTAGTGGCAATTCTCCGTGAGCTGGTAATTGCATCTTCTTCTACTAGATGCAGAATATTTTCTACTTCTACAAAACCTTGTCGAGTAGCGCGTTCAGATGTTATGAAAGCAGTGGGAAGCTTACCAGTCTCGCACAATTTGTTTAAAACTCTAATAAATACGTTTTTATCAGGATGTCTTCGGTGTGGAAAACGTTGACGATATTCTTCAGCAGCAGCTGTAGCATTTCCATTACAGAAACCATAAACAAACACCATATTTGCATATTCTAAATTTGAAAACTTATCTGGCATTTTGCAACACTAACAATCACATAAATTCGAAATTGTACACTGACAGTTCATCAAAACGTCAGAATTATCGAATGCCTTTGAGCCTTGAACATATGGCATACTTTGATAATGTTAAAATTCAGAAGTGGAAAGCTAGATGAACATTTTTAATTACGATATAACTTGAAAACAAATGAAAATCGGATAAGAACATATTATGAGTTTTTTTACATTATTTTCACGTGTTTAATATACTCCTAGAGTTTGGTGTGCTCCTCCCGACTCACCCTGTATACATTTTCCACATACATCTACCTCAAAACATTTTTATATAGATATTCATTAAAAATGAAAATACTAAAAAATTTAAATTTAGCACTTTTCCTACAATTTTTCCATTACGGTCCATTTTAGAAAAATCATGTATGAACAAAAATTATAGAGATTGATATCGCAAACAACTTTTAGTTCAACAATTTTCATAAAAATCAGAATTTTGCACATTTCTCGAATACGGTCAGGAAATTTTGACAAAAAGCAAAAATTGTAGATAATAATATTAGAAGTAACTTTTATTTGAACAATTATCTTCTCCAAACATAAATAACATATATTCCATAAAATATAAAAACGGCCTCCCATAAAGTACCCCCAGATGTGCCGACTTTGTCCAAAATCTAATCATTTCACGTCAAGCCGAAATAAAACTTAAGTTTAAAATTTAATGTTTTTTCCTTTATCCGTTTTTGTTTTCTTCAAATTTCGAAATGTGTGTGTGTGTGTGTGTGTGTGTGTGTGTGTGTGTGCGTGTGTGCGTGTGTGCGTGTGTGTGTGCGTGTGTGCGTGTGTGCGTGTGTGCGTGTGTGCGTGTGTGTGTGTGTGTGTGTGTGTGTGTGTGTGTGTGTGTGTGTGTGTGTGTGTGTGTGTGTGTGTGTGTGTGTGTGTGTGTGTGTGTATGTGTGTGTGTGTGTGTGTGTGTGTGTGTGTGTGTGTGTGTGTGTGTGTGTGTGTGTGTGTGTGTGTGTGTGTGGGTGCGGGTGCGGGTGCGGGTGCGGGTGCGGGTGCGGGTGCGGGTGCGGGTGCGTGTGCGGGTGCGTGTGCGGGTGCGTGTGCGGGTGCGTGTGCGGGTGCGTGTGTGTTTGTGTCTGTGTGTATGTCTGTATCCACCATAACTCATGAACCGATACACAAAAAAACACCAAATTTTAAACTTAAGCTTCATTCCAGCGTCCAACGAACTGATTATATTTTGGGTAGAGTCGGAACATAAAAGTTACTTCTAATATTATTATCTATAATTTTTGTTTTATGTCAAAATTTCCTGAAATGGTCCGTATTCGAGAAATTTGACAAAATGTGCAAAATTCCGATTTTTATGAAAATTGTTGAACTAAAAGTTGTTTGAGATATCGATCTCTATAATTTTTGTTTATGCATGATTTTTTAAAATGAACCGTAATGGAAAATTTATAGGGAAAGTGCTAAATTTAAATTTTTCAGTATTTTCGTTTTCAATGAATATCTATAGAAAAATGTTTCGAGGTAGATGTATGTGGAAAATGTATATATTTAGATTATCCTCTAAACATTTATAGAGGTGCTGCAATAGGTTGTACAAAATAACTGGAAAAAGCCTATCAGATTTTTTCAATATTTATTTTCAGATTGTTAAGTCAGCATGGAATAGGTATACTATTGTATCTTAAATGGACACCATTCGACTCTACGTTGTCACAATTATACAGGCAGTTAAGGGCATGGTTACATGTGTCCATGTCAACGACGAACAATTACTAGACCAATTTTGTTTACAAAAACAGAATAGCAACCATTCTCGATGTTATTTTCAAAGTTGCTAAATTAATATGAGAGAGTCTGTTACAAATATTGTTTGTGTATATAATTCGAAATTAAGGCTCTAAAATGCCTCAAAGGCTTTCAAAATAAATTAAGGAAGTATAGTTGCATTCTTAATGACAGTTATCAGTTTAATGTATTTTTCTGGTTGCAACTATTCTGAAAGTGATTTAGAGGAAAGTACATCATTTATTTTGCAGTGTGGCAACGGTGTAAAGGTATCGAAGTTGCAGCCATATTCTTGACCACTCGCAAATTTCAAGGTCACTCGTAAAGTCTTACATTACGAACGACATAGCAAATTGTGTATTATTGATTAAACGCAACACATTCGAGTACTCGCATAAAGCTGCGAGTGGGTATTATAAATTAAGAGATATTTTTTTTGAATGAATACTCATATTAAATTTACTAAAAACCTTAAAGATGCGATTTTACCATGGTTATACCAGTGCAAAAATTTTTAATAAATACTCTCATATAGGACATGAGACCTCAGTTAAATATAAATGAACATATTTCATTTAGTTGGTTAATAGGATTCTGATTTTGTAAGTTTTAGTAGCTTTAGGGTTCTTTTGCGCCAGGAAGCTGTAACATAGCCATTGGTAGAAGTTTATTTGTATCAGTTTCCCGGGCATCAGTGTACCGATGTCCCGAAGATATCAGCAGTGCTTCAAATGAACCAGATTATTTTTAACAAATTTAACATTTCCCAAGAAATTTTAAAGAGATAAATGCAATAAGATAATGAAAACTGTCGTTTCATGATACAAAATATTAGAATCGTGCCTTTATTCAGAGTGTCTTTTTAATATAATTGCAGTGTTGCCAAAGTGAGAATGTAGAACATTCGCAAGTAATTGCGAAGGGGTCTGAAGAATCTCATTTTAAGAAAGTATACGTAAATGAACCCTTCGCAAGGTTGAGTATACGTGTATTTGCGAAGGATGTCAAGAATAGCACCGCTGGTTCATTCATTAAACGCATGCTCGCACAAACCTACCTCACTCAATTTAGTAGGTGTCTCGCAGCAGCCGCCGAGGCAACAGCTCCGTCTGCTTCATATTAAACACGAACTGAATACATGTACAAGGAATAAATAGATTAGTCTAGTAGTTTTTCGTCGTTGGTCCTAGTCATAAATACACTGTCTCAAATTCGATTCTCCATATTGATATCTCGCTTAATATAGGATATAGAAGATCGGTTAAATAGGGTATCTTTTAGAGATTTTGAATCCATTTTCAAAAATTATGTAGTTTTTGACTTAAAAAAATCCTATACAAATAAAAACTCCCAGGCCAGATATTTTGGTAAGAAATAGATATTTTAATTCTGTAAAAGCCAGTTCACAGAGTACTAATAGAGCTTTAGTTTAAGATGTAAATTGATTTTAAATAGATCAATATGTGAATGGCGCTGCGCTCAATAATTTTCTTGTGTAGCGCATTTTTGTAAAAAATGTATAATTAAGCAGATTTTGTTCTATGAACTAATTCAACAAATCTAGCCATTTTTGATATACAGAGTGGGTCACTCAAAATAGTTTCATCCTGTTTTTCGGCATTGCTCATTGGCTTTTATGAAAATGCTAAAACAAGTAGATTTTTATTTCAAATTGAACACAATTTTACAATACAGATATCTGTCATGTGTCAACCCCCTCCCTTGCACTTTTCCAACACCTTAATTTTTATTATATACTTAACGTACAGAAACAAAAAAAAAACCAATGAAAAATAATAGGTACCTACTTCTTTTAGATCAGTCTGAATCAGATAATTCAAAATCGTTGTGGTTGGCATGCATGTTCTTTTTATGATGCCCTATTAATTTTTTGTTGCATTTTCAATAAAAACAAACCTACAATAAAGCCTACCTTAAGGTGCCATTTCGGTAGGCGCGACAGGAGACCACAGAGGCGCCCCAAGGACGACAGATGCATGAATGTTACTCTCCGTACATTTGTGAAGCAAGGAGACCGGTTACCCGACACCCGCAGACAACCATTCGAGGGAAGGATCAGCGTTGCCAGACCTACTGTTTTTAAGTAGATCCACTGTTTTTGTCTCTAGCAAATTTTGTTCTTTATTTATTAAGTTTGCCTCATTCTTCAGCAAATGGTCAAAGATTATTTTCTCTAGTAAATCTGCTGAAGAAAAAGCAGCGTAATAAGCATTCACTACTGTAGGTTGGCCCCATAAAAAAACATCAAGGTAATCATTATGTTTTTATTTAAAATAAAACAATGCCAAACACAATGATTTTGAATTATCTGATTCAGACCGATCTAAAAGAAGTAGGTACTGTTCTATCCTGGTAGACATGAAATAATACACTACATAGATGTATACTTGTATTTTATTAATACTGCACTTATTACAATTATTACAACTATCGTTACAGAATGCCGTTTTCGTGTCGACCGCGCATCGCCCTTTTCGCACTGTTGCATTGCACACACTCATCACCAAACCTAATGTAGGTTGTGCTTAAATATACACTGCCGTGTACATAAATTCATGATCAAACACCCCCACATTTAAAATTTATACTTACACCAATATTAATACTAACGATAATGATCATTGACAACTATACACATTAATATTAATGTATTAATATTTACAATAATGATCACTAGTAAACTTTACAACATAATCTTGTGATTATTTTACATACAGTATAACTTTGGTTGTTTCCATACTTAAATACATGGTTTAGTCAATTTTCAATAAATATGTCTTTTAAACTGTGGTGTATCCTTTGATTAACAATAACCTTATATTGTATAATATTTACAATTTTAATGTTCCTGACTACAATGCATACTGTTTACAAACCCTGTATTATATACTTTGACATCTACACATTATTAATCATTATACAGCAAATGTATATGTATACATCCTAAAAAAAAATTATTATACCAGTATAGACATTACAATTTAAAATTTAACAATACATTTTATATCTTTATATTTTCACATTTCTTTCTTGAAATAAAATCCTTTAAATACTCTGGTTTATTTACCTGTCTTTTAGATTTTCTCATGACAGAATTCTGTTTTTCAGAGTTGAAGGCTACCTTTTAATGTTACAATTGCTACTACTAGGAATATTTAATCTATCTACATTCCCCGATTCATTATCAGATCGTGTTACACTAAATCATCATTTGTCTGATTTGTCAATTCTACATTAATCTCAACATTTGCTTCTAATGGTTAACTAATGTCAGTCCCATCCTGAGAAGCAGGCAAGTTAATAAAATAATCTGAATTAAAATGGTTCGAGTTACATTTATTTTTACTATTGTTGCCCCCATGACTCACAGTGCTTTCACTCTCGATGTTATTTTGTCTTGTTTGATTTGCATGGCGTTTCCACTGTTGTCCCTCTGAAAGTTTGCACAAATAAGCTGTTCGACCTATTCTTTTCTTAATTACTGCTTTTGTCCATTTATGTGGCTGTGATTTTCTATATTCCTTCACGATTACATCATCTCCTTCCTGGAATTCCCTTCTCCTGCCTCCATAGCGTTGTTCCAACTTTGTTCTATGTGTTATTATTCTTTGGTTGGTCTGTTCCTTAGTATCATCTGTCTGGTTATCTCTCTCTCGTAATAATTGCCATCTTGTTCTTATATTTCTACCAAATATTATTGATGCAGGAGTTTTACCTGTAGTTGAGTGTTCCGTTGTTCTATACACCAGTAGGAATTTTGAAATTAAAGTTGTAATTGGAGTATCTCGGTTTCTAGTATCGTCTAGAGCTGTTGTAATTTTGTTTTTGAATGTTTTTACTACTGCTTCGGCTGAACCATTACTTTGTGGGTGAAAAGGTGGAGTAAAAATTTGTTTTATTCCATTTGTTTTAAAAAAAATTCCTAGTGACCTTGCAATGAACTGCGGCCCATTGTCACTTACTATTTCCTGAGGTAATCCAAAGGTGGAAAATATTTTCCCAAGTTTCTTTTCTACTTCCATTGCTGTCGTGTTTTTCATTTTACATGTTTCAATCCATTTTGAATGTTGATCTACTACAACTAAATACATTTTTCCTTTTAATGGTCCTAACAAATCCATGAAAATCCTCTCAAACACCTTGCTCGTAACAGGCCATAATGTGAGATCCGTTTTTGGTGGATTAGGTAAATTGATTGTACATGCTTGACAACTTCTAATTATGCCCTCTATGTCTTTATCTATGTTGGACCAGTATATAATTGATCGAGCTAATGATTTTGCTCTTACCATTCCAAAATGTCTACTATGTAAGTCCTGAAGAAGTCTTTTTCTTAAAATTTTTGGAATGATTATTCTGTGCCCCCATAGTATTTTATTATTTTCAATTTCAAGTTCATCCCTTCTGTTAAAATACATAACTAACTCGTTTCTTACTTGATTTGGCCAGTTATTGTTTTTTACATATTCCATTACTTCCATGAGTTCTTTATCCCTCACGGTTTCCTTTGCTATCTCTTTGTTGTCTATCGGCCAATCTTGAACTGATTCTGTAAAGTTGATGTACATAGCATTTTTTAAATATTCATTTGATGTTACCTCAATGTCTACTGGTTTTCGACTGAAATAAGCTGCAACCACATTGTTCTGTCCTGAAATAAATTTTATTTCAAAATCAAACATTGATAAGAAAGCTGCCCATCTCTGCATACGATTTGTGACATTTGAGGAATTGATTTATGTTCCCCGAATAATGTGATTAATGCCTTATGGTCAGTTTTTAAAGTAAAACGGTTACATGCTAAGTACTGAAAAAACTTATTAACACCAAAGATAATGCCTAGGGTTTCTTTTTAACAAGTTGGGTATGACTTTTCTGCTGGCATAAGTTTTCTGGAGACACAAGCAATTAATTTTTTATGCCCATTTACAAGGTGTGATAAAGTAGCACTTATATGTGGGCATAAGTGCTTATAAAGGGTGATCCAATTTGAATTTCCGAACTTTAAAATGAAATAAAACTCAAAACTTTTAAAACATTTGTATTTTAACTTTAGCAATAGAAAATATTAAGTATTTCATTAAGTATGAAAAACAATATCATTTAAATGGCCGCCCCTAGACCTTCTGCAAGAGTCGATCCTTTTTAGATATTTTCGATGACTTTTTTAAACATTTCGGGCGGTATGTCGGCAATAACTTGCCGGATATTGTTTTTCAGATGATCTAACGTTTTGGGTTGATTGGCATAAACAAGACTTTTAAGGTAACCGAACAGAAAAAATCTAATCGCGGTGGCCAGTTTACGTTTCCAAAACAGGAAATAATGCGTCCTGGGAACTTTTCACGCAGAACATCAAACGTGGCACACCCTCTGTCTGGCAAGTTGCCCCGTCCTGGTGGAACTATTTGTCTTCAAAATCAATATTTTCTATTTTGTGCCAAAAATATTCGCGTATCATATGCTTATATCGCTCACCATCGACTAACACAGCCTCACCTTGGTCGTCTCCAAAGAAGTAAGGCCCAATGACGCCATCTAAGTAGAGTGCGCATCAAACAATTACTTTTTGCGGATGTAATGGTGTTTCGTGAATCTCATGGGGATTCTCCTATCTACAATACTTCCAGTATCTTCAAATTTTTTAACATTTCGAAAAGTTTGCTCAGTAGGACGATTAAATTAACCATAATCTGCGGGTAAAAGTCTGTATACGGTATACGGATTGTTGTTTTGATAAAACATTCGCATAATTTGCATGCGTTGAGCAGTCGTTAAGCGATCCATTTCGTAAATGTGTTTCTACAAACTGTATTTTGACGCTTTAAAAACAAATGCATATTATCAACTGCCTGATTTACAGTAGTGCCAATATAGGAAACTGAAATTGGATCACCCTTTACTTGTATTTTTAACCGACTTCAAAAAAGGAGGAGGTTCTCAATTCGTCGCGATTTTTTTTTGTATGTATGTATGTATGTATGTATGTATGTTCAGCGATAATTCTTTAACACAGTGTCCGATTTCAATAATTCTTTTTTGTTAGAAAGGGGGTACTTCAGGGGTGGTCCCATATAAATGTGGTCAAAATATAATAATTGGGTCCGTGAAAAAATCCTCAAACTCTTAATTTTTTATGTATGTTTAGCGATAATGCTTTACCACCTTGTCCGATTTATATGATTCTTTTTTTGTTAGTAAGGGGATACCTCAGGGGTGGTTCCACATAAATTTAGTTAAGGTGTGGTGACGACATCTGCACGTTTTTGAAGTCGGTTTTTTTAAATTTTTAATTTCTAATACTTGTATTAATACTGCACTTATTACAATTATTACAACTAAACGTTTTGTTCTTGACTTGAACATGGCTCGTTACAGAATGCCGTTTTCGTGTCGACCTTTTCGCACTGTTGCATTGCGCACACTCATCACCAAACCTTATGTAGGTTGTGCTTAAATATACACTGCCGTTTACATAAATTCATGATCGAACAGGTACCTATTATTTTTCATTTTTTTTTTGTTTCCGTACGTTAAGTATATGTTAAAAAATGTTATTATTTGTTTTAATTTTTTGTTTACTTTTTAATTTGGGTAGAGAAAGGTTTATTTTTCGTTTCTTATTTACTTGTTTTTTTATTAACTATAAACAAAGCTCGCCGATCTGGCAAAAATGCAGCTCAAATACCTGGCGTTACGTTTTAGAGAGTCGCGTAGAGGTGAAACGATGCGCGAGAGCGGCCCAATTGGTGCACAGACCTTCTCAAAACGACCCAAAAATGTTTCTAAATTAGTTTAAATACTTATATTGATTTTATGTATTACCAAATTTTCTGAAAGGTTTAAAAAGTGCTTTAAAGTTCTTACTTTCTAAAATCAGATTGTATTAAATTATTATCCGGTATTAAACTAATGCACTTTAATGTATCAAATAGTATTTTAGATAAGCGCGATGTTGCCAAATTAACGAACATATTAATTTTTATTAATGTAATGGTATATCTCTTAAAAATTTGGGTGTAATGACATTTTGTAAAAATCCAAGATGGCTGCAATAAGAAATAACAAAGGTAACGGCAGGTAACTTGAAAACAAAAGAAAATTTGAAAAATAAACTTTTTCACAAAAATAGTCCCCATTAAAAATGTATTAATAATGTAACACTTTAAAATCGCGCATTTCCATTTTTAATAAGTCACAAACTATATAACTTTCAAAAATTTTGAAAATGGATTCAAAATCAGCATCAAATTCTCTAAAATATTCACCTTTTAACTGACCTATATTAAGCGAGATACCAATATAGACTCAAATTTGGGACTCAGTATAGAACTGACGCGCACTTAAAACCTGTTTCTTTAATTGGTTATTTAATTATCAGAACATTATTAATCTTCAAAATAACTGTGGAAACTATATCAACTAGCGGAATAATACACAATGTGAACGCACATGTTCTGAATCCCGAAGGTTACATAATTAAGCAACGAAAAAATACATGTAAAATAACAAAACACTTACAAAAGATAAAAATATGGTAACTAGAAATGAAATATTCTTTCATCATAGGAACCTTTGGTATTTCCACAACTATATAATAATATATTCTGTAACAAGGTTAGACTGAAAATTCGATACGAGTGGAAGATTCTGTACTCGAACGTGATTCTCATTCCAATAGAGTAACAGACTGTACATTCTACACTTTGAATATAATGAAATACTCGACTCTAACTTATGTTAGGCAAGTTTTTATTTAAATTATTTGCTTAATTTGTCAGTTAAGGAGGGATATTATCAAATTCCATATAAGAATAATTTTAATTACCAATTTTTGAATTTAAGTTCGATTTAACAAAACGCCGCTTATCTTTATTTAGGCAAATTCAAACTAATTACTAATACGTCGCGTAGAACTGTCTGTCATGAAATTCATGACTACCTACGATGCGGGCATGGTATTGAAAACCATTGGCCTGTAGCTATTAGGGGGAGAAAATATTTTAACATACGTACCTCTTCTATTTCTTCGGATGGAATATTTATGATTTTAAAAACGTCCGAGAGATTCTTATTGAATCTAGCAATTCCTTTTACAACAGAATACATAAAATTCGATTCCTGAATATTCTCTAGTATCGCTGTGCTTCTTATACTCTCTAGTGCTGCATTTAATTCTTCATTCAAGTATAATGTTCTATTTATCGAGTCTAACAAGCAATTGTCTTTAATTGATAGAGCATTGTCAATGATTATCAGAGGTATGCCTGAAATTTATATTTGGTTTTAAAAACAGAAAAGGTTAAAATTGTAATTATGAAAATTTAAAATTATATATCGGTAATTTAATATAATTATATAGACGCATCATATTCAGCAATTCAAGATTAAATGCGTTACGAATGCTTCAACAACAAATTCGTAATTCCTTTAAAAATAGTGTCGTGACCCTTAATAACCAAATTGTACTCAGTGAGCCTTAACAATTCAACTTACGTATTACGCCTTAAAAGTATGACGAAATTTTGGTTTCCCCTTACAGTTAATTATGACCAAACTTTTAACATTATTTTAACTTTACGTTTTTACTGTTTTTATTTTTTTATTAAATATCGTTTGCAGGTCATAAAAAGTAGTTTAAAGGTACATTATTGGTTATTAAATGATTATATTGTTACCCTGCAGCTTGCAGTAGCCTGCTACTATTATAGAAAACGTACGAATAAAAGAAGAAGTGCAATGTCACCCATCACCCTACAGCACATATTAGGTCTTTTCCTTTGCATCGACAGTGTAGCACTGAGCTACGTTACTTCTGAAAATGTCGTTCCATCCATACAATTTGTATAAATGGAACGATATTTTCAGAAGTGGTGTAGCTCAGTGCTACACTTTCGATGCAAAGGAAAAGACCTACTTTGATTACTATACGAGGCAAGAGAGAGGTCCGACACGCCCAACACAGGACGCGGCCATTTTGAACCCTGTGACACAGTTTACAGCTAAAGAATCAGATCGCTCACTCTGCGTCGGCACTTTTGATCTCAATGTTTCAGTTTATACACTGTGCAACTCGGATAATACAATATATGACAACCGCCTATAATAAAACAGCAGTCTTCTGCGTATACTGAATTTGTATCCCTGAAGTGGATGTTATTTTGGAACTTTCAACTGATCCAAGTGAGCTAACTGATTCTTTAGCAATAAACTGTGACTTCAAAAATAACATTCACTGACACTGACAGCAGCAAGCAAAATATCAGGTGCGTTTTAATCATCCGCTTCTACTTCCGGAATTGTCGGTTTAGTCGTTTTAACCTGTCAGATTAAAACAAGAAAAGCGACAATTCCTAAGCAGAAGCGGATGATTAAAACGCACCTATTAAAAATATTGCGCCAAGATATAGGCAACACGTAATAAGGGTTCAAAATGGCGGAGTTTTCTATCTCCTTTTAAAAGGCACTCAGAAAGCTGCGCAGTGCGACCATTCTCCGTATAGTAAAAGAAAATCAAAGTATGTGCCCTACAGTGTGCAGCGGCCGTCTTAAGTAAAAGTACGAATAAAAGAATAAGAGAGAACAGTTTAGAAATGTCATTCCGTGTCAAGTAAGATTTGGAAGGTTCAAGAGGGTTCCTGAAGGTTCAAGGGAGCTATATAATTCGATGATCCTGACATCACAATTCAATTTTATAATAGTAGATACGTTAATGTTAATAGTTGAATTGTAAAAGTTGAACTGTTAATAAATTGAATTTACTTACCAAAACCAGCGTAACATTTTTTGTAATACGCATCTCTTACGTGTTAAAAAAAAATGTTAATAAAAATGAAAAATAATAATTTATAATGTAAATACAAAATGGCACAAATTTTCAAAATAAAATAACATTACTGACTGAGTAGTAGTAGTTACCATTCCTTACGTCGCTAAAAGAAAACTTGTTGCCAAATAAATAAAGAATCGCAACTCTTAATTATCATTTCTCCATGGTAACATTACTGACCAAAGCCAGACTTAGAGGAACGTATTTCAGCAAAAAATCCCATGACAACTAAAGAGCGTTTACGTTTGAGTTGTGCCAACTTCAAAAATTCATAAACCCGACGTCTCACTTTAACCTATTTTCCGTGCCAACCCAATATCCAACCCGGCAAAACATCTGATTGACCTGCTTCAACCACTGTGCAGAAAGCCTATTTCTGGATTAAACCATGCTCTCATTTTTTTTTATCAGTTCAATATACTGTTTGGTGAACCGACATTCTAATTACTTTACCAATGTTGACAAATTGACCACACTTTCCACAAAACACCACATCATACAAAACTTGTCCGTTATTACACATCATAACAACTTTTACAAAAAAATACCTACAGGGTTATCCATTAGTATGAAAAAGTCTACTATGTCTGGCACTATTAGAAAAAATATATAACAACGATAGACAGCATTAAACTCCATATTTAAATAATACAAAGTGTTCAATAACTTCAGTATGGAACAAGCTTATATTTTTTAAATGGTTAACCCTGTATTTTAATTTATATTTGAATTACCCTCACGTTTCCCATTATAACAATAACAAATAGGGAATTACACAGGGTATTTCTTTCACAAACTATAACCAGTTTTATATGAAAATTGTAATGATTTCATGACCTGTATAATTCAAAAGAAACAATTGAAAGCCAATCTTTACTATATAAGTTTTTTGACGCACTACTTTTTCAATTCATAATAAATCTGTATATAAATACATAATTTTTTCATATTTAAAACTTACTGAAGGGGTGTGGATTCTTGAAATTCAAAACTACCAATACACGACCACGTCACCCTGTATCTTCCATAGTCGTTTTGAAAGAAACATCGAAGGACCGTCTTAGCATTACGGCCACATACTTTGATTTTCTCTTACTATACGGAGAATAGTCTCACTACGCAGCTTTCTGAGTGCCTTTTAAAAGGAGATAGAAAACTCCGCCATTTTGATGCTTTATTACGTGTTGCCTACATCTTGACGCAATATTTTTAATATTTTGCTTGCTGCTGTCAGTGTCAGTGAATATTATTTTTGGAGTCACAGTTTATTGCTAAAGAATCAGTTAGCTCACTCGGACCAGTTGAAAGTTCCAAAATAACATCCACTCCAGGATACAAATTCAGGATTCGCAGAAGACTGCTGTTTTATTGTAGGCTGTTGTCATATATTGTATTATCCGAGTTGCGCAGTGTATAAATTGAAAGATTTAGTTCAAAAGTGCCGACGCAGAGTGAGCGAACTGATTCGTTAGCATAAACTTTGGCAAAGGCATCAAAATGGCCGCGCCCTATGTTGGGCGTGTCGGACCTCTCTCTTGCACCGTATAGTAATCAAAGTATGTGATTACGGCGCTAAGAAAACCTCTTTACAACTAAAGCATGTATTATACTACTTTTCGAATTTTAACCAACTACCCTTCGAGGTGTCTAAAAATACACTCTCGATGAAAACATTTGCTGAGCACATGTCATTTACAGAGAATAGAAATTTGTACAACATTTTCTAAAATTCGTTATACAAGGAATTACTCTCTCAATTATTGTCCGGTCGGAATTTAAAATACAAAGATAAATTACTACCACAAGCAATACTGGTACAAAGCTCAAATTCAGAAATTTTTGAGTTTTGACAATAATTTATCACTCGAGAACAGTCCAAAGAATTTAAACACTTACCACAATTTGTTAAATCGACCACAGTCATTGCATTTGTAAATTTTAGTAGTCCAGTAAGTGACTTTTTCTTGACTTTCTTTAATTTACTTTGTGATATTGGACCAGGCGCTGCTGGTGCCGCCGTCGATTCAACCTAAAAATATTAATTTACAAATTGAGTTATCCGATAGGCTGTCAGATAAAAAGCAAGATGGCCGCATGTAGACACACAATAGTTATTTGTGCATTATAGCAGAAGTAAAAGTTGGAAAGGCTTTTGCCAGTTCTCCCACTTTATACAGATAAATTGACAGGTTTGCGGCGAATCTCACCGAAGTAGATGCGATACATTGGCGTACAAAATTATTTTATAGATGTTAATAACAATTTCGAGTAAATAGTTTACTAAATTATGAATAGCTGTTGAAATTTTGTAAAATTATGATTTGAATATTATAATACATGTTTAATAATAGTCCATAAATACATGCGATTGTCCGGTTCCGCCGATATCACTTTAAAATTACTTATTCTACGAAACGACACTGGCTGGTAAATATTACAGCGAAATTCTCGAAGCCCTCCGACGTTTACCCCCTCTTCATCTACCAAAAGCCTTTCTAACTTTTACTTTCGCTATACAAGAGAAAAGTGCTATAATCCTGAAACCCCCGGCTCCTGACAAACTAATGCAAAAAATATCATGCAAATGCCGCACTGACTGTGGTAGGCGTTGCATTATTTGTGCCGATTCCTGCACCAACGTGGACGAAAGAACCGACCTCGATGAGCAAGAAGACGACCTTTCGTTTGCTGCACCACTGTCAGAGGCAGGTGAGACTTCAGAAGATAATTTATGCGTTACAACACACAAACTCAATGACATTGCTTTAATTTAAAGAACCGCCATCCCAGCCTGCCACTCCGAGTGCTGAAGAGCCTGAGCCTGTACCATCATCATCATCCATTGAAAACCCTACGTCCGGACCTTCCACAGTCCCAGCCAAACGAAGGAGAGTCAACTTAAATGGACATTGCTATCAGGTATTTTTTTACATAGCATATTCGCACTATACTTAAACTTGCTCTTCTTTCCAGCTGACTATATGGCCTTTCCACGATTTTTCCTTAAATATATAATGAGAAGTTACTTCTTTTATCTTGTAACTCTAAGTATAATAAGTAAATATTTTTTTTGTAAATGGGTACTTATTACTTTTTATTACATGAACATAATACTTATAAATCCTCAAGTCAGATTTGCAACAAAAGGAGTGGGAAGGAATTTAGGGTTGGGAAGGGAGTTTGAGAGAAACGGGGAGCTAGTATTTTAATTTAGGGTTGGGTGGAGAGGTTTAAGAGGTGGGGGGTTCATATTGACAGCGCAGAATTGTTATTATTGAACCCCTGCATATTGATCAAATAAGCGTTTAGAGGGAAAATGGAAAAATGATCAGTATATGCGTATATACTGATCCAAATTTAAAACTTCGGTGCTCACTGAACGCAAAATTTATGCTTTACAACTTTTGTTCTACGAGTTTTTCACGTAGAGTGGCTGCTTTCACATCACAGATCTCTAAAAGAGAGTTTCTTGCAGTTTTCACAGAAGTTGCTAAAAATTGGCTATTTTCGACTGACGATAGCGACCTTATAAATCGGTCTAATTTAAAAGTTACGGAGGTTTTTTGACGCAGAACTTTATGCTCTCTAACTTTATATAGAATGACTTTTTCCGTGCAATGCATTGTTTCCATGATATGAGCGGAAAACCAGAAAAACTCCGAAAATTTCAAGGATTTTTGCGTATTTCGACCTGATACGGCACTGCTACGAGGCAGAAAACTTCAGATTCGTGTTCAGCACCCCAAAAAACGCATAATTCCGTTGAAAAACTTTCTACAGCTTTTATGTTACCGAAAAACTACCATTTGATCAGGCTATCTCTGAATTAATGCTAAAACTAATTAAATAGAAACAATTATAAACTTTGGATATTTATGATGTAAAAAAGACGATCTCTGATATTATTAAGAATAAAAAAAGATTAAAGAATGAGAGTAGAAGATAAAAAGTTTTAACAGTTATATAAATTACTAATACCAACAAAAGTAGTGAAAACTGGGAATATCTAGAATATATAGGCTTGGGAATGATAGCGGTAGAAGTTATTGGACAAAATATTGGCGAATAAAAAAAATTAAAAGCAATTAAAAACATATCAAACATTTGAAAGTAATAAAGCTGGATAATAACCACTGGATGGAACTATCTTTTTATTAATTTTTTTTCCTAAACGCTGCTGTTATTTAAAATTCAATATTATATATATATATATATATATATATATATATATATATATATATATATATATATATACAAATTACTAAAATTTACAAATTTTTTAAAAATATATTTTACCCATAATGTAATTAGCAGTTTCTAATTGTGCAGACTTTATAAAACCACTAATACTTACTTCAGTTAATGCGCCATATTTTCTATTCCACGATTCGCACACATCGTTTAGATCAAGAATAAAAAGACCAAAAGCTTTGAACTGTTGATCCAATCCGCTAGGCATCACCTTTGATATCACTGAAACAATAATTTTAAATTACAATAGTTATATGTATTATACGGCCATTTTAAAATCGGTCAAATTTTTCGAAATGAATTAAAATATTGCAATTGTTTAAGGTGAGTATAGCACCCCCTTATAATTTTCGGACAAGCATATCTTAAAAAGTGATTTTTTTTAAAGTTAAAATTTTGGCAAAATAAATTAAGTAATAATATCTAGAATATGCTTATATTTTAAAGTTTTAATTATTTTCAGTTTCCAAGAAAAAAAATCAAAGGGCTTTAAATTTTGAAATATCATAATGAAAATAAATGCATTCCTCAACAGCAGTATTCCTAATATAATCCCCAAATTTAAGCTCTTAATCTCTTGTTAATGATTTTGTAAAATTCGCCGAAATTAGTGGCTAAAACGCCTCGTTAAGTGCTGCTTTCTGGTGTAACGCGACTGTAACTATCGTATCGTAGACTTTGAGTCATCATTCGTTTCTTGCAATGACTTACACCAGTTTAAACCAGAAAATATCACTTAACGAGGCGTTTTAGCCACTAATTTCGGCGAATTTAAAAAAATTATTAACAAGAGATTAAGAGCTTAAATTTGGGGATCATATTAAGAATACTGCTATTGAGGAATGCATTTATTTTCATTATGATATTTCAAAATTTAAAGACCTTTGATTTTTTTTCTTGGAAAATGAAAATAATTAAAACTTTAAAATATAAGCGTATTCTAGATACTATTGCCTAATATATTTTGCCAAAATTTTAACTTAAAAAAAAATTACTTTTTGAGATATGCTTGTCCGAAAATTATAAGGACGTACTGTACTCACCTTAACGCGCAAGGAATAGCACTCATTTCCTACGAGTATGATGTTTTCACGTGTAGGAAATGAGCATTACTTGGAAGTTGAACAATGTACGTTTTCTATGGCTATAACACCTTGCTAACTATTTAGATTCTTTGACCATTATTACTAAGGCCCTTCGTATGGGGCCTCAGTATTGCATTCGTGCATACGAAAAAATTTTCTTAACCCCAATTTTTTATACTTTTTTCACGTTTCCGATCATGGTGAGTCCGAACATGCTATAACTCTAGAACGAAAGTTCTGATTGACTTGCGGTTTTGATTTTCTTGAATAATTGGTCCCAACATAGAACCCTATTGATTTTCAGAATTGTTGGTTCATCCTAACTACTTTAATATCAATGTTCTTAAAATCCGCCTGTGCATTTCAATGCGACTTATTTTACGCATTCCGATCATTCCTAACGTTTAACATTCCAAACATTCCCAACATTCCAAACATTCCAAACATTCCAAACATTCCAAACATTCCAAACATTCCAAACATTCCAAACATTCCAAACATTCCAAACATTCCAAACATTCCAAACATTCCAAACATTCCAAATATTCCAAACATTCCAAACATTCCAAACATTCCAAACATTCCAAACATTCCAAACATTCCAAACATTCCAAACATTCCAAACATTCCAAACATTCCAAACTTTTCAAACATTCCAAACATTCCAAACATTCCAAACATTCCAAACATTCCAAATATTCCAAACATTCCAAACATTCTAAACATTCCAAACATTCCAAACATTCCAAACATTCCAAACATTCCAAACATTCCAAACATTCCAAACATTCCAAACATTCCAGACATTTCAAACATTTCAAACATTCCAAACATTCAAAACATTCCAAACATTCATTAAAATTTAGAATTAGATCTGTCATGCTCTGTCAATACAAATTAGCACGGTGTTGCCAAGTGTCCAATTAAAATCAACTAAAAAAGAAATATAAAAAAATACCTTATTTTTGCCATAACATTTCCATAGTCTTTTAAAAGCAGTTCTATTAATTTATTTCCGATCACATCCGATGATTTATTTATCCATTTTGATTGAATTGTTGTAGTACATAATTTTTAAATATTAATATTACGTCATCTATAAGTAATAAACAATGTACTTTTCGAAAAAGTTGAAACATAATTTGTGTTATTCAAAAGTATTTAAAACTTTTTTAAATCAAGTGAATTTATTTGTTTGATAAATGACGCTAGCCAGCCAAGTTAAAAGGGTACTATCAACAAGAGGGGAGCTGAATTAGTTCAATTTGTGCTGGGTAAACTGTGACGGCACTCGGTGGATACTTTTAAGGCATTTCTTTATAAACTTACCACAACATACTTGGTTACAGTACCTATTGTGCAGGGTTGCCAATCGTACGGTAATTACCGTACTTGTACGGTAATTTCAATTAATGTACGATATATGGTCCAAAGTCATTACCGTACATAAAAGTACGGTATTTACATAAAAAGTACGGTATACGTACGGTATTTTCAACAGAATTAGCAAAGACTGAGTTGTGCAATAAGGACCGACTCCATTAAATTACCTAATAAAGATTAGAATGACATTGTCCAATGTAAAAATGCAGCAGATGTTCTTAAAAACTTCAAAAGGACCTAGTCTGTACAAAAATATAAGCCGATGATTAAAATAATAGGTATGATGAGGACCTTTTTTTTTTTTTTTTTTTTTTTTTTAGAAACACGACACGAAGAGTTACACCATGTAGTTTTTTTTACAAAATAAAAGTGTACGGTACTGGCAGGCCATGTACGGTAATTTGAATTGCGCGGTACGGTAAATGGAATTTGAAAAGTTGGCAACCCTGCGTGGTTACTGTGGTGACGTCACACATATCGTGGTAACCTTTTATATAATGTTATATGTCAAATTTAATTTAAGTTTGGGGATTTCTAAATGGAATTTGAGGTTAAATTAGCCGAAATCAGTTACTTAAAAATTGTTACCAATGCAACCGTTGCCATGCTAACCAGTAAACACAAACTCAAATCTCGTGGTGAGGAAATGAATAGTTGCTAAGTTATATATCATTTAGTGTTCACTTTATTTTAGACGAAATCAGTTATGGTGAAACTGTTGCCTTGGGGACTAAACAAAAAACCAAATCTCGTGGTGAGGAAATGCGTAGTTGCCAAATGAGTTAATTTAGCTCTCATCAGTTACAGAAAAACTGTTCCCATAGTAACAACAAAACAAAAACCCAATTTCCGTGGTAAGGAAATGCATAGTTTGCAAGTTACAGATCATTTCATTTTCACTTTAGTGTAGCTGAAGTCGGTTACGGAGAAACCGTTGCCATAGGAACACTTGTCATGATGTCGACTAAATAAAAAACTTAATTCGGTGGTGAGGAAATGCGCAGTCGCCTCTTATATTTATATTAACTCCTAACATAATATCTCAATCTAAACTAAAGTGAAAATGAAAGCATCTATAACTTGACAACAAGGCATTTTCTCACTACGGGATTTGTTTAGTCGTTAGCATGACAAATGTTTCCATGGAAACTGTTTCTCCATAACATCACGCTACGCTCCTCCCATCCACCTCCAAACCACTACAGAGGAGAGCGAGTGAAGCGAGCGCTCCTGGCCGATGTGCCCTTTTTTCCACCCACATTATAAGATCACGTTACGCTCCTCCCACCCACCTCCTAACCAGTACAGAGGAGGGCAAGCGAAGCGATCGCGCCCGGCCAACGTTTCGAAATTCGCGCGAATTTGATTCATTTCATTTCATAAAATTTAATTTAAAATTATTTTGCAAACCTATCGGGAATATAAATATTAGTATGTTACGTTACTTTTTTGTACACTTTGTACATAAATTTTGACTTATACCTCAACGTTTCAAATTTCTCAATATTTCTTAATTAAAAAAAAAAATGTTTAGATAACATGTCATAGAATTTAAATTTATTATCTACTATTTGCCTATTTATTTACTCCTATAATAATTTTTAAATATGTTTAATTATCTCTTGGTCAAAATGATCTTTTGAATTTAAAAATGTTTGAACGTCGTAATTTAAAAAAGGGTGCATCGATGTACGTTTTAAATGGGATAACTTTTAAAGTATTCACCGAGTGACGTCACAGTTAACCCAACAGAAACAGAAAGAGCTCTAGACCTCTTTTAGACGAGGATAATGTATGCGATATAAGCGTATCCATCCGAGATTCAGGCTGACCATACACTTAAATGGATCTATTCACACGGTACGGGCGACGCATACAGTATCGCGATACGGAATTTCTGTATCCCGGCACCTTCAGCCGCGGAGGCTGAATGTGTATGCCGCATACAGAATTACTATATTACGATATATGGACATTTTCAGACATGTATTCTTTTACAATGGAGATTATATCATAGGCGCAGGATTTTTCAATAGTAGGTATCCTGAGTGCATTTAGTTTAATCGATATTATATGAGAAAACATTGTTTTGAAAATTTTCTTATAAAGCAAAATTTAAAAAATTATGTTTTACGATTAAATTAGATGCACGAAGGGTTTTTTTTAAATTATTTCAGGAATAAAAAATTAGCTCAAACTACAGATTTTTATATTTTTTACCGTCTTCTGTACGCATGTTGTATGTCCAGTCTTTTAATATTAAAGTAATGAACTCACAGATGCCTTTACGTCAAATTCGTACATTTTTCTTAGTTAAACAACATCAATTGGTTCCAAATTGATTTATGAGTTTCGACTTTATTAATTGGAATATTTTTTATTATTAGAGAGATATTGCAAATTTCTATAACGCCAGCCACTAATAGTGACATCGTAATTAGAGTCAAATAAATTTAATGCTAAAATCAAATTTATTGCAAACCTGAAATTTTGACATTAAAATCCTTATCCTTATACTTATTTCTAACCTCATTTTAATAACTTTATAGTTCATATTTTTTGTTGTCTATAATAGTACATAATATTGAAGAAGCATAAGAAATTATAATTTTAGAAGATTTAGATGACGATAATATAAAATATTTAATAAATTTTCGAACTGATACGAATGTCGGCGAGCGCATCCGAAAGCTATGAAGTCGCCACTAATTGCTGCCCTTAAACATTCACAATTAAGGACCGGCACAATCTTTAATGTCAGTTTTAGAACATAAACGTCTGCGCATGCTCAGATGTCAAAATAAGAGCGGCACCAATAGTGACTGACCTTAAGTGAACTTGCAATAACTCTCTATTATCTATCTATTATTATCTATTATCTACCCTATCCGTCGAAAAACCTCCAACCCATTATGTTTTGCACATTTTTATTTTTCAAATAAAATTAAAGTTGAGAGATATAAAACTTATATTTCTATGTGTAAAACACTCAGGCACCAGTTCGCTCACTCGGCGTCGGCACTTTTGATCTCAATGTTCCAGTTTATACACTGCGCAACTCGGATTTGTATCCCTGGCGCATACAGAATCAAATCATAACCAATACAATATATGACAACCGCCTATTATATTCAAACAACAGTCTTCTGCGCATCCTGAATTAATATTTTGGAACATTTAACTGGTCCGAGTGAGCTAACTGATTCTTTAGCAATAAACTGTGACTCAGGTTTGTTTAAAGTTCTGGTATACTAGACTAAACGTCAAAACTATATTTTAAAAGACATTCTGATTAATTTGTTATACTATGTATTACTGTTATTACTAAGCGCAGTAAAGTAGTGGTTGAGAATATAGTTTTAGACACCGAAAAATTTATTAGTTTGGTGTAGCCTAGTCCCTGCTTATGGGACCCAGGACACAGATTCATTTTTTTAATATACACGGTCGAAAACTTGGGCTGCTGTATCGAATTCAGGTATCTCTTCAATCAGTACTAAAATAATCACAGTGGCGTGCATAGATTTGAATTATGGATATAGAAGAGTGTACACATAAAGCTCATCATATATATAATATGATAATAAATGACATGCAAATGCATAATCACGTGATTTTTGTAAGTGTCAAAATTGACATTTTTTCCAAAAATTAAGAAAGTGACATTATTTTTAATATAAGTTTTCAATTTTTTGTACTTGTACAAAATATTTTGTAAACTACACAAATAATAATTAAATGTTTATTTTACGTATGAAGTTTATTAATATTAAAATAATGTTACAAAAATAATTATTATTAAAACAAATGGAATAAAACAGTCTTGACAAAAGAAATCGACTGCATTCCTCAACGGTGTTCGATAATCTACCGATCCAAAAGTTGGTCCCACTAGTTAAAACCATTGTATAAAGAAAAGAAAAAAGAAAAAAAGTGCCCACTCGGGGGTTTGAACTCGGAACCCTTCGATTCGTAGACAAGTACTATAAATTTTCGTTATGAAGACTTATGAAAAAGTTTTACTTTTTAACGCTGATAATCAGACTGCTTTTAGTTTCATTAAAATCTCAGTTTATTTCTAAATATAGACGAATTGTCACTTATAAAGTTCTAACATCTGACGTAGAGGGCGTATCTAACCAGTAAATAAAATCGTTAGTTCAATGATTGTACCAATAGATGTCGGGCGTGATTGCCTCCAATAACTTTTACATGGCGATTATCCTACTATAGTTCTTTATACAATGTTAAAACGATCCTTTTCTGTCGACCGCCGGCGACTGAAGGTGCCGGGATGCAGAAATTCCATATCGCGATACTGTATGCGTCGCCCATACTGTGTGAATAGGTCCATTTGAATGTATGGTCAGCCTGAATCTCGGATACGCGTATCTCGCATACAGTATTCTCGTCTGAAAGAGGGCAAAGACTTTTTCGCTGTTTGTCTCGTTTCTAGATACACGCGCTGGATGCTTTCAAAAACGCTGGTTAGAGAATAGGCTCGATAAATGGTGACATGCTCTTAGTTTCTCTTAATATTCTCTATTATTATTTAAGATAAAATTATAATTTGAAAACAATCAGACTCATTAAGTTTTTATCAAGTAATGAACAACAATATATTTCCACGAATTTATACAGTTTTTATGAAATCGACGCATATAATTAAAAAATCGGTAGAGAAGGTATTTTTTTTTTGGAAATATCAAACCAAGATAAACAAATATTTATATATTTTTTGCCATATCATACAATTTTGAAATTTCAACAGGATACAGAGAAAAACTTATTAAGGGAGAATTTTTACCTTTGACATTAGAAATCAAACACTACAATTCAAACAATTGGATCTAAGGAAATGTACCTAATTTCTTATTCAACAATAGTTGAGAAAAAATATTTTGTATTATTGCCTTGAGAAAATATGTAACGACTCTTGCATTTTTTATATTGTCTTACCTTGTATTTTTTCATCTATCATGTGGTCTAGTTTTTCATCACCGGTATTACTAATCGAAGCTTTATGAATTACTTCCTTTTTATCAATCTTGTCTTTATTTGCTTTTTCTTTCATTGTATGTGTTGAAACTTCTGAAAACAAAAACTTCTTCTATAGCAAATTAGTACACATCAGGGAATGAGTGAAACTTTATAATTCTAGATAAATTTAAATTAAGAAAAAAGTCTACGAATCAATCGTCCCTACTGTTCTTCTCTAGCTAACTTCTTTCGACAGTGGGTGGGATTGTCGACTTTTTTCTTAAATTTTAAATGATGAGGTAAGTCGTGATTGCGTATCGAGTAAAGCTGATCTGAGTATAGTCCAGAGATAACAAAATATAATATTCATGCTGCCAACATTAATTATTTAAGAGTAGAAATATCAAATACACTATTTGCCAAAATTATTTTTTTGGTATGTGCTTAAAAAGGTTGTAAATACCATCACCAATATATCCACAAAGGTTCTTGGAGCTATATATAATTTCTAAGCATATTAGAAATAAAATAAGGTCGCGCATAAAAGGTAAGAGCAATACACCTAATAAATTTGATTTCTTAATTATCTTAAATTTGTGAATTTTGTACTTAGTGCCTTTGATACTTCCACTCGTTAATACGCTCCAGTTGTAGATCCGGAGTGTAGAGACGTGTGGTTCGAGGTAAAGATAAAGATTTTATGGTGATAATTTTTTTTTACATATTATTAATTTTATTTCATAATTCAACATTCCATTAACATCTTTTAAGTAAATCTAATAGTTCAATGCAATGCTCATAAATCAAATCCGCCCCTGCCACAGAGTTCGGGTATCTTCCCAGGTCCCCCACTCTGATAACCTTCCGTTAGAAATTCAACCTAGAAATTAGCAACATTCGCGCAGGTTAAACACCGTTGTATGTTACATATCTGGTCTCTTTAATCTAAGCTTTAAACTTACTAATATAATAAACGTTGTATTTCGACTAGAGCATGTACCTAGCATGTGGAAAGTCGCTTAAATTATAATGATACCCGATCCTCGTAAACCACCAAATGAAGGAAAATCCTATATCCCTGTTACCACAGCTGCCTAAACTTTTCGAAAAACTTTTACTAAAAAGATTGAAACCCATGATAGACAGTAAACATATACTAATTTGAATTTTGGAACAAGCATTCCACTATTATACACTAATAAAATAGAGAAAATAATATGTGCACCCCACTCTTTCTAGATGTAGCTCCGGATTTCGATAAAGTATGGTTAAAGCCCCTTGAATATACTATAAATAAACTTTTACCTAAGCAATATGTTGACATCTTAAAATCCTACTTGACTGATAGAATCTTCCAAGTAAAACAAGAAGAATATTCCACGTTTAAAGAAACTAAAACAGGGGTACATCAAGGAAGTGTTCTGAATCCAGTTTTTTACCTCCGATATACCACAATCGCAAAATAAGAAAGTAGTTAAATTTTCCGACGACACAGCCATACTTGCCATCGCTAAACCCGTAGAACAATCGACTAGAAAACTTCAAGAGGTAACTAATAACATCTCCGAGTGGACAAAAATATGGCGCATTAAGCTTATCGAAACTAATACAGCTCAGGTTAACTTCACTAATAAAAGATCAGTAGAATACCTACCAGTTATATTAAATAACACTAGAATAACATATTTTAATTCGGCGAAATACTTAGGCATGAACCTAGATATACAATTAAAGTGGAAAGAACACAAAAAAAAAACTTTCAATAGAAAAATGGACTTATGACATACAGTTCTGAGGGTGTGCTAG
Organism: Psylliodes chrysocephalus; assembly: GCA_927349885.1. Lineage (NCBI taxonomy): Eukaryota > Metazoa > Arthropoda > Insecta > Coleoptera > Chrysomelidae > Psylliodes > Psylliodes chrysocephalus. The sequence continues at coordinate 59,958,923 of OV651813.1, read as the reverse complement.
TAAAACTAACAAATGTAATACGTTTCCAGAACAAAATATTAAGGGCAATAGGAAACGCTCCTTGGTATGTTAAAAACTCAGACCTTCGCAGAGATCTGAGAATGCCTACAGTCGAAGAAGAGAGGAAAAACCATCGCAAAAAATATATGAAAAAAGACTGCATGACCACGTCAATATTGAAGTTCTAAAGTTCCTGGACAACCGATATCTAATAAGAAGGCTCAGAAGGATCAAACCATTTGAATTAGTGATGTGAAGGTATGTAAAAACAGAGCACAGTGCGCGTGTGCAGTGTATAGTTCATCAGAAGAGAAAGAAAGATGGATTAGGTTTAAGCCTCTAAGTTTACTTAAGTTCATAATAAACACAAATTGCTATTGGCTGAAATATAGCTAGGTGTAATGCAAGTAACAAAAAAAATAGTACTTTTAAACAGAATACGTGATTTCGATATCTAATTTTGATCATTTTTTTGTTCTAATTTTTTTTTTGGTTCCGATCTTTTTCACTTTAGACCTTTTGACTTTTAATCAATTTTCCGCTCTCCATAGAGAACGATCTGGCAATATTATATTTTTATTTGTTTAAAGTCAGACGGTAATTTCTGGATGTTCAGTCAAATTGGTTGAGAAGCTTAATTGCGCTCTTCATAATATAGTTTTATATTTCACATAAGTCATTTTAAAAATTTACTAGAACATTATTTTAACAATCTACCTATCTCGTAAAAATGTTTTATTTAAAATATTTATTTACTGTGTACTTTTAAAACCCAAATATAGTTTTACTCACTTTGCTCTGCTGGTTGTTCTTCCAGAATCATTTTGGCTTCATCAACTAGGTATTCATCAAGTGTTAATGACAATATCACTACTTGGATATATCGCATATTTCCAATTCCATGTAAAAGACACTCCAGAGCCAAGATTGGAGTTTTTATAAAAACGCTGTCTAAACTCTCTATTACCTAAAAATAAAAAGGTAATCACGACCTCGTAGAGCAATGTTTGTGTTGCAATTTGATGTAATTTGTAATAAATATAATAAAAAAATTTAGAAATTAGAGCCAGACTATACTAGAACAAAATGTTGGGAGTATGTGAGTTATATGCGTAATCAACATTTTTGTTTTTGCATGGAAATTCCGACGAAAAGTAACAGAGAGTCAGCGTAGGTGGCGTATCAAATATCATAGAATTAATATTGATTTGTTACCAAAATGTATGCCAAATCAGTTAAAATCAGTTTTAACTCTGCAAAAGAGTAAAATTTTGTAAGATAATGGCCTAATATTTAGAGGCGATGACCAACGAATGCCTTTCAAATAAATACACACCAGACAGGTTACAGATTGAATATTGTCAGCACACGCACAAAGACAGTTAAAAACTAACATTCGACGAAATTAAATTTGTATCCCTTTATCGATTTACGATGATTATTTTATATATTTTATTTTTTATATAAGTATTCTTTTATGAAGTAGTTAGTTTATGTTTTTGCCTTACAATTTGATATCGCGTTAGTGCATATTCGACGAGTTTTATTTATTGTGTAGTGTGTATGATAGGCTAAAACTAGTGGCGCATCCATAGTTTAAGTATGGGGGTAGTTGTAATATTTAAGACTTTATTTCTGATAATTCATTTTTACTACCTATAAAAAGTAAGATTTAAAAAATATTACCCCCAGTATATTCACCCCTGATAAATAAAACCATGGACCGTTGTTATTTTTTAATTGGAGTATCTGTTTCAACAGTTGAACGCATTGTTTGCGAAATTACAAATACATGTGCCTTAGGAGGGTTGAAATTAAAAAAAATCAAAAATCAAAAACGAAAACGAAAAGCGATATCAACATGAAATTTTTAGTAAAAAACAAGCTCTATAAGAGGACGAATTCTAAAAAAAATCTTAATTAAAATGGGGGGTTGAGAGGGGTTGAAATATTGTAAAAAATTCTAACTCAGAAACAAAAAACGATATTAAATTGAAATTTTCAGGAAAAATCAAGCTTTATACGGAGATTAGCTCCTCGTGTCCGTTTTTTCTGAATTTTCATCCATGGTGCCCCCAAATAAAAGTAAATTATCTATAAGTATTTATTCTATAAACTAATGGAAGATTACTGTTGGAATTTGCCATATAAAAAAAAAATAAAACTAAAAACCTAAATATTACCCAAAATCATCTAAATATCAATTTTCAAAATTATTTTAGATCAATTTTATTATAAGAGTTGTCTCGTGGCCGGACTATTTCAACGACGAATTTTATACATTTTAAATGTTTATTAACTTAATGCACTTTCAAATTATTGTAAAAATTCAAATATTTTATTTTATTAACTAAAATAAATGTATATCACAGTACTCACCAATTATTTAATTTGAACAAAATAACTAATGTAATGAACAAAACAACCTGTGACTACAATTTTGACCAAAAAAAGTTTAATTATAAAAATAAGATTAATTAATAACGCACAATAATTATTTAATCCGACAGTTTGTATGTTTAAAGGCCGGTACTTTATGCCTCCGACTAAATCATTGACGTTATATACTGTGGACGCGCCTATACCAGCTTGCGACACACAGCTCTTTGCATCCAACATTAGAAAGAGAGGCCCGCGAGAGAGAGGGAGTTAGTCCGGGTAGAACGCCACGCGTTTAAATGAAATTTAGATATAATTTTTTACAAACGGGCATGTATTTCGAGTATTTAATTTAATTTGCTTTTGGGGTCTTTAAGAACTAATAAGGAATGTATTATAAATATATTTGCCTTAGATTAACATTAAAATTAGGTATTTAAAAAAGTATTAAGTATGATTTTATCCGTTTTTACTGTACCCAATGGGTGGGTAAATAATAAAAACACTGTCTCTGTATAAAAATTATTATCTAATTATTATAAAAACTAATTTAACAAAAATGAAATAAAATAAAAATAATAACATTTAATTATTAGGCACTATTGGTGACTATATGTAATTGTCTTTGTGAGATGTTGCCTAGTTCTTGTGCTAGGTTCATTCTTAGTAGGATTAATGTAATGAAGTCTTATTGTAAAATAGGTTTTTAAAATAAGTTTAATTAACTGCAAAAAATGGCTCTGTAAGCGATCTTGTTCTTTAAAATGATTTTCTAAACTAACAAATAACGTATTATTATTAATTCTCCTTATTGATAAGGATATCAACCTTATCATAATATTTTGTGATGAAAAGTTTGTTTCTGATTTAATTAAACCCTCAGCGATCAGACACACTGTAACTACGTCCCTTGATGGTTTACAGAGAGCGCCTCGATTTTTTTATTTAATAATAAAGAAAGAGAGTTTTGAGATGTTAAGACACTGGCGCATTCATTGCAGCTTAATATTTTTATTAATTTTCTGCTAACAGAACCTGCAATATATCCGACAACATCACACATGTATGAACAATTTAAAACAGTATTGTAGTTATAAATCAAAGCGTCCTCTTCCACATCTGAAAATTCTTCATATTCATGCAAAAGGTCCATAGTTACACTTTCAGATTGATTTTTAGCTGTGACATTTAAAATTAAGGTGTTATCTTGTGCCAGGCAATTAGCACTATCAGAAGAGGCTATTTCGCTGTGAACTATTTGTCTTTTGTAGGCATTTTCAAAGTGATATGCTGTCGGGTTGTTTGAAAAGCCATTCCTACTACGTATGGCAGAGAAATACATCTCGAGATGGTCCTGACTTAATTTATATGTTAGAAGAAATTTTAATTTCACTCCTTTCTCCCTTAGGTCCCTTTTTGAAAAAAACTCTTTAAATTGAATTAAACCTTCTTAAAACAGTTGAAGACTTGCCTAAATGCATTTAAACGCACGAGTGAATATACAACCAAACATCAAATGTGTCCCGGTGTGGCTCTATCCTCTGCTGCCCGTCTCTCTTGCACTGCTCTGGCATCAATGCCATACAGTACGGGCGGGTCCACAGTATGTAACGTCAATGGACTAAATACACGATTACGAAATCATGTGTTTAATTTAATCAAATAACCTAATCGTGATTAAGCATTATTGAGTAAGCTGCAGAACATTGACCTGCCGACTCATCACATTCCACATGGTCAAAGGTTTAGCGATGCAACCACGGCCGGCCAATGTCCACCGATGTCAGCACTTATTTTTAGTATAAATAGATTGCCAATTAATATTATTTTTTAGTCTGATATATACAGGGTGTTTCAAAAAGGTTCAAAAAGGAACTATCCTTATTCCCAAGCAGTAGATCGATAACGCTGAAATTAAAGAGACACTCACTTCCGCCAATGATCAACTAGCCTGGTCAGAAATTTTAAATTCCACACCTGATCCAATCCAATTAGCCCTTTTATCCAATTAGCCCTTTTGGAACTTGTAAATTTAACGTCGAAGAATACCACCTATATTCCATGGAAACATCTCTACAACAAAACTCGAAACAAGTTATCGACGATCTAATAAGAACTGATCACTTAAACGTGGAAGAGGAGGAACATATTCGTCGACTGCGCAGAAAATATTCAGATATATTTCACCGACCAGACTTTCTCCTTTCATTTGCAAATGAAGTCAAACACCATACCAAGACAAAAGATGAATTACCAGTCTATACGAAGTCCTACCGATATCCGTACATCCACAAAGAAGAAGTCATAAACCAAATTTCCTCCAAGCCAATCCCCATGGTCCTCTTCAATATGGATCGTCTCCAAAAAACCGGATGCCTCAGGTAAAATCAAATGGCGTATCGTGGTTGACTATATTAAGGTGAATGATAAAACAATCGACGACCGGTACCCTATACTCAATATCTCAGATATCCTGGATAAACTTGGACGGTGCCAATATTTTACTACATTGGACTTGGCAAGTGGATTCCATCAAATAGAGTTGGCAGAGAAGGATATCCCAAAGACGGCTTTCAACGTAGAAAATGGGCATTACGAGTTTGTAATAATGCCATTTGGTCTCAAAAATGCCCCTGCAACATTCCAGCGAGTCATGGAAAACGTCTGAAGAGGACTGCAACGAGAAATATGCCTGTGTATATGGATGACATAATTGTATTTTCAACGTCCTTGCAAAAACACATGGTAAATCTGGCAAAAATATTTCAACGACTTTGAGACACCTGCAAAAATTCAAGCTATCGTCAACTACCCAATTCCAAAAACAACCAAAGAATTTCGTGGATTCCTAGGCCTCCTTGGATACTAACGGAAATTTGCTAGGATTACAATAGGATTACAACGCCGTTAACCAAATGTTTAAAAAAGGACTCCAAGATCGAATATACTCAAGAGTTTCTCAAATGTTTCAACACCTGCAAAAACCTTCTAATCAACGAATCATTGTTTTTCAGTATCCCGATTTCACAAAGAATTTTAACGTCACAACAGATGCAAGCAACTTTGCTATTGTAGCCATTCTATCTCAAGGCCCTGTTGGAAGTGACAAACCAATCGCCTACGCATCTAGGACACTAAACGAGACAGAAATCAAATATTCCACGATCGAGAAAGAAATGCTTGCTGTAGTATGGGCCACTAAATACTTCAGACCTTACCTATTTGGGAGAAGGTTTAAAATCTTGTCAGATCATCGACCTCTCCAATATCTATTTTCACTGAAAGAGCCAAATTCGAAGTAAGTAAGATGGAGGCTTCAACTAGAAGAATACGACTACAGGTAGATTATAAAAAAGAAAAAGCAAACACTAACGCAGACGCTTTGTCAAGAATAGAAGTACACACCAAAGATATCCAACACGCAGATCACAGTATACAAAAATTTCTTGAAAATCTCGATGACGATGCATGGTCAATGTGCAATAATCCCTACGAAAACCAAAAAATTAACGAAATCATTGACGAGATCCTACAAGAAGCACCAGATACTTAGTAAAGAAAGAACAGAACGTAGGTCTTGAAAAAGACGATAATAACACAAGACATACTGCAATAGAAAATCCTGTATTAGGGAACCCAATTTTAGAAAAACCCATAAACTACTACAATCCGCAAATTATCTTTAAAACAGTGAATTATGAAGCAAGACCTCCAGCAATATCACAAATTTTTCCAAATAAACTCCACGTCCAATTGGGAAAAAACGATCTTCAAGTCGATATAGTCAAATTTTTCAAAGAATTCCTACAGCCAAAAAGAAAATATGCATGCCCATTCGAAAGCGATGAATTATACATCTAAGCGACACTATCAGGAAGATGTTCAAACACAACTCCTAACACAAACTCCAAACTAATAGAAGACGTGAACAATCCAGAAAGACAAAAAGGCATTATGGAAAATTACCATAAGGGAGAAACAAATCACAGAGGTGTAAACGAGACCAAACTACAAATTAGAAAACGATATTTTTGACCAAATCTGAAGAAAGACATAGAAGATATCATTAATTTCTATGATATATGTCATGGAAATAAATACGACAGAACTCCACCGAAACCGAATTTCATGCTTACACCAATTCCTACAAAACCTCTAGAGATAGTTCACATCGACGTCTTTCAAGCTATTGGACAAAAATTCCTAACAATTGTGGATGCATTTTCAAAATATGGTTAAGCCTATCCTCTAGAAGGAGCAACTGCAACCAAAATAGTAGGGGCACTTTTAATCTTCACACACCATGGATTGCCAAAGATGATTGTTGCTGATAGTGGTACAGAGTTCAATAACGGCGTTATGCAAGATTTCATAAAATTTTAATTCACTACACAACATCTGACAACCCTCAGTCCAACGGAATCATTGAGTGATTTCATTCCACAATAGTAGAACACTTAAGAATATTGAGAAGTACTTAAACGGCCATTCCAATCAAAGAGCAAATGCCCTACGCTATCCTGGGTTACAATAATTCTATAGATTCGACAACGAAGTTGAAACCTATCGAAGTATTAAATGGACATTTAGACACGAGAGACCCTTTCGATATGGATATCAATAAAATGTTATTAAAAAATTACGTAGAACAACACCGAGAGAAAACCAAAGAAATTAATGAACATATATACGACAACAAGAAAGCCAACATAGAGAATAGAAACGAAACAAGACACACACCTATTACTTACAAGCCAAACTCCAAAATCTACTTAAGGAGGTCCTTTCGCCACCAATGTTAAATAAAAAATATTAGATTATGACTAAAATTCATTTTTTTCTAATAGTAGAAGTCCTTATTTATCTAATAGTGAACTTTTAACTATACCTTACCGTGCAAATTTTTGAGAAAATTTTTTTCTAAAAATGTGTGTGTTTGTACAGTGTCTTACGAGAAAGATTATTTATTGATTAGATGGAGTAGAAAAAAACTAAAAATAATGTTTTTGAAATATTTAGGTTTTGTTTTTTACAATAAAATATATAGGTTACCGTGGAATTTATTGAGAAATTAATATTAAAAAAATCACAAAAAAATTTCAACTAGGTTACTTCAATTTTTTTTTTATTATTAATTTCTCAATAAATTCCAAGGTAACCTATATATTTTACTGTAAAAAACAAAACCTAAATATTTCAAGAACCCTATTTTTAGTTTTTTTCTACTCCATCTAATCAATAAATAATAATATAATTCGAGAATTGTTGTTGAGGTCTTATTTTCTCGTAAGACAAGGTACAAATACATTAAAAAAAAATTCTCAAAAATTTGCAAGGTAAGGTATAGTTAAAAGTTGAACATTAGATAAATAAGGACTTCAACTATTAGAAAAAAATTAAATTTTAGTCATAATCTAATATTATTTATTTAACATTGGTGGCGAAAGGGGTGGCGAAAGGACCTCCTTAAGGAGGACCCTTAAACGAAACAAACTCCTTCCTAGATTTGCCCTGAAAATGGTCCAGAACGACAGCTTTGTGACAGTTAAGACACCTACAACTTCAGTTCATAAGAAGAATATCAAGTACCAGAAAACTAAAGCAAAATATCACAGCTACCACTCCAAGGAATATACAAGTGCCAAGACAAAATTCAATAACAAAACAAGTTCTCGCAGACAACAGACATCAACCGATGATGAAGAAAATGGGAAAGTCTTGTTAGTCCCTTACAAGACTCCTCTGGGGTATGGAGAAGTTACAGAATATTGGCCTGCCGACTCATCACATTCCACATGGTCAAAGGTTTAGTGATGCAACCACGGCCGGCCAATGTCCACCGATGTCAGCACTTATTTTTAGTATAAATAGATTGCCAATTAATATTATTTTTTAGTCTGATATATACAGGGTGTTTCAAAAAGGTATGTCATAAATTATACCACGTATTCTTGGGTTAAAAATAAAACGATTAAACCGTACTTACCTATATACAAAAGTGCACCCAAAAATAGTTACATGGTGTATAAGATAAAAATTTAAATGAATTTTTTTAACATTGCTCTTAAACCGTTTGACATTTTTTCATTAAATTTTATTTGACGTGTTGGAATACCATGACTAACAAAATCGAAGTAGAGGCAAAATATTTTTTTTTATTTTTGTAGGATTTTGGAGGGTGTCACCGCCCCTTTCTCTATTCAACTTTTTTGTAGTATAAAATTTAATTACAAATGAAACGCCACTGGAATCCAACATCCATTTGGAAACTTTTTTGTCTCTTAGTATTTGTTTGTAAAAAATTTAGTTTAGACGATACAGCGATTTGAAATGACAACTTAAAAATATTCAATGGAAATTCTACGTATGAAAAATATCAAAATCAAGTTCATTTTTAAATTACAAACTAATTTCATCAAAATAAAAACATTTAATTTAACAGGTGTTCAAAATTACATTCTCCTCCTGTATACATTTACTATATAGTTTTAACAATGAAAATCGAATTTTGATATTTTTGCATACGTATAATTTACATTGAATATGTCATTTTAAGTGGCTGTATCGTCTAAACCAAACATTTTACAAACAAATACTAAGAGACAAAAAAGTTTCCAAATAGATGTTGCATTTCAGTAGCGTTCGATTTTTAATAAAATTTTATATTACAAAAAAGTTGAATAGAGAAAGGGGCGGTGACACACCCAAAATCCTACAAAAATAAAAAAAAAATATTTTGCCTCTACTTCGATTTTGTTAGTCATGGTATTCCAACACGTCATAAAATTTCATGAAAAAATGTTAAACGGTTTAAGAGCAATGTTAAAAAAATTCATTTAAATTTTTATCTTATTCACCCTGTAACTATTTTTGGGTGCACTTTTGTATATAGGTAAGTACGGTTTAATCGTTCTATTTTTGACCCAAGAATACGTGGTATAATTTATGACATACCTTTTTGAAACACCCTGTATTTTACTTTGTATTTATAATATAAAAATTATTAAAAGAATTTTCAAAAATAAAATTATTAGTTTTTAAAAAGCGAGTTTAAAAGTCAAAACTCCTGATTAGTACTTTACTACCGTTTTAACACCTGATTTATAAATCAGGTTTTAATATCTGTTGGCAGCACCGAAATTGTAAAATAGTTCAGATTGTCCCCGAAATAGAAACTAGTATTTCAACTGAATATTTGTTTTTTGGTTGAGTTGATACTGGTTTTTTTTTACAAAAAATGGATATAGGTAGCTCAATAGCTTGCGACCAAAATAAGTATAAATTAATACTTTCCTTCCATATAAAAAACGATCTACTTGCTGGCAAAGGCGGGTTATTCTTTAATTTTACATTTTCTATTTGAAAATAACGTACCTACCAATTTCATATTAATAAAATATTAAACATATAAAAGATTTATTTACATATTTATTGGTGTTTTATGATAAAAATTGAGTAACTACCTAACTATATAATTTTCATACAAAAATTTCAAATCAAAGAAAAACCGAACTCGCCCTAATATAGATAGATGATTGAAAACAGAACAAAAAAACCTGAAACCATTACTTTAAAAGAAAAATATATCACACGAAATTAGGAGAGGTTTTCTTCATTCATCCATTTTTCATAAATATGGTTTCAATTTCTTTTCTCGCATTATTTAAATTCTCCTTTTTAGACAAAATCTTAAAAAAATGTATTATCATATTATCCGAATCCTAAAATAAACTTTTCTTTCTGTTATAGTATAAATTCATCATATTATTAGTAAAAATAGTCAAACTGACAAGTCGAAATTTAGGGTTATGAAACCTTGACGAAAGCTTCCTGGGGACACTTTTTTATAAATAAAAAAATTATATTATCTTGCAATTGTAAGATATTATCTCGCAATTGTGACTTATTATCTTACAATTGCGACTTATTATCTCGCAATTATGAGTTACTATCTCGCAATTGTGACTTATTATCTCACAATTGCGACATATTATCACCCAATTGTAAATTACTAACCGTTAAAAGGTATGGATTATTCCCCCTCGCAGTTATTTAATAGTAGAATATGCAAAACTAAACTTCCTACATCAAATGAGTAATTACAGTCCCAATTGTGTAAAGATGTAAAAGAAAGGTTAGAGGCAAAACGTTCATTGAATTTAAAATATAAAAGTAATAAATCTCTTACACCATTGGAAGAAGGGTCAAATGTCATGCACCATATATATAATCATGTCAATAAAACTTGGGACTCTGGTAAGATCCTTAAAAGCAATGTTGCTCCTAGGTCACACATGGTTTAAAATAGTCAAAATAATGTTGTCAGAAGAAACAGGTATGATAATATAAAGCCTTCTGAAAATGAATTCTCAACAAAAACTGACCTAAGTAATGACATTGTAACATCGGCTGCATAGGGTGCATTCGGAAATGCTCTAGCTCTAGCTAAAAATGGCGGAAGGGGCGAAAATTTTTTAATTTAAAATTGAACTGTGGCTCCATCTGAAGTTCATATATATAATCAGATAGAGATTCCAAAATGTTTTTGTTTTGAACGCCAAGACCAAATATCAGCAGTGTAAACAATCATCACATGAACGTGATTATTGTTATCAATTAAATTATTTAGTCCACTTTTAAAGTGTGTTTAGTTAAAAAAAAAAAGTAAAAATGAATGTTAGTACCGAATGGACAACATTGACTATGGAAAACATGCTGACACAAGAGATTTACGTATTAACCATGAGTGTAAAGACAGCTAATCGCTTCTATAAAGGTTAGAAAATGTATAGTTTTTCAACCCTTTTTAAAATTATATTAAGTATATTCAATTAATTTTCTTTTATTTTTTCATTAGATTTATGGTTTTCATCTGTTATTTATGATTTTTGCGTGGAAAATAAGTGCACCAGTGAAAAATCCGTAATTTTAACGGATGAAGAAATTGATCAGATCGTTTCAAACCATGAAAGTCTTTCGAAACAAAAATCATCATCACCAAAATCACATTTGTCCCGTAGTTCATCAGATTATCTCCCAACATCTGCTTCTGGGTCAAAACTTTCTACTTCCCGGAGTAAATCTATGTATAGTCACAAGAACGATAAATTAGAAGATGATCTCTATTGATGACAATTTTACTGAGAAATATGTTGACTCTGCAGAATATCATGAAAATGATCATACTCAGAATTTGATGGATGATGACTCAGATAATAATTGTCCTGGAAATAGTAAAGCAAATGATGAATTTAGTTCATGTGAAGATTTAAAAAAGTCAAAGTCATTGTGGACACAGGAAGCGACTCGACTATTCATTGAAGTTTATAAAAATAAATGTGAAAACTTGAGATCTAAGTTCTCAGCTAAACCAACAGTTCAAAATAAATTCTGGATGGGAGTTGCAGAAACCATGGAAAAGAATGGTTACAAGTTTACCAATGCGCAATGTAATTCAAAGTGGCAATCGTTATTGCGTAAATATAAGAAAGTTGCTCAACGTAACAATAAATCTGGGAACGATAGGGAGAAATGGGAATTTTTCGAGGTAATTTTTCATGAATTCATATAATTATTTCATTTTTTTATACTTGTAAACACCTTGATTTTTTTACCTCATGTTGTATATATTTTTTTCAGGAAATTCATGATATTGTTGGCAAAAAACCATATATGAAACCGTTGTCTACGGCTTCATCAGTTGGCTCAGAAACAGCAGTCAGTGATGAAGATACTGACGATTCGAGAAAAAAGATTTTGTATTAAATTTTATATTTATATAGTTCAATTATTAAATCATTATTTTTTTTGATACAGCAAAAAAAATGAAGTATTCGGCGGAATTCGAAGAATTGATAGAAGAAAGGAAAAAGAATAGAATTGAACGGGAGTTGTTTCGAAAAGAAAAAATTACCGAATTCAAAGAGCTGAAAGAAATGCTGGGAAGTCATTTTGTTAATGTAAGCGAATATCAAAAACAAAAATTGGAGTTGTTAAGGAGAAAAAATTGAAATACGCAATATTTCTCACTTTAATGCCAAAATAATGAACTACAGTTTCTTTAATTAATTATTAAAATAATTTCATATATAACTTTAATATAATTAATTTAACATGAACAATATAATTAAATTTGTTACACTAAAAAATTAAATATGTTTAATTACTAAATGTTCTAATAAATAAATTTAATATTCTGTTATACTTTTCTTTGATTTAATAATCCTGTGTTTATTTGAGTGATTTGCATAATTACTTAACAACGTTGATTTTAACCAACAATTTTAATCTACAAATTGATCAATTTGAATCGGCAAAGCTTGCATAATTTGTTGTCGTTTCAATATTCCTTCATGTTTGCGATACTCGCCTTCGTCTTCAAGAATATCATTGGCAATTAACTCTATTTCTTCTAGATTCTCTTCTTCTAGGTTTAAGTTATGAATGGTACACAATGCAATTATAAAACGTGGGATTAACTCTGTCCTCAGCATAGGTAAACGATCCAAAATCCTACGCTCTTTACCAGTTAATCGAGCAAATGATCTTTCAATGCAGGTTCGTGAAGATGATAATCGGAAATTAAAATTTTTCTGCTCTGGAGTAAGGTGCCCATTGTTTTTAAAAGGCACGAGTAAATATTTACCAATGTTGTAAGCTTCATCACCAATAAGGTGACTATCATCCGGAAAACAATCATCACAAAAAAATCTCGTCAGATCTGATTTTGCTAAAACGCGTGCATCATGGACAGATCCTATTTCTCCAACATAACAATGGATGAAGCGCATTTTATGATCACATACAGCCTGTAAATAATAATGAATATTAGAAAGTCATTAAGGAACACACAAAAATTCTCTTTATGTAAAAAAGTTAATTTCGTACAACAAATGATAAAAATAAAAATTATTTACTACGATGCTAGTCAAAATTATTGAAAAAATTGTAAATACCTGTAAGATGATGGAATGAAAGCCTTTTCGATTGACATACGACTTCGAATTTACTTTCGGTTTTGGTATATGAATATGCATCCCATCAATAGCACCTACGATTCCGGGGATATCAGATTTTGATTCAAAGTCTTCTCTAGATACTTGAGCTTCGTGCTCATTGGGCCATTTAATGAAAATTGGCGATATATTAAACAGAGCTTTAGTTACTTTTTGAACTATGTTCCATCCGGTGCTCTCAGAAACATCAAAACGGCTACAGACAGATCTAAAATATTAGAAAATAATAATTCAATTGTTTTGTAAAAGGAAATTCAGGTATCATTCAATGATTTAATAAAGAAAAAAATTTACTTACCGGTAGGATTCAGGTGTTCCCATAAACCACAGCGAAATTAATATTTGTTTTTCTGAGCTTACTGGTTTTTTACCAACATCTCCTTGACGTTCTAATCCAGGTCCGATTAAATTCAACAAATATTGAAACGTAGACTTACCGACTCTGAAAAGCATATTGTAAAAAATTCATTATTATTATAATAAACACTCATCCACGACATAATTAATAATTGAAATTACCGAAAATGTTTTCTAAACTCCACGTCATTGTATTTATGCACAACATTTTCTATAAATAACCTCACTTTCGGTCTTTTGGTTATCACTTTTTTTCGATTAGTCACTATCACTGTCATTAATTCATCTAATGATTCATCATCATCAGAAGATGAATCCAAAATATCTTCGCAAATATAGATAATTGCAAAAAGAATTTGATTATCCATATTTTGATTCGGTGGGAAAATATTTATTCGGCGTTAAAAACGATTCTTCCAAATGTGTTGAACAATAAAACACTAACCTCAATTTCTATTGTGCTAAATTCGCAAACATTTTTATCAATATTACTATTTTTATTAGACATTTTAAAAATTTTAAATTTAAATTTCCCGCGCTTTCGGTTTGCCGCCAGTTTCAGCTAGAGCTAGAGCATTTCCGAACGCTACCTTATACCTAACAATACAATGTCAGAACTACAGTCGGATAGTCATAGCAAAGTAACTATGTCAGATTCTCAACCAGTTGAACCTGAACCTTCTGCCACCACCTCCTCAATAAAAAAATAAGTATGTTCTGACTACACGTTCAGGCCGTGTAGTTAATAAACCTATGAAACTTTACTTATAAGGGAAAGGATGTATAATATGGTTATAAGTACGGCAACGTAACATTAGCCATAGTGGACGCAGTGAACTGTCAGTAGTCAGTAGTTTGATCCAGGTGATATGTTGTTCATGTTTCATCTAGAAGTTGTAGTTAACTTATTTTAATAAATACTTAAAATACACACTAGTGCCTTATTTAAAAGCTTGCTGGTATAGCTTTTACATATTTAAATCAGGCACGCACAACAAATTTTCCAAAAGATAAAAAACAAGAAATATTTCTTCTTACATTTTAGATCGCCAAATCTGATTTATCGTTATCCAACTTTTAAAAGACCCTTTATTATGCAAAATGCAGGACTGAAAACTAATGTATTTACCAAAGAAGGAACAGCAATTTTCTCGATTTTTGATTTCATTAATTCAGAAAAATATTCTGGCGATATTTCTAACAATGTTTCGGACACTTTTTTATCTTTCGAACCTCTTCTTTCATGAGTTTTGCTTCGATCTGTTTTGCTTGTATCTTTGTCATCTCCTTTGATCGCCGTCTTGTCCTCTTTCACAGCTTTCTTTTTAGCAATCGGTTTTGAATGTAAAATAATGTTGATTTTTTTCTCCAGTATATCGTACTCATCTGAAATTTAATACAAAATTTGAATAATAACTTTGAAAGAAATATTAGAATCACTGATTTTAGAAATGTACTCAAGTATATTGTAATCTCAGATGCTATAAACTTGTATACAGTGTCAGAAATTCTAGTCTCTATATTGGAATCTCTCATAAAATGGGAATCATAATTTTGTACCTTAGAAGTAAATAAGCGTATCTCCAGTTTTGTATTAAGTGGATTACATTCACCCTTATATTTTTTATGGTAGAAATCGTAACTCTATTCCTAAGTACTAGTTTTTGATAGTACGTTTAACAAAAATAGTATTTTAATTTTTTAAAGAAGTAATATTTCAACCTTTGCGCCTCATTTTCTCCAAGAATTTGTGACATGATTATTTAACCCAAAGGTACATGATTAAATATTCAACTTGAAATTTTGACCGTCAGTTATTTTTGTTTAATACTGGTATATCTGAAATTACAAGATTTTATCATTTAGGGGTGAGGGTTGGAATTGAGTACGAAGGCAAAAATAAAGTTCCTTTATTTCTCACAAAGTCAATGAATTGGCGACTAGTTTCGAAGTGATTACTTCATCATCAAACACACCTAAATGGAAAGTCATGGAGTCAATGTATTGAAAGGTGAAAATTGTTTAATACAAAAATGAAAGTTAAACAAAAAATTTAAAACAAAGAACAAAAGGGGAGGTTAATATTAATTTTATTTACCATGACTAATCCTTTATGGATAAGCTACATAATTTTAACATAAAAAGTTAAAAAAGTCAATGTAAATATATATCAAATTATGTCGAAAAGATTTTATTTTTATTTTTAAAGGTTAAAAAACCAAACCAAAGCTGTTTTTTAGCCACCACATTGGTTTAAAATATTTTTTAAACCATATTTAAAGTGACGTCATGAATTAATAGATGGCAAAAATAGGGTGTTTTAAAAAAATTACCTGCTAACTGTCATATGACAAAATTTTAAATATTCTGATTTCGATGTATTATTTTTTGATGGATTACTGGTTGAAATAAGTTCTAGACAGGAGAAGCGAAGTCGATTTAAAAAATGAATTAAATTTTTTTTTAATGATTGTTTAAACAGATGAAGAAAGGAAGGAAGATTGGAGTGTTTTTAATACATTGCAATCTGAAACGTTGTTTACTGTTTTATTTTTGGTATTTTTCTTGTCAATAAACATGGCATCCGTAGCTCCAACAGATACGCGATTGTCTAGCGATTATTTGCTGTAGATTTTTTGGGCTTTTCCAAAGTTCATCAACTGCCAAATAACGTTTAATTGCTTTTAAATATTTGCTGGCAAATTCAGAATCTGAAGCAAACTACGTAATTATTTTTGCAAAAAACGTACAACTGATAAGTAATCCTTTAATCTTATTTCAATTGCATTATTGTTTCATAATCAAAAGTAATCTATAGGTAGATCACATCGTCCAACTGTTTATGATGACCATAAATATTAATATTTGTATTATAACATTATAACCAATTAATGTATGAATATGAATCACATAATATATGTATGAAGTTATCAAATATCAATAAAAATCAACAAAACGTCAAAAATATCAAAATGTTCAAAGATGGAACAGAGCAAAACAACATACAACAGCGAAAATCAGAATCTCTTATGTGTCAACCGTTATTGAACCATATGCCTCCGACTGGTTTAAAAATTCTAGCTTTGGTTTAAAATATTTCGTATGTGACGTCATAGTTGCATCGCTAAAATTCAAACGGTTTAAAACGTTCGAAAATATTTTAAACCAAACACTCGCTAAAAAATACCTCAAAATAGAAGTAGTACCTACTTGAGCTTGAAAAAACCAAAAACAATATTTGAGTTTAAATAAAAAACAACAGAACAAAGTTAAAAACAAACATTTTAAAATATTTATACAAACGACGGGACTGGACAAATTAAAAATTTAAATTGGCCAATGTCCTACCATCTATGAAATAGGTTACCAACTAGAAGGATATATACCTGAAAGTAAGTATATATGACTAAATAAATTAAAGAAATCTATTATTAAATGTTAATAAAATAAAATTATAAATAGTAAGATATATCCATAGATTTTAGGTAAAGTGAATAGATGGGAAACTCAATGGTAATATTCTGAGTCGATGTGCTGCCATCTATCAAATTAGAGTGGTACTAAAATTCAATATGGCCGCTTCGCGCGGGCTTTTTGAAATTTAACTTTCTGCTAGTCGCGCAAAAAACGGTAAATATCATTTTTATGTAAAACTTTATGCTTTACAATTTTTATTAAGAACTTTTTTTATAGCTTAAACACTTTATTTTCTTGTTTTTCGCTAATTGCTGGGGCCTGAAGAACAAAATTTTTTTACATACTTATCGTTTTCAAATACTCTAAAGTGACTTATATCAAAAATTCCTGTATTTCCTCCAAAATTTTGATTCAAAGGTCGATTGGACTATATATAACTCCCAATAATATCGCATACAGGTCAGTACAGTAATGTGTACAAGTTACACGTTTTCAAAGGTATTTTTTAGCGAGTGTATGGTTTAAAATATTTTCGACTGTTTTAAACCGTTTAAATTTTAGTGATGCAACTATGACGTCGCGTACGAAATATTTTAAACCAAAGCTAGAATTTTTGAACCAGTCGGAGGCATATGGTTCAATAACGGTTGACACATAAGAGATTCTGATTGTGGCTGTTGTATGTTGTTTTGCTCTGTTCCATCTTTGAACATTTTGATATATGTGACGTTTTGTTGATTTTTATTGATTTTTGATAACTTCATACATATGTTATGTGATTCATATTCATAAATTAATTGGTTATAATGTTTTAATACAAATATTAATATTTATGGTCATCATAAACAGTTGGACAATGTGATCTACCTATGGGTTACTCTTGATTATGAAACAATAATTCAATTAAAGTAAGGTTAAAGGATTACTTATCAATTGTACGTTTTTTATAAAAATAATTACGTAGTTTGCTTCAGATTCTGAATTTGCCAGCAAATATTTAAAAGCAATTAAACGTTCTTTGGCAGTTGATGAACTTTGGAAAAGCCCAACAAATCTACAGCAAATAATCGTTAGACAATCGCGTATCTGTGGAACTACGGAATAAATATGATACCATATGTTTATTGACAAGAAAAATACCAAAAATAAAATAATAACGTTTCAGATTCCAATGTACCTATTAAAAATAATTCAATTTTTACTTAAAATCGCTATCAAACACTTATCTTCTTTCATCTGATTTAACAATCATTAAAAAAAAATACGATCAAAAAAATTTTGTCATGACAGCAGATTATATTTTTAAAACACCCTATTTTTGCAATCTATTAATTCATGACGTCACTTTAAATATGGTTTAAAAAATATTTTAAACCAATGTGGTGGCTAAAAAACAGCTTAAGATAACTATCTTTAGTTTTTACACCGTAGTTATAATAGTCCATGAGGGTTCCGTCGCTGATGTCAAGTTGGCATTGCAATGTTTCAGAAAATGAAAATAGATAAATGGGCCAGGATGCTTTTCAATTGGGCTTATTGGGCCCATAACATTCAGCGTTTGGACTCATAGCGTCTTCGAGATATGGCATCTGAAAGAATGCGATACCACCAAAGTATATTAACCGTTGAGTAGCGACTGCTGGGGAACCGAATTCTAGTGCGCCGACGCGAAATAGAAAGACGTCTTCTAAAGATGTAAACAACCCCTTTCACTTTAGTCCGGCAGCTGATATAGGAATTAGTTGTTGTGGATTTATTAGTCAAAAAGTGTATTCAGCGACATGTTTAAACAACGCGAAATTTAAAGTTTGAGACAACTCGATTAATAAATAAGAAGGTCCATAAGTAATAATTTCTATTGTTATCAAAAATCAAAACCCTGTGCACCTACCAACTTTCAAGTCTCTAGCTTATCCGGATGTAGGTAAAAAAATTGAAATTTATCAATAGTGATATATATTTTTATATTTATTACATAAGTTAAATACTCATAAATATAAAACTGCCTAATGACCAAACCTTTATTATAAATGTAAACTACAAAAGAGTTTTACTTCAAATTACGTCGAGCAGTGTAAACATCACATTCAAGATCAGTTCATAATTCGAGCAGTGTTTTAGTGTGTCGTTCCGTCAATAACGTCAAAAGAGAGAGAGAAAGAAAATTTGCACCATCCAAGATCAAAGGCACCGACGCTTTATGTCGCTACTCAACGGTTAATATACTTTTGATGCCACCTTGACGAATTTTTAGTGCATTGAGCTCATTGCCTACTGAATTAGGTCCAATGGTTCATATGACCAGCCCATTTATTTCGATGTTACTGTCAAGATGGCATCGCATATTTTTGGAAGCCATATCTCGAAAACGGTGTGAGCCCAAAATCTACTCAGATCACGGCAGAATAGGTTAAAGCTAAAGTTTAAAATTACCCCGCACTTTTTACATAGATTTTGGATACTGACAGAATTAGTTAAAATTTTAGTATGTTCCTTTTCAGGTCATAATGGGCAACTTTCTTATAGACATCAAGTTTGCAGCTCTACAGGGTGAGCTGTCAGAAGGAGTCAAAAGTAAGGATTGCAGAATTAATATTTTCATATATATCTTTAGAACTAATGTTTTTTTCATGAAACTTATGGCAAGAGTTACACTTGTATATGGCTTGTTAATGCTTTGTATAATAAATCATACAGTGTTAAAAAAAATAGGAATATTAATTTCTGAAAGGCGTATTTGAATGTATTGCCATAATTAGAACATGACTTCTGATCACTTACTTGTTGTATAAATTACTGGATACTATTTATCGATAATACAGGGTGTGACAGAAAGATAAATAATATTTAATACAAAAATATTACAGTCTTTACATAGATTTTTAGACTTCCACTAAATTATAAATTCATATAAAATAAACTCCATTTGTAAGAACCTGTTTTATTAAGTACATTAACTATTTACACACCTTTAAAATCTAACTCATCCTTCAACAGCATCTAAAATAATCCTTGATATAACACTTAAAGGGTACTTTATATAATTTTCGAATCGTGCGTATTCCAGGTACCACAAAACACTTGAAATATGAGCACACATGCATATAGTTCTTGAACCAGTCTTACATGTACAGTAATACCTAGTAATTGTATTTTCTTTGAATATTTATTCGCAAATCTCGAATAAATTGAAAAAAACTAACCCACGCCACATAGAAAGTTTTCTAACAAAAATATTTTACCTACTATCAAAAAAATTCCTAATAACACACTTTTGAAATTGTTCTTAATGACAGCCCAAACCAGAAGAAAATATACAATGTAAAATAGAATTGCTACGTTTGAATATCCACTTCCGATTTTTTACCTGTCGAACGTTTGTTTATCCACTTCAGACGCATCTGCTCCAACTAATTTACATACATTGAATCACGTGATCAAAGATTCATAACGTCTCACATGCATCCGATATGGATAAACAAGCCCAGCAAATCTAGTCTGAAATCGCAAAGATATCATGGAATTTAGCTGTTATTTAGTCTAACACTCGCCAACCTTTTATCTTGTATCATTTTGTAATTATTCTGATTAATAAATGAAGACATACAAAAAAGTTATGTTATAGGCTTAGAAAATAATTTAAAGCACGATAAAAGTATACAGTGGTGCGGATTTAAATATCATGAGTATTCATATCAAGAAGTTTTTAAATAAATTACTACTGAAAAAACTGTAAAAGGTTTTTTTATGTTTTAATTTAACTAAAATTGACCTACTAAATCCTCAAAAACAGAATTATATTTAGAAGTGATAAGTTGAAATCTGTGTTGTAATCAGAAAAAGGTTTTCAATTAGAATATGTCTTTTAAGTAGGCGTAGAACGGGACTTGCTTAGATAAACAGAGCTATGATTACAATACGAGCAAAACTAAATTCACTTTAAGACTTTCTACAATATATTAGGCAAAGCCGGCTAACAACAAGTGTACGTGACCAGGCCCATGCACGACGGCAAACTCCCGTGTAAAAGACAAACAACTGATTGGTTTAGGTGACGTAATCATGCCCATCTCTTTATTTAAAGCAGTGCAAATCCGCAGAGCGATTCACGCCTTCATCAAGTAAGGGTCGTCTCTTACCAGTATCATGTCAATTCGTAATATAAAAAAATCTTAAGTTTTCTGAGCAACGATAGTAATTAAAACAAAATGTACAGTCCCAGCAAACACAAACATGTAACATATATGTATCATTTACGTGTACTAGTTCCGTGTTACATAACAAAGTAACTTACATGTTACATAATAACTCACGTGATTACTGTGAAAAATGACCTAATTTTGTTATATAGCAGGTTCCTTATATGTGATGAAATGTGTTAAGTACATGTAAGGAACAATGTTATATATCGGAAGACATGTAACATTTATATTACCATTGTAACATTTAATATGCTTCATTATTACAGCACATATACATTATTTTTTTCATATAACATTAGTATTATAAATGTTATATAAATAAAGGTATGTAAATGTGTCGTTTCAAAATGTAGGTATTAAACAGTGTATCTACTTAAGTTGAAACCATATGGAAAATATGTTTGTTATTGGTTTTGTGAAAAAATGTGTTCTTGATAAAAAGTTCTGCATGGTCTAAAACTTAAAATGCAATCATCAGATATTAATTTATTTAAGCTGTATACGAGGTTTGTCTAAAAATGTGAATTTTACTCAAGAGTAAAGTACCTTTATTTTTTACTATACAGAAGAACATTATAAAGTAAAGTTATTTTGAATTAAAAGTGATATTCAAATATACAATTACAGTTATTTACGTTTTACATTATTTATTGTAGTCATAAATTAATCACCAAACATGAATTTTAATGCTAAATGGCTGAAAGTGCATATTTGAATATAACTTTTAATTCAAACTAACTTTACTTCATAACATTCTTCTGTATTGTAAAACATAAAGGTACTTTACTCTTGAATAAAATTCATATTTTTTGGCAAACCTTATATACAGCATAAAAAAATTGATATCTGATGGTTGCATTCTAAGTTTTGGACCATGCAGAACTTTTTATCAGGAATACATTTTTTCACAAAACCAATAATAAAAAAGTTTTCCATTTGGTTCCAACTTTAGTAGACACACTGTATGACAAATACAAAAAAAAACGTCGAAAATATTTGGAGGATAAAGAAAAGTAATTTCAACGTATTTGTTAGGTATATCAATAATTTTATTGCACAAATTCATAACCGAAACCAAAAATGTATTATAAAAATATTGCACACAAATATAATAACCCAAATTCATCATAAAAATCACAAAATATCTGCTATTAACGACGACCCACGTCCTCAAAATTCAGGACCCCATAAAGCATGACCTGAAAAGAGAACAAAAATTAATATTTACACCTCAAATGTATCATCAAAATACAGCACATACATATATAATAACTCAATTCCATTATAAAAACACAACATACCTGCTATTGTTCACAAAAATCCAAAAATGCCACAGGTACCTCCATAAAACGCCTATAGCCGCCATTGAACATTGAAACGGTACTAAAAATAATACACCAGATATACCTACCTAAAAAACATGCGTATTTCAAGAACCTTTTGGTCAACAGCATTTATGTATATATACGCTATGTAACATTTTGTACGAAATAATTTAGTACAAATTGTTACTTTAATGTAGATTACACATAGATATATAAATTGATATAATATTTATGTGAGGAAATTTATATAACGGATATGTAATTTTGTAACATATATTTTAATTATATACATGGTATATTACTATGGTGCTAAGTTTGAACTTAGGTGTTCGGTTCCATAAATAACACATAAAAGTGCATACAAGACAGTCTAAGTATATTTTATCCTTCTTAGTTATGTAACAGGAGGGAACATGTAACAGAATGGTTTGCTGGGGTCCTAGTGCAATTAAATATGTAAGCAATAGTTAAGTGAAGGAATGTAAATATGTACAAAGTTTTGTCGTGCAGCGTTTGTGCACAATAAATTGTTTTACAACATGTTGAATTTTCATTGTCCACATGGAGATGGTTGCAGCTAGCACCGACAGGAGACAGTCCATTTTGGTAAGCGTGCCTTCGGGCCGTACTTAATATTTGTGGGGGATTCAACTGTTAGAAATCCGTCAGCATACCAATTTTTCGTTAAATGCATTTTTGTAATTCTTATTTGATTATGTAGTTCTATCACACCTTGTATTACTTATAAAAACTATCTAATAAGAAATTAAACAAAAAAATGGTCAGAAATCATATTTTAACTATGGTAATACATTTAAAATGCACCATATTTCAGAAACTGATATTCCTAATTTTTTGAATACGCTGTATTATTTATTTTGCAAAGTGTTTAGTAAGCATGAACAAACTATATACAAGTGTAGCACATGACATAAGTTTCATAGAAAAAACAAGAATTACTAAAGAGTGTAGTATATCCTGACGTCAGTTTTCAGTTTTATGATAGACGTTACATGTTAATGTTATCAGTTGTATCGTTATTGTATCAATTGAATTGAGTTATTGTAAATTTGAATTGAATAAATTGTGATACCAAAAACCAGTAAAACAATATATTTTTGAAAATATTAATTCTGCACTCCTTACTTTTGAATCCTTCTAACAGCTCACCCGAAGAGCTGCCTACTTGAGGTCCATAAGAAACAAAAAACATGGAAATAATAATTTACTCCTACTAACTTTTTTAAGCTAAAATTTTTATATTAATTTTTTCTTATTATATAGTTGAATTTGGAAATAATCTTCGATGAAATAATCATTAAGAAAGGGATAAAATACAACTGAAGATTCTCTGATTAAAAATAAGACGATTAAAAGAAATATTATTTGATAAAATATTACTGGTTTCTGAAATACAGGGTGTTAAAATTGAAAATTTAAGAATTATTGATAGCTATAACTTTTTTGTTTCTTAGTATAATTTTACTAAATTAAATAAACTTTACCAGTGATGTACAACACTTTCATCCTCTCTAAATTTTGTGTCACTGTCCAAAAACTAATTTGGACTATACTTTTACATTTTCTGATGTTTTTTAAATAAATCCGAATACGCCTCCTTCCGCTTTAGACCTTGCTTTATCCTCGCCAATATTAGCACCTAAATTGAAATGAAAAACTATTTCTGATACTATGGGATCTGATCTTCTTCCTATCTTAATAACTATTACAAATAATCTCAATAAACAAACGGTGTTTCCTTCAAATATTTGGAACGAAAAAAAGGCTAACTGGGTTTCCATCAAATTATATTTAGACAATATTTTTATCTTTTCATCAACTGAATCCACCTCATTCCCAAATTTCATTAAAGCTGTAAGGCAGCTGCAATTTATCTATGCCCAGAAACAATCCTTTTACTCCTTCAAGGTTTCTTCCAGCATGGTGGGACTCTGAGTGTTCTGATTTAGTTAAGACAAGAAAGATAGCTTTATGCAACTATAGTCACACATTGAATTTTGACAATTTTTTATTAAAATATGTAAGCCAAAATTAAGCTGATATTTAAACGAAAAGCATAGAGCAGCTGGAAATCTAAACAAAAATACTCCAATATCTTCAGTATAGAGATATATTAAAAGTATTTCAAACAAAAATAAATATAATAAAAAAACTGTTCTGGCTCTAGATCTAATAGAAAAATTATTTGACCATATTGTTCCTCCATTTGTTGATCTAGGTTTTATTCCTCAGCTAGTAAACAATAGGGAATTGGGAAATAAAAATAACCTTTATTCAAAAATAACTTTAACTGAACTAGAATTAGCAATTAAAACCGCTTGTCACACAGCTCCTGGAAAAGATAGCTTATCTTATTCTTTGATTAGAAATTTACCAGACAATTCAAAAAGTATCTTAGTTGAAATTTAAAATCAATGGTGGTTACAAGGAATTCTTCCTGAATCTTTTAAGGACGTGGTAATTATATTAATTCTTAAACCGCCCAATTTCTCTGTTATCTTGTTTTGCTAAAATTTTTGAGAGAATTATTAAACGTCATTTAGAATTGTATTTTAAACATAACCCTCTGTTACCTAGTTCTCAATACGGATTCCTAAGTCTAAAGGTACTTTAGACGCCTGTACTCAGTTAATGCTATTCAGTGTTCATTCTCAAAAAATGAATACACAGCATATACTTTTTTAGATCTAAAAGGGGCATATGACGCAATTGATTTCAACATCTTACAAACAAAACTCTCCTATTACGGTTTTGATATAGAAGCCTCTACCAATATTATTGAGTTATTTAGAAACAGGAAAGTATATATCAGAGATCACTTTAACCTTCTGCATGGCCCTAAAATTCTCACTTGGGTCCCGGGACATAACGGGGTACAGGGTAACGAGATTGCAGTCTGAGTGCAGATTCTGTGAGGAGAAGGAGGACGAAACCTCCATTCACATTCACAGAATGTGTAGCACTCCAGAAACTAAGGACACTATACCTAGGAGCATATCAAATAGAAGAGGGAGATTTACCTAACTTGAAGCCACTCCAAATCCTACACTTCCTTGAGAATATAGGACTGGAAGGGTTGTTATAGGCATTAAGAAATTTCCTTGCTGCATTACCCAGGAAACCAGCTGACTATATTTGTACGTCATAATTTGGTCATCACTGACGTCAGGATTACTTCCAAAATGACGTCCGAATGACGTTATTATGCCCTTCTAAGTCACAGACGAATGACGTCATATTATGACGTCAAATTGACGTTTTCAGTTGATGTCAAAAGTACGTCTTACAAGAAGTTAGTCTGACGTTTTAATGACGTCGAATATATTTTCTGTAAAATTAATTTTACATATTTATGACCAGTTGCAGTAAACTTAATTAAAATTTATCGTTTATTAAATTTTAATTGAAGGTAAGAGCAGTAATGGTGATAAAACGTGAAATATCACTAGTCTTGACGTCAATTACAATTTAACCAATGGTTAACAACAATCAAGCTTTCTGCAAATAACCTAAAAATACTGTAAATTTTCAAAAAATTAGATGTAATATTTATAGGTGTCAAAAACATGATTACTAATCTTTAACTATGTTCATTTCCATTTGAATAAAATCGTAAAAATGACAATTTTTAATCCTAATTGAATATAAGTAAATCGAAAATATGGTGACTGCAAAAATGTCTACTACAAACAACAATTCTAAAGTAGTGATAAAACACTTCTAAAACATGTATTTATTAAAAATCGCATCTTCCGCAAACTCCACAACATGAAACATTCTTGTAAATCACTTAGTAATATGGTACACTCACTATTATACGGACGATTTAAGACGGCTTTAAATTAATTAATAGTTATTTTTTCGTGTTTTATATAGCTATAGCAGCAAACGCAACAAACTTTAAATAAGAACAAACTAAAGAAAATACGCTAAAGAAAACCGAAAATGGCGACCAGCGACCGCAACCACGTCTGTTCACTATTGTTGACGTTGAGTTTGTAAGTTAAAAGAGGAATGAGAAGAGAATATGGAGAATGGAGAACCGACGACTGACGAGAATCGAGAAAGATGATGTGTATCGACGGTTTTAATAAATACACAAATAATCAACAATTTGGTGTATATCTGCTGGCGCAGAGAAATAGCACCTTAAACTGCGAAAAACGTGTCATGCTTCTCCTACACCAGCGGTTCTTGCGTTAGCACAAGAGCCTCCTCTTCTCTTACGAAGACATTTTCTAGGATGCAAAAAGTTAATTACATTTAAAATGCTTCCGAAAAAAAAACTGAATTCTTCCTTTATCATGAATATTGAAAACCTAACCAAAAAAATATTGAAAATTTAAAAACAGTGCACCTTTGGCTGAAGCCTGTGTGTCATTACCAGTTTTTACCTTTGGCTGAAGCATGTGTATCATTAAACCAGTTTTTATTTAAATAAAATTGATTCTTAAGATATTCTTCCTACATACCGAGTCGTAAATCCGATATCATCTTAAAAAAAATAATTGTTTTTAAACACCAATGAGATAAGAGGGAGGATGAGATGTACCAAGAAAAACTCCTAGGCCGAATATTTTGGATGGATAGCTTTATAAATAAATTGCTTTTAAATATGAAAAAAATTAATTATTAAGCAGATTTTATGAACTATTTCGTTAATCTGCCATTTTTGATATATTAAGTCCAAACATTGCTTTTTGCGAACAACTAAAATCGTAGCTGACCCATATTTTTGTACTTTATTGGAAACAATACTGCTTATACAATAGTATCTATCTCTATGACTACTTTATTTTTTTAGTCTGGAAATATTTACTAGTACCCCTTATTGGTATCCTGTATATACTCGTAAAGACATACTTACCATCTTGCTCACTTTCTAAAAATACGTCTTCGTAATCATTTAAAGCTTCTTCTATCAAATTGTTTATTATTTCAGCAGAATTTGATTTGCCGTTTATTAGTTCCTCGTAGATTAATTTATCGATACTGTAGGGCTCCAATGACAAAAATTTTGCTGCGCTAAGTGCAGCTCGAACGTATTCTAAAATTACATTAATGATTAAACTCACGTATTTTCTTGTTACTGTTGATGTTGTCTGTTTTGTTAAAAAAAAACCAATTGTTGATTTTTTGCAAACCTGTCTTAGGGGCTCCATGAAAAATCACAACCACTCCTTTCTTTTCCGGTAGCCCATCAATTGGAATGACAGGATCTATAATTGCTAACCCTTCAATACCTTTATTTTCCACCGGATAAATATCAGTCGTATTCTCTTGTTTTTCGTGTGTAGCTTCTTCCAATACAATAGCATATAAATATTCTACGATAAATAATTTTCTGTTAAAATGGAGTAAAAATATTTAAACAAAACATTAGTAAGAACAGGATTTGTAGTATAATTAATCGGTGAAAAAATAAATAATGTACAGCTAAAGAAACCGAAATGTGAACGCCAAAACTTAATGGTGTGATTTAGACATTACATCATAGTATTCAGCAGCATTGAAATTCAACAGCTCTTAAAAATTATTGTCAAATAAATTTTAAAAAATGCCGCAATATTTAACTGGCTCAAAAGTCAAGGGCTATAGCAAAATTGGAAGAAAATTGGTTTTTAAATAAAGTGGCTGTTGAATTAAATATCAGTAATAGTTGCATATTTAAAGTTAAGAAACGCTTTCAAGAAAAACAAAGATTCCAAAGACTAAAAAGACAAAGTTTAGGGAGAGTCTCTAATAAAAATGAAGAATATGTAGAATAAGTCCGTCGAAATCCTTTTGGAACTCCTGATCTAAAAAACTGCTCTGCTCTCTGCCAAGTGTTTCGAACTGCAGAA
Source organism: Psylliodes chrysocephalus (assembly GCA_927349885.1). Lineage (NCBI taxonomy): Eukaryota > Metazoa > Arthropoda > Insecta > Coleoptera > Chrysomelidae > Psylliodes > Psylliodes chrysocephalus. The sequence continues at coordinate 59,930,364 of OV651813.1, read as the reverse complement.
AATAAGCACAGGAGAGGAGTCCGGTTTGCAAATGAATTTTTAGTTCACAAGCAGAAATTTTGGAACAACTTTGTATCCTCCGATGAAAACTTTCAATCTTCTAACAGCGAAAAGATTTATCGTCCTAGAAATTCAGGATTCAAAGAGAAATGGTTGGGTACTACTAATTATAGTGGGCATTTTTCCGTCAATGTTTGGGCATCGATAAGCGTGGAAGCGTGGAAAATGCTGACAAATTGATGGATGTTTAACAGCTGGGTATTAGCGGGAAATGGTCGAAAATAACGGACCTATGCAGATTACCCTTTAATTATGGGCAAAAATAAATTCAGGTACCTACTGTGAGTGTCATGGTTCCTTAACTAGTACCTTTCTGCAACCATTTGTTAGATTTTTTATCTAAATTAGATAAAAGACATTAAACTCTTAAAATACCGATTTGTGACGCACGGTAGTGGCTAAGATGACGCATGTATGGAAGTTATAAAATAAGTAATTTTAGAAGAAACTATTTATATTTATTGTGAAAACTGTTTAATAGAATGATGAATAACTAAAATATATTAAGATAAACAGAACATTACAATTATTAATTATGCATAAGGAACAAAAATCGAAAACGTAATTTTCAGGGCTTTTGGCACCACTGCAACTTTTATAAACCCAACGTCCACAATGTTTACTTTCAAACCATGTTTCGATTTTATATTATGCATAATGTCAGATTTAGGTACATTGTCGCTCATGTACAATTCATCGTCATTGCATAGATCTTTTTCGTCAAAATTGCTTTCTTCAGTGTCGCTATTCTCCATTAATTTTTTTTTCTTTGTTGTTGCATCTTTTACAAATATTTAGGTCTATTCTCACTATAGGTCAAGCCATTTATAATATGCATCATTTATCCATTTGATCCGACAATTGTAATAGACCGTCAGATAGTGACCGATTTAGGTGCCCCATTTTCGCAAACAAGCCTTGAAGAGGGTTGAAAAGTATATCGATGTTGAGTAGAATAAAAGAAAAATAATGAGGGCCTCTTGGGGATAAAGCATGGAAAATTCGATTTTTCTTGTCAGAAAAATTTTCCGACCCCAAAATGAACTTATAAATTCAGGTCATTCAAGAAAATATATTTTTCGGACTAGTGACGATGTACGTTTTCATACATTCGATGGGCTTGTGTGAAAAATCTGATAAAATCTCGATTTTTTCCTTAGAAGATTACGTTCTTATTTCAACCCTTTAGCCACTTGCAACATTAGAGTCTTTGGTAGAGTTCTATTAATTAATCATATAGTAAAAACGGCTTGCGTGGAAATATGGGCAACAAATAACCTTTTATTTTTGTTGGGGAAAATTGAATTTTCCATGTGTTATACCCAGTAGCCACTGGTAAATTTCATTCTACTTAAAATCGATGTACTTTTCAACCCTCTTAGAGGCTTGTATGCGAAAATGGGGCATCTAAACCTGTCACTGTTTGACGGTCTATAATAATTACAGAGATTTTGCGCTAGTGCAACGGCCCTTTAGCCCCTCAGGACAAGCCGCCACCGGTTTATAGCTTTTTTATTCAAGATGTTTATTATGCACAAAGGAATTCAATATTTTCCATTAGTTTTAATTATTGCTATAAAAAAATCAAAATACAATTTGTTTATATTAGAAGTTTAAATTTCTTACTATTAATTAAGTCAACAATCTTGTCTTTAGTGTATCCAGCTAATATATCTGTTTCTGAACCATCTTCACATTCGAGGTTTCTATATATTTTTTTTAAGTCACTTTCAAGCATTTGATAAGTCGATAGGAAAATTTCAGGTATACCTCCTCCTAATTCTCTTTCGGGAATTAAAATTGTTTTCAAGTTGTAATAATTTAAAAATAATTCGACTAGCATCTTTTCTTCGTCATAACACCTGTAAAATATAAAATTATAGCAACTATTTTATTTAAATATTTAATTGGAGAAGGAAATAAATCAATTGTTCAAAATGTTCACCGTTTACAAACATTATTTAAACAATAATGAACATTTTTAAAAAGGGAAATCATCAATGGATTGTGGGTTTGTCCTCTAAACACATACTTTGATTACTATACGATGCAAGAGAGAGGTTCGACACGCCCAACAAAGGGCGCGGCCATTTTGATTCCTATGCCACAGTTTATAGCTAAAAAATCAGATCGCTCACTCTGCGTCTGCACTTTTGATCTCAATGTTCCAGTTTATACACTGCGCAACTCGGATAATACAATATATGATAACCGCCTATAATAAAACAGCAGTCTTCTGCGTATCCTGAATTTGTATCCCTGGAGTGGATGTTATTTTGGAAATTTCAACTGGTCCGAGTGAGCTAACTGATTCTTTATCAATAAACTGTGACTTCAAAAATAATATTCACTGACACTGACAGCAGTAAGCAAAATATCAGGTGCGTTTTAATCACCCGCTTCTGCTTCCGGAATTGTCGGTTTAGTCGTTTTAACCTGTCAGATTAAAACAAGAAAACCGACAATTCCGAAGCAGAAGCGGATGATTAAAACGCACCTATTAAAAATATTGCGCCAAGATGTAGGCAACACGTAATAAGAGTTCAAAATGGCGGAGTTTTCTATCTCCTTTTAAAAGGCACTCAGAAAGATGCGCAGTGCGAACATTCTTCGTATAGTAAAAGAAAATCAAAGTATGTGCCTGTAAAACACAAACTTCAAATGCCCCCATAAAAAGAAAGCGGCGACAAGTTTGTAGAGCGAACTGGCCATTCGAAAGGATCCGTGTGTCCTATTCAATGTCCAAGAAAAACAGTATCTACATATTGCCTTACTGTTAAAAAATAATATAGGCCTGTTCCGTATATTCAAAGTATAACCGGTTCTCCTGCATTTCATCATGAGCCTTTTACGGCCGCGATTTTATCGCTATCAAAAATATTCGATAGAATATGTCAACCTCCGAAAACCTTCTGATGCCCCCATTTGTCGATATGAGTTATACATCTTAAATATACTAGAATGATGTCAAAGCACCTAGAGACGATTCTGGTGATGTACCTATCTAGAAAATGATGGATCCGCCGATGTACTGTGACGAAGTCACTAAATTTTATTTTTAATTAATTTTAAAAATGAATATTTCAATAAATTCCCGCCTGAGAATATGTCGATCCCCCGTATTTGTGTTTTCCAGGAATTCCCGTTTTTAAACAATTGCGAGTATCCTCGTAGGTTAAAATATTTCCATATTTGCCGAAATTCAAATGGGCATTTGTAGATTCAATTTCATGTCAATTGTCTACTTGTATTTATCAAGGTGCTAGTAGGACATTTTTTTTTTCATTTTGAAATAGTAATGAGTCGGATGTAGTGGTGGTATCTCCCAAGGAGAGATATCGCGCATTGTGTCATGGCGGCGATGACGTCATGCGTAGAGTTAGTAGAGTTAGCGCAAAGTAAATATCATATGAAAGACATACTTTGCAGTAGTTTGTTAAGTCGTTTATTACATTCTCAATACTGGCATATTTCTAAAAAGTATATACTAAGAATATATCCAACGCGACTAACTAATATACTTACTGTTCAAAATCGGAAAAACAAAATTCTATTGGAAAGGTAGAAACGTTTTGTACAAGTAATTCAACTGTGTCCGTTGTATATGGAATGCAAGGGAAAAATTTTACATTGGCGTCTTTAAATACCAACGTTGGCTGAACACCATCGCCACATAGTTTCATTTTTACCTAAGTAACAAAAGAGAAACCTATAAATTATAAACCTCATTTTAAAAGTGTTCTAATTTTGATATATAAAGTAAAATTTTTTGTAGTCGCAGGAAGTGTTAAAATGATCTACTTTACGAAACCAGTTGCATAATGTTAAACATTATGAAACTGATTTTGAAAAATTCATTATATCACCAGGTGCGAAAAGGAAACAAATAAAAATAATCCTTTTTTGGTTTTAAAATCAATATGTAATATTATTAATGAAAGTTTATAACAAAGAAGGATAGGTTGACTTATAAAAATAAAATTTGGTTAAACTAACAACTTAGTATAGTAATGTTGTTGTGGTCCTTATTTTCCATTATAAATCAGAAAACATTATACACTACAAAAAAACCCACTGTTTTAAAAACTAAATAACTTTAATAAGCCATATAAAGTCGTTGAGAATAAATAATTAATATTATGTTCTGTCAATAAAATGATACATATGCAACTAAGAATACAAGAAAGTAATATTTGTTGCCTAGATGTTAGTAATTTCTTACCAAAACACAATTTTATAATTAGTCAAAATTAGAAAAAAATATTGTATGTAACACGTTACGAAATGCCGTTTTATGTAACTCTTAACTCGTTTATGTTGCAAGACCTCGCTCTGGTTGGCAAATATTTACTCGTTACATTAAATAAGACATAAATGGCTATTTAATTTTGAAAATAGTCAAATTTAAACAGAATCATACTATTACCTGACGAGGAGTTCCTTGGACTTGCACTACAACTTCTGCACTACAAAATCCTTTTTTCTCAGGCATAAAATATATGTTCATTATACCTTGTTCGAATGCCAATAATTCTCCTTTGTTAGGAATAACGTAATATGCCGGTTTCATATCATTTAAAGACCGCACTTCTGTATCCCAATAGCAAGTTAAACAACCACTAAAATTTAAAAAGAAAGCATTTCAGTTTAAAGGTAATTTTTTAATTTGTGGAAGAATAGGGAAGATTCATATAATGAGAGACTTGATACATATTCAAATTTCCCGCATATACCTACTCACTCAGCGGTTGAGTGCTAAGCGAACGCGTCACCGGGTGGTGGATAGGAGAACGGCCAGGTTTTCCCTGGTTAGCGAAGGCTACCGCCGTGAACCAACTCCCCCAATCTAAGGTGTAAGGTAACGTGCCGACGGATAAATTGTCGCAGGGGCAGATGCGGCAGCAAACGCTCCCCTGAGGGAACCTGGCGACACCCTCTTGTATCTAGCCTGGCCCGCGCATGCGGGGTTCTGCGTCGGTCGACCTTTCCTTCCCTAATTACTCATGGGAATCATATGGATTCAAGAACTTAGAAACAAGCCAAAGAGGCTGGATGTCAAAGCTCACCTCCAGCAAAGGAGACTGGACACCAAAGTCCAACTCCGGCGCAGGATCCTGGACAGCGACGATCACCTCAAAAGAAACAGGATGGACGTCAACGTTCACCTTCTGCAAAGGAGCCTGGACAACAAAGTTCAGCTCCCGCACAGGAGGCTGGACAGCGACGCCCACCATCAATAAAAGGGGATGGACACAGCAGTTCACCTCCAACTAACATACCGGAGAGGCAAAAGAATCTCTGGGTCTAAAGCAAAAGGAGGAAGAAGGATAAGCTGCAGGCAGTGGTATGGCAACCGCCACCCTTAGCAAACTCCCTCACTCTAAACCAAACAAAAGCGGCCTAATCAAGTCCCTAGACAGCGACGCTAGTTCTGCCTCTACAAAAGGCCAGGAATACGACACAACTAGGAACAAGAAAAGGCCGCGATCTCACACCTCTTCCGAGGTAACGCCCCGGAAGGGGAAAAACCCAGACAGGCCCACAAAGTTCTGTCTGGGATAAGAGCTACAAGGATGCAGCTACGAGCCGCCTGAAAGTAGCTATAATAGACAATCATAAACCTTACGGTAAGATAACTACCGAAAATATAATGATGGGAGAGCTGGACAAAACAATCTTGTCCGCCTCCTGCAGCAAAACCAAGCCACCCACATTCAGGTCTTGGTCGCACTCTGGTGAAATCATCAAAGTAACCTGCGACGATGACCTGACGTTGAAATGGCTAAAAACCAAGGTACCAACCTTGAAAACATGGGAAGGAGCAACAATCGCTATTGTAAGGATGGACGAACTCCCCAAGCTCACCAAAGCCTCTCTGTGGATCCCAGGGGAAGCGCAAGCTGATCTTGACGAGAAAGAGATTGTGCTCAGGCGACTTGAGGGGCAAAACCAAAACTTGCATGTGGCGAAATGATGCACCTTACACCATGAAATCAAAAAAGACCCTAAGGGCCATCTTTTCGTCTTCGGCATCGGAGACGAAGACCTGGGAACCCTAAAGGCCAAGTCAATGAGGATGAGCTATGCGTTCACCTCATTGATTATAAGGCAAAAAGTCGAAAAAGAGGCTGAAGCGGGGCCCAGTAAAGACTGCTTAATAAAGGACCCTCTTCCCCCCCAATTTAAGCCAACAGTGGAGGACGTCGAGCCAGAAAAAATGGCAATCGATGAACTCCAGCAAGAAAACTCTGAAGAGCCACAAGAGACCACTTCCTCCCCGCTTTCAGAGAAAGGGATGGTCGAATAAATAACCACATTGCTGCCCAATTTTCAATGGAGGATCGGGAAGTAATAAAAGAGGTAACGATTATACAATGTAATTTGCAGCACAAATGGGTGGCTACGGCAACATTATGCCGCCGCCTTGATGAGCTGCAAGATACAATAGCACTCATCCAGGAGCCCTGGATAATAAAAACCAAAATTTTAGGTCCTAAAAATCTGAATGGTTCAATTTTTAGCTTTCCCAGTAACCAACAACCTAGGACACCCATTTACATTCCTAGGAAATACAAAACTCAGTTATAAAATTGAATCAAGGATGGCACCGTTATACGTGCGTCTTTTTTCCACCGGTTTGTTGGAATCGTTGTTTCACCGATGCGGCCTTGAACGCCTTGTGTTGGATTCGATTTATTTATGGTTGACCGTTGAAATAAGTAACAGTTGACATTTTGGATTAAAATTTGTGTTCATAATTTTATTTAAATGTACGAATAAATTTTTAAAAGGTAATTTTTTCGGTTTTTCCCACAATAAAACAATTAATTAATTAAATAATTAACTCCTTAATTCTGATTAATTCCCGCAATCCAGCTGTCAGTTGTCACATCTAATCGGAAAAAACTATATTGTTAGAAATAAAAAACAAAAACAAACACTAAAACTCTAATTGTAACCAGCGGCAAATACAATCCGAGCGTTTCGGTGATCGTATCAAGACTGACTGATCCCCATACGATCGTTAGCGGCTAGAGACATTCAGAGTTTAATAAATGAATAGTCATCTTTTTTTTATTGGAATAATTATACAAGAATTAATAATCAAAATTGAAATAATTCAACAAAAATTAATATTGAGAACAGTGGATCTAACAATATATTAAACTGATGGAATGGTGTTGCATCGATTGCAGCAACTTTAGTTCATCACTGATATATTAATGAAATTAATGAAAAAAAAAAAAAAAAGACAGGTAGATACCGCACCGATGCCAACGTTGCTGCAATAGTTGGACAAAAAGACACACGTTAGACGATGGACTGTTTTAGAAATATCATTTCGAAAATTAAGTGTAAGCATCGAAAAAAAATATGACAAGAAGGGTCACTCTAAGCTCTTTCCCCAATGTTGCATGTCTCGCTCACTCTCTCATGCCACTTTTGCCTGATCCTGTTTGGCTGATTTCAAATTTGGATGCGCACTGTGACTAAATAATTATACAGGTGGTGGTCGTACGTATCGAGCGAGAACATTGGCGGTCGGTTTGATAATTAAATAAACAATAATTATTGTGGTTTCTTATTTATTACAATAACGTAATAGTTTTATTTAGCGACTTTTACACGTGTATCATATGTGGATATTAAACATTGTGGTTCATAACCTTTAAGTTTGGCAACCTAAGACATTTAGTTGACAGCGTCAAGTGACAGCTTAAGTTTAAGTATAATAATTTAATAAATATTTCACTCGTTGTTTACAATATTCGAGTCGATAGTGGAGTCGGTAAGCATCTGGTATTCATTTGTGGTCAGGAGATAACAATGGTTGTAATTCTATAGCAAAATTGGTTTAATCTCTACAGGAAAGAATCGAAATAATTATCCTTTAGGAAGAGGTTGTAAAATGCGCACGAAGGGCAGCATTTAAATAAAAGGCATCCTAATCGTAATGTAAGTCATAGGTATATTCTAGATTTGGTAGCAAAGTTTTTGGAAACTGGTTCGATGTAAAATAGGAAAAGACATAACCGACGAGTACTAAATGAAGAAACTCTAATTGAGGTTTTGGGAACATTTGTTGCCGTGCCAACTAGCTCCATACGAATAGTAGCAGAACAGATGGGAATATCCCGCGAGACTGTAAGAAGAGCACTGAAAATGCATAAATTTCATTCCTATAAAATGCAGATACTTCAAGAGCTCTACGAAGATGATTTTAATAAAAGAATAGAGTTTTGTAAAACCATGCCTGATGAAGTCAACGCCAACCCTAATCTTCTGCAGAATATCTGTTTCAGTGATAAATCTTCATTTTTTTCTAAATGACAATGTTAACAAACACAAATGTTGGTACTGCAGTGACGAAGACCCGCATATTATTCAAGAAGGGCATACGCATTTATTGGTTCTTTATTTAATGAAGGAAACTTGCCAGGCGATCTGTCCCTTGATATGCTTGAAGAGATTATTGATCCTCTTATAAACTGACGAGCTAGAAATAAACTGATGCAGAAGGTAATTTAGTTATACAGGAGGATGTTACATTTCCAGCAGGACGCCGCTATACCTCATTTTTTCTTCTCGTCTGACAGAGATTTCCAGGCCCTTGGATAAGCAGAAGGGGAGCAATTGAATGGCCCCCAAGATTACCTGATTTAACTCCCTTAGACTTTTTTCTTTGGGGACACCTTAAATCCGTTGTTTATGAAACACAACCTGCTGATATTGATGATCTTAAAAGGAAAATTACAGAAGCATGTCGGTCAATTTCCAGTAAAAGTTTTCTGAAATGTTAGAAAGGAGTTGGGAAACAGACTTTTCACTGTTTACCTGAAGGGTCTTTTAATTGAAGACTACTCGTTAGATGAATATATAAATAATTTTTAATATTTCAATATATTTTTACGTATCTATATGTGAGCATTGTATTTAATTTATCTGTGCTATGATGAATGTTTTTTTAAATGCCTATGTTGTATTCAACTGACCTTATGAAATTTAGTTAGCTATTATTAATATAAAACTAATTTTGTAACCTGTCTCTTGTCATCGTAAGATGATCTAAAGAGAATAATATAAATTTATGTACTCGTATAGTTGCCCCTTAACGACAACGCAAATAATTAGCCGTTCCTCGCCGCACTAGCTATACTTAAATTATCTTAACTAATACACAATCTGGTTTAATTATTTATTCCTCTTATTAAAAAAGTATTAGTAATTTGCATTTAATTATATGTATATTTTTATTGAATTAGTAAAAAAACTGAGTACAATCCTGGAATTACTCTCCGCTCCCTGGGCAGGTTCTCCTTGTGTAAACGTTTTCTGAAATGACAGTTCCTATCTCCCCTCCTCCATATCTATGAATGTTTTGAGAGAGGGTAAAGAAAAAGCAGTTGGTACGAAATGACATGACAACTGAAAATTACCTTAAGAATTATTAAAATTATATCAAATTATTGAAAATTAAAATTTTAAAATATTAAAAACGAATTTTAAAAGATCTGTTGACTTAGGTCCGTATTTATAAACAAAACTCAGCTGAGTCGTCCTTGAACGAAAAACGAAGTTCGTTTATATCGCGTGAATTTAGAGATGGGTAGTAACAAATCCGTAAATGTAGGTACCTACATAACAGTTACAGATTTGCTCATATCCATCTCTAAATTTCAGTCTAACACCACAGAATACTTTTACAGAAGCGAAGGCACGTCAATTTTTGGGATCCAAAATTTTTGGCGCCTGATCAGGGCCGCCATTTTATAACCGGCAAAACTGTCATGTCACAAGTGTTGTTTTGATGCATTGATCTGGCAACGTAAGGATACGTCATATGTAATTATTTTTGATATACAAAATTGGGACCGGTAGGCGTGGCTTTTGCACTCACTAAAATGGCGGAAGAGCAGAACCGGATTTACAAGTTTTTATTGTACTATTTCTGGTTAAGTATCATTATTTGAACTATAAAAAATGAATTTCCTTTATTATAGATAAAAACTTACACATTGACTTAAAAGGTGGTGGAAGGCCAAGGTTACAAAAGAAGGGGGTCTAAAGAGTTAAATATACCCGGTTTTCAGCCGAGAGATGCTGAATAAAGTAAATGAAAGAAATAAAATATAACTGATTTAATTATCACTCAAGTGTGACTATTAAGTGCTGGAGAATATATTATTTGCAAAATTGCAACTAATCAATGACCATGATATAACTAACTTGGGGCCGATTCCACCATTTTAATCTTCAATTAGTTTATTTAAACTTTAACACAATGGTGGAAATAATCCTAAAGCGTTAAAATCATTCACAGAAAAAATAAATAGCATATTTTTGGTTCACATAAGCGACAAAAATAAAGCGAATTCGATTTATTGGATCAGTCGTAACACTTTTTCAATAGGGCACATACGTAGCACAGAACACTTACTCTATACGTAGCCCAATGCTTTCTGTTTCTATCTTTAAATCGGAAAGTACAAGGTCGCAAATGTCAAGTAATCTAACCTTACTTTAATTAACAGCTTCCTCGAAATTAAGAACAAATGTTCATACACTAAAAGTTCGATAATCCGATACGAAACTTAATGCAAGGCTCGAGAAAAATGGCTAATAAACAATCTCTGTGTAGGTACATGCACTATTCAGGAAATCAAAATGTGGATTAATTTTACTTGGTCTTGGTACTCTTGTAGATCCAGTGAGGATAATATGGTGGTTGGTTTGAGCTGGGCTTCTCACCATCTGCAGAGATTATGTCTAACTTATGTAAAGGCCTACCATAGTAACAACATCACCACAAGAGTGTCTGTCCAATTTAATTGGTCTATGCACAATAATCATGCATGTATGATTGAAAGTCAGACAAAGAATGTGAAGATAAAGTTAAAGTCTCAATCATAGTTAAAGTCACAGTAAAAGTAAGAGTTGAAATTGTAGGCTGGTGATAAAGGGAGGCTAAGATCTAGGTAATAAATGTTTGTCGAGTTAGGAAAAGTATCATATGCTGTAAGCGCGTTTCTCAACAACTAAGATAAAAACCAGAATATTTCATAATACACAATTTCTTCGCTAGGCAAAATAAGAAATAAATTTGTGAGAGTACTTCCCAAGTGTTTTTCAAAAGCTCTAAGAACAAAGTTGATGAAAATGGCCTAAGCCAAGTTCAAATTCTAAAACTTGAATATTAAAGATAAGTAACTTACTGTAAAATAAGTAAAACCTATCTATAATCTAAACGATTATCTTCATACACAGACAAATAAGAAAAAGAGGTTACTGCAAAACATGAGGGTCGACTCCACTCCCACGTTAATGAAGTGCTGCAATTACTGGACAACTCTGCACAGAAGACTCGAAAGAAAGAAAAGCCATTTGAGCTAGTGCTAGTGTAAAACAGTGTAATAAATCGATACGCCAATTATTGGTGATGCTTTTCTACCAACGACTACTAGATTAATTTTGTTTACAAAAATGGAATCCTAAAAAATCACAGATTTATCCACAGAGTTGTCAAATTATTATAAGAGAGTATGGCGAAAGTCTTAATACAAGGATTGTTTATGGTATTATTGACATATGATAAGGTTCTAAAACATATAAAAGGCTTTCAACATGACAGTTCGGAAGTATTTGCATTTTTAATGCCAGTTATTATCAGTTTAATCTATTTTTCTAGATCCAACTATCATAGTTGAAGGTGTTTTTCAGGAAAGTACACAATTAATTAATACATCAATAATTTGTAATAGAATCCCTCTGTTAAAGAGTTAATGTTATCTAAAAAAACTGATGAAATAAGTACAACGAGCATTCGGTCTGGTTCCTCAAGTAAAAACTCTTTTTTAATATAGCGATCAGTACAATTTACTTCAAAATAAATTATTGTGAAGCCTTATTTTTTCTAATTATATCACTAACCTTCAATTCAGAGAAGAAATAGTGGATGTTGCTAAATATGTTACATATATTTAAATCCTTTTCTCACTGTATTATCCGAATTTATAAGAATCTTGGTAATTTTTACCAGTGTAACAACCGGCAAGAACGTCAACTGTCAGCGAGTGTCACTTTAAATTTTGGCCACCCCGACATCAAACGTGCCGACGCAAGCCTTCACTTCTGTAATAGTGGTTATTCTGTGCTAACACCAGAACTTTAGAGACGTTGTAACCGAACTTCGATTTTAGTTCAAGGACGACTTACCCAAGTGCGAATCGGGTAAGTTCTGTATATAAATACGATCCCTAGACAATACTGGCTACCGCCAACGTCGCAACTGGAACAGTCCATCCAGCAAATAGTATAAGGATGGACCGTCCCAGTTACGGAATTAGTAACCACCAGGATTGGCAAAGTCAATACTCCAGGTGTGACACACTTAACATAAAACTAAGTAACTTCAAGCCAATTGTTACCGATACTCTTAAATAGGGGAGGGACATGACTATTACGGTGAATTTGAGTGTTGACACAAGTAGAGGTAGATTTGCTAGATTCTTTATAGATTTCATGATCCTCAAGTAAATTTAGTTTGAAATTGCAATTGAAAATATTGTGCAAGATGGTAGCGTTCTCCTAAGGAGGGAAATTATGATTATTTTACTTAAGATGATGACCAAAAGTAGACTTCTCAGGATATCTAATGTGTTCACGAATGCAAGTGTTTAATTTACTAGCAGTTTTTCCAATATAAGAGGTATTGCAATCGTTACAACAGAGTCTATAAATGCCACTTTTGTCAAGCAAATCTATCTCATCCTTAGTGTGAGAAAGTAAACGTGTATTAAATTAATATTTTTGAAAGAGATTTAAATATTTTAATTTTTAAACACATTGGCAATATCATTAGAAATTTTCCCTAAAAAGGGTAAAGAAAAATATTTGACAGTAGAAGAAGTTAAATTAGAACCAATAAAAGCTAGTTGAGATCTTTTTTTGAGATTGACTTTGTTAATAACTGAGTTAATGATAGTGGGGTTAAAGTTGTTATTGATGGCTAATTGTTTCAGCACATTAATTTCCTTGTTGAAATTGAGATGAGAAAGACGAACATTAAGTAAACGGTGTACATAACAATAGATAGCAGCTAGTTTATGTTGATAAGAATGACTGGAGTTGAAATTTATAAGATGGTCGGATTGAGTAGGTTTTCTATAGATGTCAAACTCTAATTTATTGTAATGGCGGCTGATAGTTAAGTCTAAAAAGTGAAGTGAGTTATTAACTTCAAGTTCGACTGTAAATTTAATTTTATGATAATTATTGTTGATAAAATCTAAGAAACCCTGAATCTCATCTACGTTACAATTCATGATCGCAAAGATACCGTTTACATATCTAAACCAGTGTAGTATTTTGTTATTGGAGTGATCAGAGAGAATATTGTTGGTTTCTAAATAGTCTAGGAACAGATCCGCTAATAAAGGACTAAGGGGGTTCCTCATAGCAAGGCCATCAGCTTGACGATAGATGGTATTTTTAAAAATAAAAACATCTTGATCAAGACAAACTTTTAGAAATTCTAGAATAACTGAAATGGAGAGTTGGTTAGTGTTGTTTTTTTATAAGTAGTTCGTTGATAATAGGGAAAGTCTCTATCCTAGGGACATTGGTAAATAAATTATTAACATCGAAAGATACCTACTAGTTTGAAGTTTACAGATAAATTAATATTTTTTATCCAGTTTTGACACATTAAAATGACTGTCAATTCCATAACAACAATAACAAATAAAGTTTTATTCACTAGCAACTAAAAGAGTGAGTTAAAATTTTTTTAAGAGACTAGTGACTTAAAAAACTTTTAAGTCACTATTAGTTAACCTAATAATGTACCTATATTACTGTTGACAGCCAAATGTGGAAGTCGCTATTTAGGTATCGATATTAGCACTCTTTAGGCATGTGTGCATATATTATGTAAAGCCAATATAATAAACAATGGAATCAGTCTAAAAGTTTTATTATAAAAATCAACTTGTAACAATAATTATGGAAACAATAAAAACTATAATACTTAATGGAAACTACAATGGAAACTATCTTTGCATAATTATTTTTTATAATCAAAATAAAAGTTACAGTTATTTAAATTATTAAACTGGAGCTTCATTTCGTTGTTTAATGGAATAGTTAGTTGCTCTGTAATATTAGAAACTACGTTTGAATGGATGGGTCCATTGTTAGAATCGATGTTTGTACCGATGGCGATGGGTTCATTGTTTAAATTGGAAATTTGTAATGTATTCTCCGATATATTATATTTATTATTGGCTACTGTCCCAGCTTTTTCAGGTGCACCTACTGCAACTTCATTAACCAATATTTTTCTTGAAATTTCTATTTTATTTCTTATAGACTGTTCAACATATCCTTCTGCAACTGAGTCAGAACGCCATTCTCCATGTCTTTTTAATATCGATAAATCAGCGCCTGATTCCGCCAGCAAAGAGGCAGAGGATCGTCTAAAACTATGTCCAGTATAGTCTCCCGCATTTTCTAAGCCAAGAAACTCTGCTATCTTCTGAGGCATATTGGAAAATGTGTTGAAACCTACAGGCTGTACCGTGCATTTTTCATTTTTATAGTTTAGGAATAGTCGTGTATGTGGTACATTTTGCGGGCGCAATTTCTTATATTTCTGAAACACATCAATTGCATTGATATTATTGCTTCCATTGACAACAGTGAATATTTTTTCTTTGTAAGTTTTAGTGTCGGAAATTTTTACCACTAATACATTTCCTCTGTCGTCAACATTATTAGTGGACATCGCTACCAGTTCGCAAATTCTGCAGCCTCCTGAAACACCCATTATCAAAGCTACTTTAAGCAGTAAATACTTGTCATCAGGAGCAGTATCTAAAAATTTTTCGACGTCTTCTCTATTAAATACATTTGATTTCTTAGGTCTATATCCCACTGATTGGTTCTTTAAAAATGCTTTCACTTGGTGAAATCTGAAAAAGTAACCTTTTATTAACTCAAACGTCTATTTTTTAATATAATTTAAAAACCTACTTGCTTATGTCCACATTTTCTTTAACGGACAACATCTTCTTAAGTTGCGAATAATAGGACCATAATGACGAAGACTTCACATTTTTTGATTTTTCAGATATGTATGCCATTATTATCTTCTCGTTAACTCCTTTAACCTGCTTTTTGTTTCGCCATTGTAGCCCAATCGGATTAGTATTTTAGATTCTGAAAAATTCGAAGCAGCAATTTTCCTTCGGAATTCGTTGAAGGGGGTCTCTGGTAGTCTAAATTCAAAAAGTTGGGATTCCAAAGTTGTCGTTACCTCCGCCATCTTGATTTAAAGGGTTATTTTTTGTATCTTGAATAACTCATTTATTTTCAATTTTACACGGAAAATAGTTTTTACAAAAGTTATTTAAAATTAAATTTCCTACAATTCTGCTTTTTTTTGTACGATCGATTTTTTTCGATTTATACCCGAAAAGAGGGGGTGAATTTTTGTTTATAGAATAACTCGTTTATTTTCAATTTTACGAGAAAAATTGTTATAAACAAAGTTGTTTAAAATTAAACTTCCTACAATTCTGTTTTTTTTTGTACGATCGATTTTTTTGTATTTATCCCTGAGAAGAGTGGGGGTGAACCTAAGTATTGTATTGTCACGTTTATTATTGATGTTGTACCATTATTTTTTCTGTTTGTTTTTTTTTGCTGATTTTCAAAAATGTTATTTGGTACAATTATGATTCCGATTTTTTCTAAAGTTTATATTGTTGGGTCGCACGTTCACGGTAAAGGAAAAGAGGGGTGTAAATAATCAGTTTATCGAACAGTATAATTTTTACGGAGCAACTGCCTCGTTCTTTTGGGGTTTACTGTATACCTGGAATTAAAAAGAAACGTGATAATACAATGATAAGAGTTTACCCCCACTCTTCTCAGGGATAAATACAAAAAAATCGAGCGTACAAAAAAAACAGAATTGTAGGAAATTTAATTTTAAACAACTTTTGTTTATAACAATTTTTCTCGTAAAATTGAAAATAAACGAGTTATTCTATAACCAAAAATTCACCCCCTCTTTTCGGGTATAAATTGAAAAAAATCGATCGTACAAAAAAAAGCAGAATTGTAGGAAATTTAATTTTAAATAACTTTTGTAAAAACTATTTTCCGTGTAAAATTGAAAATAAATGAGTTATTCAAGATACAAAAAATAACCCTTTAAATCAAGCTGGCGGAGGTAACGACAACTTTGGAATCCCAACTTTTTGAATTTAGACTACCACAGACCCCCTCCAACGAATTCCGAAGGAAAATTGCTGCTTCGAATTTTTCAGAATCTCAAGCCTGTTCTTCACCTAATCCGATTGGGCTATTGGCGAAAATGCATATACTCCTTCTCGTACAATGCTTTAGATTTATTGGGTACTATTTTTGCTAAAGCCTCATTTGCTGCATTTAACACTTCTTCTGGAACAAGTTCTTCGTTCACAAAATCTAAGATATCCATTTTTCCAAAATTTTAAACGAAAATTAACTCTTTTGCCGATGTTTTATATCGTAGATTTTAGTCAATAACAGTAATATTCAACTAACTATAAACAAAGTCTAAATAAACAAGCCCTGACAACGCCTAACAACCAGACTTAATATAAATTGCACCGACTACTTGTCAATTACATTGCCATAAATGGTTGTTAAATACAAAATTAAATTTAAAAAACACCTATATTTTGATATAAAAATGTCAAAATTGGATAAAATATTGTATACGCCTCGTAAGTTAATTAATTTTTATTCGCTCGGAAGAAATTAAGATCGCTCGCCTAGAGGCTCGCGATCTAATTTCTTCTCGCGAATAAAAATTCATTTAACTCACTTGGTGTATAAATATCTATTAATTTGTTAATTAAATCGATCGAATTTAAGAATATATATTTAGATTTATAGTTATGAGAAGTGCTGACAAAGTTATTAGGAAATTTAGCAAAAGTAGACACAGGGGTATTGAATAAAGTTACAACCGGTCTCATGGGAGTATCTAATTTATGAATTTTAGGGAGGCCACATACAGACGGGACAAATAAGAGTTTTTAAGAATAAAATTGTTGAAAAAGGTTGTACCCCTATCGGAGAAAAATTGTTTATGTTTCAAAAGAGTAGATTTTAAATAATTGAAGACAACAAAGTCATTATTAATCAAAATTTCCTTAACTTTACGAAGATGGTGTGTTACTGATTTTGAGATTTTTATTTCCATTTAGATAAATATTTACTAAGGTGATTTTCAATTTATTATAAGCGAAAGCATTATTAATCAAGTCAGATCATTTCTTGGATTTAACAAGTTTTCATTGGACACTATAGACTATCAATTATAATTTATTTATGTTTGAATCAAAATTTGTGGGAAAAAATACTTACCGATTCTCAATGATAACAGATTGCCTATATGCATTCCCAATTTTAATCATTCCAAAATCTATACATTTATGTATGAAACCGAATCTTGGCAAGGCAACGGTTGCAGTAATAATTATTGGTATGGTGGCTCCATGAGAAACTGCCAAATATAAGATATCTCGTATACATTTGTCGTCATAACCCATGGAATTTGATGCTTTCATACTAGGCCTGAGCATTATGTGCATTGGTAAAGATTCATTATAGTTAAGTACTGTAGGTTTATATTCTATTGACAAGTCGTTTGCATACAAGGATAGCAGGTTTGATTTGAGTACCTATTAACATAAAATGCACGAAAATAATGGCTCTGTCACGAAATAAGGCGTATCAGAACAGAGCCTAAACGAAACCGTTAAAATAGCGTCAGTCAAAATAACGCCGTACTTGAACAGAACCTTATCGAAATGACATCTATTAAAACAGCGCGTTTCAAACTAGCGATTCAGCGAACTAGGCCACTATTTTAATTAAATTACCTAACCTGTACGGCCTGGAGCCACTTAATTAACCTGTGGGTCAGAAGCCATTTAAATTTTACCGATCGCTCCCGAAAAAGGTATTTTTTTTTTCATTTTATGCAAAAAAATTGCGAAGCAGTTCGTGATGGCTCTGGGCCGCACAGGTTAAGTAAATGAACAGTGCGGTTTTTATTATTTATTTATTATTTAAATAAACGCTATTTTGGTTAGGCGCTGAATCGTTACGCACTATTTTGAGTAAGCGCTCTTTTGAAACGCGCTATATCGTTCGGCGCTATTTCGATAAGACACATTTTTATTTTTCAGTTGAATAAACTGAACAAACAGCATAGCTATAATAGTAGTTTATAAATAGGTGGCGAGTTCCGGAAATGTAAACACAATTTAATGTTATTGACGCTGTGAGGCGGTTGTTTGATGGCTAAAAATAAACCAGAAAACAGCTCCCAATACACTTTTTAGGAGTACAGAGGCTGGAATGCTTTTGTTCACTAATAGTTTCCATTAAAATCATCCTTAACCTTCCACCCCTTAACCTAGTCATTAAGGGAAAGACGAGAATGAGTGCATACAGGCTGGATATTTCTAACAACTAGAACCCACTGGGAAATTATAACATGCTATTTTACTTTGCATAAGGAAGAGAATAGATTAATTTGAAAGGATCGTTTCAGATCTATTGTGGGACTTTGTTTTTTAGAGGATATTGTCTAGTTTGGTCTTTTCTATTAGACATTGGCTCTCGCATGAAGCTCCATGCGCCTGGCTTTTCTGCGCCAAATGTTAGAGACCTCAATCTAGCCAAGCCTTCATACTGGCACAGGACAGGGATTGAGTTTCTTCTTATTCTTCACAGAACGCGCACAATGTTGCTTCTTCTGCTGGATTGATGACAATGTCCGGCAAGAAGACTTACTGTTATCCTAATGATTTGACGTTTTTGATTCATTAGTTCTTTCGTGAACTTGGCTGATGATTCCTTGATGAAATATTTGGCCTGTCTCAATCTAGGATAGTTGTTCCACCATTCCTAAGACTCTTTTTGCATCCATTGTTTGATGGATGCCTGGATGCCTTACATAATGCGTTAGCAACTCTATAGAAGGGTTTGGACTTGTCATGGCCTTATCTGAGCCTTTTCGAGCTAATTTGTCGGCCTTTTCGTTGCCCTGATATCCTTCATGGCATAAAACCCAGGCTAGGGTTACCTTATTTTGACTACTTAGCTCTGCCAGGTCTTCTAGGCCATCTTTCATCAGTCGTGATTTGCTTTCTGGTGAGAGAATTGCCTTTAGAGCCACTTAGTTATCAGAGTAGATGGCAATAGTTTTGCCTAAAACTTGCTGATTTATTATTTCTCTTGCGCAATGTTTGGCTATTATTTCAGCCTGGAACACTATTGCATATTCTCCTAGACTCAGCGAAATCGTTGTTTTTGACTTTGGTCCAAAGATATCAGCACCGGCTACTTCCTTGGTTTTTAAACCGTCCGTTTAATACTTGCTGGTATAGACTCGTATGGTCAACGCTACGTAGTAGTTCGCTTATTCGGTTTTTTTCTGCCGTACTCTGTGAATAACGGACCTGGTTTCTCCTTGTATGAAGTTGTGCAGTGGCGTGAGGTCTAATAGTACCTCCATTGCTGCAGTTGGCGTAGTACGCATGGCTCCAGTGGCATGCATACATACAGGCGAATTGCTGATTGTCGGTGAGTTGACCTATTGCACTTGGCTGTGCAGTCTTGGTTACCCACGCCACTGCGCCATAGATTATCATGGTCTTATCAACGATGTGTATAACCATATGGTCATTTTGAGGCTTAGACCTTAGTTTTTTTCCATATATTCTTCTACAGATAATGGGAGCTATTGTGGCTTTATGTTGATTCTACGTCAGCCTTTGGTCAAATATGACTACGATGTATTTGGTTTCTGTGACAACCATGTTATTTAGTACTAGTGGTCTGATTACTGTAAGTACCCTTTTTTGTGAACGGTACAACTGTTGTTTTTTGTGCATTTAAAAGTTTCTCCTTTTTGCTGTTGTTCACTATGTTTAGAGTAAGACTGTGCCTGAAAGTCGCCCCGTATCGGTCATTGCTAGGTCGTCTGCGTATCCTAGGCACTATTAGCCTTCTTTGGACAATGTTTTGAGTAAATCGTCTACTAGAACTGACTACTATAACAGCATTGGAGATAGTATTTTTCCTTGTGGGCAGCTTCGTGTAACTTTTGCCTGTATGGTTGCCTTTCCTAGAGTGGATAAGGTGATCCCATTCTCTAGGTTAGCAGTGATCCATTAGCATATTGTGACTGGGACGTTTATCTGTTCTAGAGCCTTCGTAATTGACCTGGTTGAGATATTATTGAAAGCTCCTTCTATATCTAAGAAAGTTGCTATTGCAATTTTTTGTCATTCATTGACTTTGAAAGCAGCCTGTTTAGATCGTCCAGCGGCTAGGTCAGTTGATTTTCCTGACTGCATATTGGTTGGGATGGAGCCGATTTATATTTTGTATCTCGTCCCTGATATACCTGTCTATCAATTTTTCTAGCATTTTTAGTAAGAAGGAGGATAGGCTTATAGGCATTATTGCTGGGATATATCTCCAGGCAATGCATGCTCTAAAGATTTTGGAGCAGAATTGAATATACTTCATCTGGCCCCGGAGATTTGTATGGGTTGAATTTGTTGATGGTCCAACTAATTATGCATGGTCTTGTGATTTTGGAGGCCAGCTACTAGTATATTGGAGTTGTCCTGATCCCATTTTGACTGTAGCTCTCTTGGTTTCCAGAATCTAGACCTATTTGGATGGTTGAGACCGAGAAGTGCACCTGAGTTAGTATTTATAGACTTTCCTCTAGTATTGTAGTATAGGTATCGTCCTTTTTTTTTAAAAAAATCTGACTTGACTAGATATCTTTGGATTCTAGTGCTTGCGATGGTCTCTGATAACTTCCTCCATGAGTTTCTTTTAGCCTAGCGCACTTCTTTGTTATACTCTGTGAGCCTATTTTTATAAGTCCTGTGTGGAGTTGGCTGTTAAATTCTCAAACTATTTAGGTGTTTATTCAACCAGAATGTCTTTCTCGTTTGGTATCTCTTTTTCGGGACCGTTTTCTTGGTAGGTATCAGGTAAATGATCTTATAAATATGGGATCAGATCACATTCACATATTCTTGCATCAACTGACATCCTTTCTTCCACTATTTTCATAGTTCTATAAACGTCAAAAGTTATGTGTTACGGGTGCAGCTGACCTTTTTTTTTTTTAACCTGACGTCCCTAATTTAAGACAAAAAATCAAGTTGTTTAAAATACTTTTTGAACCATTTTTTTACATATTCCACGTGGCCCCCTAGTAACTTCCACCGAAGAGCGCCAGCTGCCTTTTACTTTCATTGTCTATCAAAGTTTATTTATAACTACAGTTAAGAATCTAGCAACATAAAAATCGCCAGCTGCTTCCAGAATAGTAGAGGTGAATGCTAATATAGACACGAGTTTATGAGATACGCTTATGATCAGTAAAAAAGTGAGCAGATCCGTATGAAGAGGTTGTCAAAATTTAAAAAAATATTTCGACTTTGACACCATATATGTTTTTCCACGACATTTTACAAAAACATATTACCCAATTCTCATATATACTTGTCTAAATAATCTATGGATGCACTATTCCATTAATTATGGTCGACTCTGCGTTTATGCTTTCGTGTTTAGGGCGAGGTGCATTTGATAGTAAAAGGCCTATAAAATATTTAAAAACATTATTTTGATTCACACATGCATACAAACTACAAGAATGAAATTTATCTACGACAAAACATAAAAAAACATATTTTTACCTTTACAATTGCAGGTTCTGGACAAATATTGGTAATACGTAAAGAAAATACTACTGATGTATCTACTATGACATTGCCAAATTCCAACCTGTAAGCAGGTACTTTAAAATCTGGAATGATTCTGCATTTACGAGTGATGCTATGTTTCTTTAATTCATCGTAATTGATGCATAGTTGATCGTTTAAAATTGTTTGTTCTACGGCAAGATCTAAGTCTCTTACTGATGGCATTGGATCCTGAAAATATCAATAATTAAGACATCAAATCGGGATCAGTTAGTTTCATCCTTAAGAAGATTTATAGTTAATTTTGAAATTATCCCAAATATTATAAAAAGAACTTACATCGCGAAATATGATCTCCCAGTCTTCGTCTTGTAAACTCGTAAATTTGGGATCCATTCGATCTTCAAATTCTATTGAAGCGTGAGACATTACTGAAGAACGAGACATTGCCGACGCACGCGACATTCGTTCGCTTCTCAAACCACCAGCAACATTTCTCTTACGCGGCAATTCAGATAAAAAATATCTTTCATTCGCACTCGCTATACCCCGGTAACATAATTTTCGATATCTAAGATGCAACTCCTGTCTAGGAATGTTGATTATAACTTGAGAAAAAACTGCGTAGCCCATCAATGGAATTTTTATGGGGTCCAAAAATGCTATCTAAAATAAAAGGATGTGCACCTAAATCAGAATGTTATTATGTAAGATGTGTTACAACAAAATAATGAGACTAGCCACACTAAGAGCGATCTCGCAACACTGCCGACTTTCCCTTGTAATGGCTTGGTCCTGAGAAGAATTGATTACAAACCTAATTGACTGGCTTCAACAATAAGTCTTATTCTATTTTAAGATGGGATGTAAGAAAAGATCATGTTTTCTCTTACACACAGTTGATAAGATGAAACTTTTTGTTCTACATTAAAGCAATATTTAGTGATATGGGTATTTCTCTACTAATTGTACATTACCCCATACAACACTGTTATAGACAATTTTGTAAAATTTCACTACAGGGACTGTTATCTTATCCAGGGGATTGTTACTATTATCCAGAGGAGTGTTATGATAGAAAAAAATATGTATTTTTAATCAATGTAAATAAAAGTTTTATTTTATTTATTATACCTCATCAAAATTAACTTATGTTACAAAGTAATAATAACTTTAAAATAGTAACCTTTTTAAAGCAGTACCAAAAAATTTTAATTATACTATTCGGTGATACAAAGTTTTTTTTGTAACTATATATTTTAAATTGGTATCATTGGCATTAATAACGAAATCAGTTTGCTTTAAAAAAATGTATCATAAACTTTAATTTATATTTAAAAATTGTAATCTAATATCGAGAAATCGCAATTTTTTTAAAATCAACAGGTATATCTGAAAAATAAGTGGCTGAAATAATTTTAAAACTCGGAAACAAATCTCAAAAATCCCCCTACGAATTATTAAGATCATTCCTGAACTCCAAAAGTAAAAACACATACTTGCAGATTTGAAAAAAGCCTGTCGTCGCTCGTATTCGAATCCAGACATTTTTGTTCTGTACACAATTGCCCTACCTCTAGACACTTTAGCAGCTGTACTCAACCTTTTTTCTTTCGGGCCACATAAATCTGCTTGTTATGCTACACGGGCTGCAATATTTTTGGGTGATAACTAGAGTTACCACCTTTTTGTTTGAAATGTAAATAAAGGACAATGGGTGACGATAAGAATCTGATTTAAATATAAAAAAAGTCATCATGTTGATTTGAGTACTCAGGTGTTTTAAAATAATATCAACTTTTACAAAAATATGAATAGGGACAATATATAGAGATTAAAAAATATCACAGTCAAAAATACACGATTGATGTATCAAAAAATATATAAGGTACTTACATAATAATAATAATGACAAATAATAATAATAATAATTGCCGTCCTTACCATGCACAAACTCTGTTTTTGGGGTTAAAATTCAATCGTAAAGGGGTGCATTGGGACAGTATTAATATTATACTTAAAATGGCACAGTTTTTAATAAACTCATGAACAAATATTAAATACTTTGCTTTATACGTACACTTATCGCAAAAACCCTATACGCTACATAGCATTCCGTGGAAAAGGTGTATGACCTCGACTTAAGCTTCCCTATGAGATGTGACCGTCCGGTAGGAAAGACAATACAAAAATGAAATCGGATTAATTGACTCTTAGTTCGTGGCTGTTTCGGTGGTAATCGGGACTTACCAAAGCTCCTCTATTTACATTTAAAACCCGGTCATACATTGCAAAGAAACGTAACGCGTAGCTATTTCGTAAATGAACCGACATGCGTTTCCTGGTGGGCTGTTGTCAGGCTGTGTAGTTTATTCCTTTCATATTTAAAAATAGTTTTTACTTATAACTCACTAATAGCAATAAGTTTTATTAATTAGAATAGTTTTGAGATATACATCGCACATTGAAAACAAAAGTGACACTTTACAAAAATTTAAAATTTTCACATGAGCATTTTTAACTTTTAATATTAATTTATCCCACAAAGTTTACTCTTAAAACACTACTCATAGAAACTCTTTAGATGTTAATGGAACTATGTATTATAGTTTTAATTCATTTGTTAACCAGAAAGTTTAAAATTAAAATATTAAATTAAAAAACGGACTCTAAACGGATTTTTTTGTATAGTGTCACTTTTGTTTTAAAGGTGCGACATATTGCGACACATCAAGCGTCCCCACCAATTCATTTTCGCACCTAGTGTAGTGTTTGCAACTCCGACGCATTGTGGGCAGAGATGTTGCAATATTTCCCGAAACATTTCTAATAGTAAATCTCTAAATAAAATGACTTGTAACAAAACAAAAACGTATAAAATGTGTACAAAGTAGAATAATCTATTTTAACTGCAGACTTGATATTTTAGCAGCACCTATTTTTATACCATTAGAGGGCATTTTTGTACCTAGGGTTTTTACATACATACGCTTGCTAAATAACAATTTTGCAAATACTAAGATAAACTATGGCAAATACCATTATAATTCCTGCAAATAAATGCAAGGATTTTAAAAGCGTTAAACGTGACACCACCGCAATTTAAAATAACTTTGTTTCATTCATACTATACGTCACGGACGTCACGTATAGTATTTTATCCATCGATAGTTTGCGACGTTGCGATCCAGTAAATTGTTGCATATTGGGTGTTTTTGTTAATCTTTAGACTTTTTTGGAAAAATTTCGGCTTGTGTATAGCTAAGAACATGGTTCGCGAGTGCATTTTGAGCAAAAAACTGGAAGTATCTTTTCATAAGTAAGGTTAAGTGATGATGTATTGCATAGTTCAGTGGTGTAGATTTAAATATTTTTGCCATAATATCACATGTATTATCTACTTTTGTATTACTATTATTTTCTTTGATCTTTCAACATTATTAATTTCGCAAAAAATTGTAATTATTAGAAACACTTTAGTCTGGACTATAGTGGTAAATAAATATGCTTATGCTTGATTTTTAGATTCCCAACTGAAAGGCATACAAGAAATATTTGGCTATCACTTGTAGGACTTGAAGAAAATGAAGGTATCTAAAAATGAGTGTTATGCTCGAAGCATTTTGATCCTAATGATATTCTTCAAAAAGCAAATATCTCAAGCCTGGAGCACTGCCAAAACTACCCAGCTAGCACATAACGTTGCCAAGACTTTCGGCGATGTTGCACTAAGGGAACGTAATAACATTACTATACAACGTAAATGCAACGTTCATGAGAAGTTGTTGAGGGAAATCAAAACCTCGCAAAACTTCTATTTGTTATTTACCTAGTTAACCTACCTGTTATGTTAACATAACGTAATAAAGTAATTTGCTAAAAAGAACAAGAACTGTTTATGTCAATTGTCACTTGCCAATGGTTCTTGTCATATGTCATGTTTGTTTTTTTTAATTTGCAGAATTTCTTTTATAATTATTATTAAAAACATTTTAGTAGATCCTCTATAAAATAGAAAACTATTTTCTGAACCATTTTCTTCGTTTTAGATTACAATGCCTGTTGTAAATTTTATCAAAATGTCCGGGAATATTTGGATCATATTTTTGTAGTTTTCGACAGAATGAGCTGGAGCTGGTTTATAGAATTATAAAAATGTCCGGAAATATCTGATAACTTTGTTAGAAGCTAGATAGAAGGACTTGGTTTATGAAATTATAAAATGATGCCCTCGAGCATACATCAGAATATCTTGCTAAAAAACATGAGTTGTTTTTTTTATAGAATCTTCATACTAACTTGGAAATCCATAATTATGCATAAAATTTGTGAAATTCTAAAAAAAAATAATTAGAGGTTTTATTTAAAACAACAAAGTAAGACAAAATTACCTAAAAATAAGTGCAACGATTTAAACTTGAGTATATTTTTTTACTTTCTATATAATTTCCTTCAATAATAGTTAAACAAGTAGGTCAATCTCTTTTTTATTCAATATGTAGTTAGAATAAAATAATTTTTGTTCACCTTTGTATAAATAATAAACTAACAAAATAAAAATATATAAATATCTATACAAAAAAAAAAAGTTAAAAGGTTTGATTTTAAAAAGATGATATATCTCTGTGAGTACAGGTAAGCAATCTGGAACCTCAGCTATCTCATGATATATACCTAAGTCATTGTTGCAATCATCTATTATTCACAGATCTAGTTTTTTTTGCATCATACAATTGCCATCTTGAAACGTACCTTATATAAATATACTTTTGTACAATCGTTCACTGTTTAAGCTACTAGTGAACCTTTGCAATATTGATACCTTATTATTACTATTAAGCAAATTTTGTCCAATCGTTCAGTGCTTTATAGGTGGCTTCTTCTATACATGTGTAACTGCATTTGAGATATACCTACCTCAACTTTTGTGATATTACTACTTGATTTCAAGAACATTATAATAATAAATTTATATAAATATTTTGTTTTATTTTATTTGAAATTTCCATGTCTCGATTGAGTTTTTACTATACCTCAATTTCAGCCTCTCCGTATTACATTACACAAAGAACAATATAGTGTGTCCATGGATGGACCTAATTATACTTGTAAAAATATTTATTTTAAATTAAAAAAAGTTATTTTTCCAAATTTCCTAATGTGAATCGAATTTATTTAACAAGTAAATTATGAAGAATTACTTTTTTAATTTAAAATAAATATTTTCACAAGTATAGTTAAGTCCATCCGTGGACACACTGTATAATGCAGTAGAGCTAATTCACATTATAACATCTATAGAAAGTTTCAGAGCAACTTTCAGGGTAAGTACCGTAAAAGTGCTAGTGTGATGTTTTCCGAACTTCACTTTTTAACTTCTGTGAGATGTGCTATAAAAGTCTTGCCGTTGCGGACATTCGGTGGTTGCAGGGATATTAGGGTTACATTAAAAGTACATTGCATGTGAGCTTAAAGAGCCTAAAATTGCAGCTCATTAACGTAGATGGGATGTTTTTGTGCTAGCTGGGTAAGTTCATTGTTTCGAGAAAGCTCATTTAGGTAACTAAAAACGTTCTTAATTATGTTTCGGAAATGTTCATTTAAGTGTTTATCCTTTAAGATGAAAGTTAGTAGTTTATCTTACAAAGAAATTTTTATATTGTACGTTCTTTAAATTTTTTAAGTGCTTAACAAGGACAAACTTTTTTATGAACTCATATTACATGCCGCTTTCTTTGATTATTTTCATGAACTACCTTATTCTTAATCAAAATGTATACTTACCTTCACATTAAAAGTTCTGAATACTCTGTTACAGCTCTGAAATCAGTATCAGTATTTTTACAGCTCTAGTAAGAAACCAGAAGATAATTTATCTATGCCGCACACATTTATGGATGATAAGTTAGTTTACTGCCTGGTTTAACAAGTTAAAAACTATCAATGGATAGGTTTATTGTTGTACAGTTCTACGCGTTTCATTTAAAATCCCTACCTTGTATATAAGTATGGTAAATTTATTGATTTAATAACTTTTATAAATTTAGTAGTGTTAAAAATCTAAATTTTGATTTAAAAATCTCTCATTTACCAATTTGTAAAACTGTTCAAATTTTAACCCCAAAATTAAATTCGTAAATTTGTTTAAAATAAATCTTAATTTATTTATCTTGTTTTTATTTTATTTATTTTATTTTATTTTATTTAACATCTTTATATGTAATAAAATGTATTATTCTTGGAAAAAAATAGTGTTTTTAAGCTTTTTCCTACATTCCACTGAACTTCATACCCTTGTACCAAATCCAATCGGTTTTAAAGTTTAAACCATTATAAAGTTTATTGCACACCATATCGGTTAGTATTTCATTATTTTTTTAGAATTATTTATGCTTTTATCTTTAATAAGATACGCCACTGGTATTAACAGACTTTTAGTTGCGTAAAACAGCAGCTTTGCCAGACGAGATTTTTGATTACAGTCTGTCTTCTTTTTTCCGATGATTGGGACCAAACAGAACATACTTTATGAATGAAATGCATCATCTGTTGTTTCTTTTATCTGAGGGACTTACTGTATTAGAGCGTTCGCTAGCCGTAAGTGAATATTTTTTAACCATAAGTAAAAGTTAACTAATGATAAATATATGTGATTCTGTGGTTATTGTTATCTTGTTTACTTATTACAAAAATATGTGTTTAGAAACATACTTTTACTTATGGTTATTGATTTATTTTTTGATATAGTTAATAAAATAACTATGGCAATTGTATTTTTTTCAAGTAAATAATATATTTAGCCTTGTTTTTCCGTGTACTGCTTTTTGACTTAGGAGAGCAGTATAATATGCCTAACTTATACAATTTTTGTTTTTAAAGAAAAACATTTTAAGGTTGGAATAATATTGACGTGAACTGGTGGGGTTATATTCGTCGCATTTAAAAGTGACTGGTTACTTTTAAAAATGATCGCCAGCACTAATTTAATGAGAACGCTAATAAATCAGATTTGTGAATAAGTTGTAGGCAACCTCTTTCGGTTACTATGCGATCCAATAGAGAGTGATAAGTAAAGTTGTTTTTCTATTTCGTTACGAAAAATGGAATAACAAAAGAATCATTCACAAATAATTCGTGCCTTCAGGACAATTTGTGAATCAATTCCTTAAAAGTCTCAGGAAACTAGAGTTTCGCGTCAGACTGCACATTTAATCGCCCTCTAGCGGGATAAAAACTACTACGTATTATAGAGTGTGATACTACAATGTGTAGTACATCATTAAAAAAGTAATTTTATGGGAAATTTAGAAACATGACTGTTCACTGAAATACTTTTAATTGTACCGCCGTCTATCGGGATAAAAAACTACGTATTTTAAAGTGTGACACCTTATTTGAAAGCAAATTTAATTACTTATTCAGTGTACCACATAACATTAATTAATAACATAATATTAATATAAATATCCATATTGCACTTTCAATAGTTTGAAAATTAGTCATGTATTATTTTAAACCTTATTGCTAACTTTATTTTGTTGCAAGTGCAATATGGAAATATTTTTATTAATATTATGTGGTGCATTGAATCCGTAATTAAATTAGCTTTTAAATGAAGTGTCACACTTTATAATACGTTACAGATTTTTTTATCCCGATAGAGGGCGCTAAAATTAAAAGTATCACAATAAACTGTCATATTTCTGACTTTGCCATAAAATTACCTTTTTAATGATGTGCCGTATATGGTACATTCCTTATTTAAAATTAATGGATTGGAGACGTGGAAGGGAGGAGGTTGACACGTGACAGATGTCTGTATTGAAAAAATGTATTTAATTTGGAATAAAAATCAACCTGTTTTAGCATTTTCTAAAAATCCAATGATTAATGTCGAAAAACAGGATGAAACTGTTTTGAGTGACCCACTCTGTATATCAAGAATGGCTAGATTTATCGAATTAGTTCATAGAACAAAATTTGCTTAAAAATGATTTTTTTACAATATGCGCTACATAAGAAAGATGCTCCCATCGAAAAAAAATTATTGAGCGCAGCGCCATCTACATATTGACCTATTCAAAATTAATTTATATCTAAAACCGAAGCTCTCTTAGTGCTCTATGAACTGGCTTTTACAGAATTAAAATATCTCTATTACTTACCAAAATATCCGGCCTGGGAGTTTTTATTGGTACACCCTGTATAATAATAAAACTAGTTTTCAAATAATAAAATTTGTTTTATTTCTGTAGTTAATTGGTGGTTGACAATAATAAATTATTGAAATATATTGAACCACCCATCTCAAATTTTGACGAATTAAAATAAATAATGTACATATTATTTGAAAAATTATATTTAAATAACGATTCGAGAAAGACTGTTTTCAAAGTTAAAAATAACATACATTACCCATTTTTTGCATCTGGAAATTCTATTCCAAATAATATCTACAAAATTTGTTTTAAATTCCCTCGAAATTAGGTATAACTGGTTCAATAATAATTCTATAATTTATTAAATGAGAAGGTGTAATTAAGTGGAAAAAAATATTTTTTTAATTCAATGTGAATTATTTGTGTTTAAAGTGAAATTATTATTTGAACCAATAAGAATTAATATTAAAATATTGTCCTAATGATTATGGTGATCTTTTCAATTAAAAAAATCTAAAAATTAAAGGGTATACGATACGTATTTGATTCGATAATACTAAAGTTCTTTTTTTATACAAGGCTTTAGTTTATTCAATAATGCAATAATTATACCAAAAATATAATACTTCACCCAAATTATATTATATTCTGTTGCAAAGAAAGAAACGTTTAAACCAACAATAGGTTCCACTGAAATAAAAGAAAACTCTTGTCGACATCCAAACAAACACTATTTTTAAATATTCCGTTGACAACCAATGAGATATTATTATTGTAACGGTTTGGCTCTACGGACGAGACAGTGCCAGGGTTTCCCACAACAGTACGAGACAACGAACCGTCAAGGTGACAGGAAACCCAACCTACAATCGGGCAGGCTGACAGAAACTTGGAGAAAGTGTGAGGAATGATCGAGAACGGTCATGGAAGCGGTTACCATGGATTATTGATGATATGACACGGTCAATTTTTAGTGGAAGATAGAAAGCCGGTCAGCGCGTGGCGGATCAACGTTTCAATTGTAAATAGTAATAATTGTAAATAGTTTACGCGTTGGGATAGTTATTTTGTACTTTAATTAAATAAATAGTTTCAACCCACACTCGTGTTACAATTGGTGTCAGGTGTGGGGTGAAGAAAGAAGATGTCTAAGAAGATAAATCAGTTGCTGGTTGCAGAGCTCAGAAGAGAGCTAGAAGAACTTGAGCTAGACACGACGGGACACAAGACGGTGTTGGTAGCACGTTTGAGGGAGTACTACGAAAGTCGAGGTGACGATCCTGATGCCATAGAGTTTGAAGATCCCTCCCTGAAGGCTGTGAAGTCCTTTATCCACGCCGAGCTTGCCGAAAAGATGTCCAACCTGTCCACCGAGATGTCCCTTCAGTCTACGAGGGTTAGTGAAAAAGTATCCAAGCTCTCCACCGAGATGTCCAATCAGCGAGATGAGCTTGCAGAAAAGATGGTTAACCTGTCTACGGGGGTTAATGAAAAAGTTTCTAAACTCTCCACCGAGATCTCCGATCAGAGAAATGAGCTTGCTGAAAAGATGACCAGCCTGTCCTCCGAGATGTCCAGCATGTCCACCGAGGTTCATGAGGTTAATGAAGAAGTGTCCAACCTCTCCCGGGCCATGGCTAACCAGGCAGCAGAACTGCGAGCAGAAATTTCCCAACAGGAAGAAAGAATATCCGGTGTGATTGCTCAGCAGGAAGAAAGAATAACCGGTGTGATTGCTCAACAGGAAGAAAGAATATCCGGTGTGATCGCTCAGCAGGAGGAAAGAATATCCGGCGTCGAAGAAGAGATCCAGAAATTACAAGATTTCCTGTCCAATCCGCCACCTCCTGGAAGCAGAGAACAGGAACCCAACCCCGTGGTAGAAAGGCTGGAGAGCAATCTTTCAACTCTCGAGATCAAGCTCCATGCGATCGAAGAACGATTCTCCCGCCAGTCTTCAAGAGGTGAAGATCGACGAGACTTCGGCGCTGTAGGTGAGACCAAAGCCAGAATGAAGCCACCTACCTTCGACGGCAAGACCTCCTGGCCCAACTATCTCAAGCAGTTCAACGCAGCGGCCGACGCTAACGGATGGTCCCCTGGGGAGAAGGCAGTAGCACTCACAGTTGCCCTACGTGGTGATGCTTTAGATGTCCTGCAGACCCTCCATGCCGACGAGTCCAAAGACTTCGATCAACTGGTGAAGCGTCTAGAGATGAGGTACGGCCAAGCACACCTGGAACAAGTCTACCAGTCCCAATTTAAGAATAGAAGACAGAAGGCAGGTGAGTCCATCCAGGAGTTCGAAGCCGACGTTGCACGGATGGTACGCTTTGCCTATCCCTCGGCCCCTGAAAGCGTACTCGAATGCCTAGCTGTCCAAGCGTTCGTCGATGGAATGAGAGACCAGGAGTTGCAGAGAGCACTGCGCCTAGCCCGTCCCAAGGTCCTGGTGGATGCACTGTCAACGGCGTTGGAGTTTGAAGCAGCAACTGCAGCGTCCCGTGCCCATGACCGAGTCCGAGCCGTCACCAGCCACTCCAGCGAAGAGGAACACCATGGAGAGTCCAACAGGGAGATCCTAGAACAGCTGGTGAGCCTGATGAAGACTATGGCGACGAAGAAGAGGAGATCAGTACGATGTTGGAGCTGCGGAGAACCTTATTCACGTCAGAAGTACATGCCAGCATCGTGACAAGACCACCCAAAATGACCCCAGGCAGCCGGAAAACTAGAACGGGTCGACTCCAGGAGGGCGACATCGACCCGAAATAGCCTACAAGACCCTCTCCTCGTCCTGGCTTCACTGAGTCACCGTCCCAGCAGCATCTATGTAGACGGCACCGTAGACGGCAAGAGGTATTCAATGCTGGTGGATACCGGAGCAACGAAGACCATCGTCCGCCGAGGAGTCGCCAGGAAACAGAAGATGTCACCCACCAGGTGGCGATTACGAACCGCTACAGGGGAAGCAGCCAAGGTCCACGGTGAGGTAGACGTAAGAATACAGTTTGGTTCCACCCATGTTTCACACCCTGCCTTGGTAGCCGACATCGAAGAGGACGTCATCTTGGGAATGGACATTATGGATATCTATGGCTTCCAGTTAGACTTGAAGCAACGAGTCATCCACATCGGCGCCGAAGAGTTGATTCTGCACCAACGTGAGACAGCCGTCGCAGAGGTAATGCTAGCCAAAGACGTCGAACTCCCAGCAAGATGTGAGTCCATAACCGTAGCTCGTCTGAACGGGTCCATCCAAGACGGAATTCCAGCCATGGTGGAGCCCAGAAACCACGACCAGGAGCTAGGAAGAGGCATCCTCGTTGGTAAGGCACTAATCAAGTCCGCAGCAAGTGTGCCTGTTCGTCTCATCAACATCAACGACCATCCAGTCACCCTCAAGAAAGGCGCTCAAGTAGGAACTTTCGAGCCAATAACAGCAGTGATTCACCAAGGGATTGCTGAGGAAGAACGGAAGTCAGACAAACTCGGACAGATCCTAGCCACTGTCGGTCCATCCCTGTCTCAACAAGAGAGGAAGAAGGTGAGAGACCTAGTCAACCGCTACCGTTCCATTCTGGGTTCGACGGATGGCAGACCAGGAAGAACCAGCATAGTAAGACAAAATTGACACTGGTGAGGCGCGCCCTATCCGCCAAGCTGCTCGACGACTGCCCCAAGTCAAGAAGGAAGAGGCGGAGAGAACGCTCCAGGAGATGGTGAAAGACGGAGTGGTTGAACCTTCCAGCAGCCCCTGGGCCTCTCCCGTAGTACTGGTGAAGAAGAAGGATGGATCAACACGATTCTGCGTCGACTACCGCAGGCTCAACGATGTCACTAAGAAGGACAGCTACCCTCTGCCAAGAATCGACGACGCCCTAGATGCACTAGCGGGTTCCAAACTGTTCTCTACCCTGGATCTGAAGAGTGGTTATTGGCAGGTAGAAATGGATCCCGCCGACAAAGAGAAGACGGCGTTCACCAGCGGAACTGGTCTGTGGCAGTTTACAGTCCTTCCATTTGGTCTTTGCAACGCTCCAGCCACTTTTGAACGACTGATGGAAAACATCCTCAGGGGTTTATCCTGGAAAACCTGTCTCGTTTATTTAGATGATGTCATCATATTGGGGCGGACGTTTGACGAACACCTGCTAAACCTCGAAGAGGTTTTCAAGAGACTTCAAGCTGCAAACCTGACGTTAAACGTAAAAAAATGCCACCTGTTCCAAACCGAGGTCAGCTACCTAGGACATATAGTTAGCAGAGAAGGTGTCGCCGTAGATCCAGACAAGATTCACGTAGTCGAGCAATGGCCAGTCCCCTCCGATAAGCACCAACTGAGAAGCTTCCTTGGACTTTGCTCTTACTACCGCCGCTACGTTAAGATGTTCGGAGACATCGCCAAGCCGTTGACCCGATTGACTGAGGAAGGTAGAAGCTTCAGCTGGGATGAAGAATGCCAAGAAGCCTTCGACGCTCTGAAGAAACAGCTGACGTCGACTCCGATCCTAGGCTATCCACTTCCCGAAGGAAAGTTCATCCTCGATACTGATGCCAGCAACGTGGGAATCGGTGCCGTTTTATCACAGCTCCAGGATGGTCGGGAAAGAGTCCTTGGTTACTTCAGCAAGACGTTGTCCAAACCTGAACGTAACTACTGTGTCACCAGGCGAGAACTTCTAGCAGTGGTGAAGTCCGTTGAGCATTTCTACAAGTACCTGTATGGGCGAAGGTTCCTGATCAGAACTGACCATGCCAGCTTGAAGTGGTTACTTAATTTCAAGAATCCTGAAGGACAAGTAGCGAGATGGATGGCAAAAAATGCAGGAATACGACTTCCACATTGAACACCGACCCGGGGTGAGCCACCGCAACGCCGACGCCCTTTCCAGAAGACCTTGCCAACAGAATTGCTCCCATTGCAGTCGCCTTGAGGAGAAGGAAGCCAGCCTGCGCCAGACTAAAGTCGTCAGCGAGGAATGGTCCAAAGGGAGGATTCAAGAGCAGCAAGAGAGCGACCCTGACCTGAAAAGAATTAGAGAATGGGTGTCAGCAAATCGTCGTCCAACCTGGCAAGAGGTATCATCATCTTCGCCAGGACTGAAATCCTACTGGGCTCAGTGGAACTCCTTGGTGATTAAAGAGGGGTTGCTAAAAAGAATCGTTGAAAATGCCGATGGCACTGAATCAAAGAGGCAGCTGCTAGTCCCGAAGACCTGCATACCAGAGATACTACGACAGCTTCACGATGGAACGTCAGGAGGACACCTGGGTGTGAAGAAGACGTTACAGAAGGTTCGAGAAAGGTTCTACTGGGTGAGCTGCTCCGACGACGTAAGAGACTGGTGCCGAAGATGTGCCACTTGTGCGGCGAGCAACGGACCACAACGCAAGCGTAGGGCTGGAATGCAGCAGTACATCGTAGGAAGCCCATTCGAGAGGATCGCTGTAGATGTACTGGGTCCTCTGCCAGAAACCGATGCAGGGAAGAAGTACATTTTCGTCGTAATGGACTAATTCACCAAGTGGGTAGAAGCGTATGCTGTTGCCAACCAAGAAGCTGCCACCCTCGCTGACATCCTGGTGAAAGAATTCATCAGCCGATTTGGGGTGCCCTTGGAACTACATTCCGATCAAGGAAGGAACTTCGAAAGCAAGCTGTTCCAAGACGTCTGCCAGAAGTTGGGAATCCGGAAGACTAGAACAACGGCCCTACACCCGCAGTCCGATGGAATGGTGGAACGCATGAACAGAACATTGATCAGGCACTTATCGAAGGTTGTCTCCGATCATCAGCGGGACTGGGACGAGCACATTCCACTGTTCTTGATGGCCTACAGATCAGCTGTTAATGAATCCTCAGGACAGACACCGTCAAAAGTACTCTTTGGTCGAGAGATGAGGCTGCCATGTGATCTGATGTTTGGTTTCAAACCTGGTGAAGACATGGCCGGAGAAGATTATGTGTCAGACCTCCGCAGGAAGATGGGAGATACCCATGAGCTAGTACGGACCAACCTGCAGTTAGCTAGCGACCGAATGAAGAAGTATTACGACAGCCGAGCAGCAGAGTCCTGCTATAAGGAAGGTGACCTGGTATGGCTCTACAACCCACGAAGAAGGCGGGGCTTCTGTCCAAAGCTGCAGAAGAGCTGGGAGGGTCCATATGTCATCAGGAAGAGGATCAATGACGTAGTCTATCGAATCTACAAGGCTCCCAGAGGAAAACCGATGGTAGTCCATTCTGATCGACTAGCACCATTCGCCGGAGACCACGATGAAGATGTACGAATACAGCGGCTCCAGGACGGAGAGAACCTTGAAGACATCAACAGCATTCCAGGAGGAATGCATCTGAGGAGGGGGCAGTGTAACGGTTTGGCTCTACGGACGAGACAGTGCCAGGGTTTGCCACAACAGTACGAGACAACGAACCGTCAAGGTGACAGGAAACCCAACCTACAATCGGGCAGGCTGACAGAAACTTGGAGAAAGTGTGAGGAATGATCGAGAACGGTCATGGAAGCGGTTACCATGGATTATTGATGATATGACACGGTCAATTTTTAGTGGAAGATAGAAAGCCGGTCAGCGCGTGGCGGATCAACGTTTCAATTGTAAATAGTAATAATTGTAAATAGTTTACGCGTTGGGATAGTTATTTTGTACTTTAATTAAATAAATAGTTTCAACCCACACTCGTGTTACATTATTATTAAAATTATATAATGAATTTAAGAAATAATGATAGGTTTATCATTGAGCTTAATACTATTACGATCGCGGAATACAGAATAGAGTATAGATTTAATGGTAGATTTAATGGTATTCTCATTGACAGTACGATAGTATTTTCTTTGTGTTAAAAGGATATAATCTTGCTACTGTTGATAGTACCTAAATGAGCGCAACCAATGTGATAGCAATTGAATCCTTCCAGCACATCTACGAAGAATGGAAGAAGCACCTCCGGCCGTGTGATGATAGCTGCTCACAAAACATTATCGTAAAAGAATAAAATAAATTGTTCCATTACTTTGCTTCCACACCTCCTATGTATGTATGCGGAGATATAAACTAACGTGACTGAAAATATATATGCTCATAATAATAATGTGCCCTTAAAAAAGTCGATGTAAGGTTGCATGATGAGAATAGAAAAAATTTACCAGGCCAGGAAAAACGTGATATAGACCAGAGCATACTGGCGCATTCATTTGCAAAATTGTTTTAATTCGTAATTTTTTTTTAAATGTCCGGAAGGCTTTCCTGATTATAAAAGTGTAAGATGACACTCGATATTTGTTGATGTTATTGTTTAAACCACGAAAAATTAATTAAGCCAGAAAAAATGCATTTTTTGCAATGAATTAATTTTTTTTATATTCTTTAGGATATTTCGAATAAAAAAAGTCCTTACGCCCATCATCGTATCATCAACTCTTTAATTGTTATGAATTTTTTAAAATCCAAAATTGACGAAAATTCTAATTTTATTGAATTAAATAATATACCTTAAAATTTAAAATGCTATAATTTTAAATTTTTTACTTAATATTCAAACTATAATAAACAAAATTACCTAAATAAATTTTTACAATTTTGTTTGTTGTTATGTTTTTTTTACGTTATAACAATATGCTTCCTACGCGCCACGATGCCACGAAAAAGATTTTTCACTAGTATTTTCATTAAACAACAAATTAAATCGCACAGTCACGTTATCTTTTCGACGAAGAGTTGCATTTTTTAATTTTAAATATGTATCAGGTTTCGGACACTTCACTAACGCCTCGCCATGATCACAAAATAAACACTTTTTGCAGTCAGATAATTTAATTTTTTTTGGAATTAAAGAGAACGACATTATTACTCAGAAAATTACACGACTGCAAAGTAAACCAGTAGATGTAGAATCGAGCAAGACTGATTAACAATTGAAAAATAATTTTCAAAACGAGCCAAAAATTCTAGGGTAGGGTTGAATTTTTTATTTGGAAGGTTGTAAAAATTGTTCATGACAGGAAAAAAAGAGAAGAATAGTTAAACGTACAATTTTTTCAAAATACGAAATAAGTCCCTTTACCTATTTGTATTCATAGTGCAAAAGATTGAAAGTCATTTTTATATTTATAGTACTTACTCTCAATATTAGAAAAACATTTTTTTCCCCTTATTTTTGTTAAATGGAGAAAGGCTTGGATATTTTTGAAATCATAAATCATAACAGGTAGAAATTTTTCACGGATCACGGATTTTTATTTATTTTTATTTATTTTTATTTATTTTTATTTATTTTTATTTATTTTTATTTATTTTTATTTATTTTATTTTTATTTATTTTTATTTATTTTTATTTATTTTTATTTATTTTTATTTATTTTTATTTATTTTTATTTATTTTTATTTATTTTTATTTATTTTTATTTATTTTATTTATTTTATTTATATTTATTTTTATTTATTTTTATTTATTTTTATTTATTTTTATTTATTTTTATTTATTTTTATTTATTTTTATTTATTTTTATTTATTTTTATTTATTTTTATTTATTTTTATTTATTTTTATTTATTTTTATTTATTTTTATTTATTTTTATTTATTTTTATTTATTTTTATTTATTTTTATTTATTTTTATTTATTTTTATTTATTTTTATTTAT
Source organism: Psylliodes chrysocephalus (assembly GCA_927349885.1). Lineage (NCBI taxonomy): Eukaryota > Metazoa > Arthropoda > Insecta > Coleoptera > Chrysomelidae > Psylliodes > Psylliodes chrysocephalus. The sequence goes on along the minus strand of OV651813.1, from coordinate 59,891,680 downwards.
TTTTATTTATTTTTATTTATTTTTATTTATTTTTATTTATTTTTATTTATTTTTATTTATTTTTATTTATTTTTATTTATTTTTATTTATTTTTATTTATTTTTATTTATTTTTATTTATTTTTATTTATTTTTATTTATTTTTATTTATTTTTATTTATTTTTATTTATTTTTATTTATTTTTATTTATTTTTATTTATTTTTATTTATTTTTATTTATTTTTATTTATTTTTATTTATTTTTATTTATTTTTATTTATTTTTATTTATTTTTATTTATTTTTATTTATTTTTATTTATTTTTATTTATTTTTATTTATTTTTATTTATTTTTATTTATTTTTATTTATTTTTATTTATTTTTATTTATTTTTATTTATTTTTATTTATTTTTATTTATTTTTATTTATTTTTATTTATTTTTATTTATTTTTATTTATTTTTATTTATTTTTATTTATTTTTATTTATTTTTATTTATTTTTATTTATTTTTATTTATTTTTATTTATTTTTATTTATTTTTATTTATTTTTATTTATTTTTATTTATTTTTATTTATTTTTATTTATTTTTATTTATTTTTATTTATTTTTATTTATTTTTATTTATTTTTATTTATTTTTATTTATTTTTATTTATTTTTATTTATTTTTATTTATTTTTATTTATTTTTATTTATTTTTATTTATTTTTATTTATTTTTATTTATTTTTATTTATTTTTATTTATTTTTATTTTTTATTTATTTTTATTTATTTTTATTTATTTTTATTTATTTTTATTTATTTTTATTTATTTTTATTTATTTTTATTAATTTTTTTTATTTATTTTTATTTATTTTTATTAATTTTTTTAATTTATTTTTATTTATTTTTATTAATATTTTATTAATATTTTATTTATTTGTATTTTTTATTTACTTATTTTTATATTTTTTTTAATTTACCCATTTTTATTTATTAATTTTTCTTTGTCAACTACCAGGGTTATTTTTTTTGTGTGTCATCGGCTTCATCTACCAGGGTTATTTCGCCTCGTGTTCTGTGTAGGCTTTGTCACTGTTTCCAAGCGCCACTTTAGGAACAGCACTGTTAATTAGAACCCAACAGTGAATGGTCGAGTGAGGAATCCTAACAAGGCATCAGAATTAATTTTAAATAATTAAATTAAATAAAAAAATCCCGACCAACGATGGGATACGAACCTGGGACCCTTGGATCCACAGACAGAGACTCTACCACTGAGCCACCCACCCCTTCATTAATTTTTCATTATCTTTATTTTTATTTTTTTAATATTTTTTATTTTTATTTTTATTTTTATATTTTTATATTTTTATATTTTTATATTTTTATATTTTTATATTTTTATATTTTTATATTTTTATATTTTTATATTTTTATATTTTTATATTTTTATATTTTTTATATTTTTTATATTTTTTATATTTTTTATATTTTTTATATTTTTTATATTTTTTATTTTCATTTTTATTTAGTTCTTTTATATTTGTTTTTATTTTTATTTATTTGTTTAATGGAACTTCAAGTGGAGACCAAACTGTCGCGATGTCGTTTTTATTAGTTCATTCCTCATATTTTTCATGTCAGTCAAGCAAATAAATTTACTTTAAAATTTACTATATAAATTCGTATAATTAATTGAAAATTTCTAAATTAAAATTGTTATAACTTAAAAAAAATAAGTTTTCTTAAAAACAATTTATAATTTTCTGAGTAAATAATAAAAAGAAACTACAAAATCATTGAGTTTTCATCTCGCTATGATTTTTCCAAGTTATATATATATATATATTGTCATGATAAGGAATCATTATTAATTAAAAAAATATATTAGTCAATAAAGTGTATATTTGGGTAAATTAAAAACTAAAAAAATATCATCCTGTATAGCAAATTTAATTTTTGAAAAAATGTAAAAATATGATAAGTAAGTGATATCCGTGGAAACGGAGAATTTTGGAAGGTTGATAAAAAATTCTGACAGGGAATGAACTTTCAAAATTGCTAGAACTTAAAAATGCCCAAAATTTAGATAAATGAAATATTTACAAAAATCATAATAATTGGATTATAAAGGAACAAATAGACAAGTTGTATAACATAGTTGTAAAATAGTTTTAACGCGTGAAATTGTACGGTGACCCAAATAGTCTGTTGAAACCTGAACACATGAAATAGAAACTAGATAAGAACTGAGGAATTTGGATCTGGATAGAAGGAGAGACATTATTATGTGAGTAAATCACATTATTATTAGTGCGAGAGTCTAGAGACAAGTTGACATCAATTTTATTAATTTAACAAAGACTATATTTAGTTATAAGAATAGGCAAATAGTCATTTTATTGGAGTTTTTCTGAAATTATTATTATAATATAACTGATAGTCGAAATGCCAAAATTTTGATAAACGTCACGTTGGCATATATCGATTTAGATTTCACATTTCAAAGAGTAATTTCATTATTTGTTTGTTAAATTTTGCATAATATTAGTAATTAGTAAGTGTGAATGTGGATGAATGTTTGGTTAGTATAAATAAGTTAGTGGATAGGCAATTGATTCGATGTTCAGAATTTTAAATAATGTGTTGATATATTAATAATAAATTGGAAACCTTTTGTATTTGCAATTTGTCTATTTATTAAAACAAAATTTACAGGATGATACAATTAACGATGGTAACAAATATTGACATATAATTTTATTGACTAATTATTGTATTAACATCCTTAATCATATTTATCAATATAGAGCCTTAGACATAATAATCAATAACTCAAGGTATTTTTTTTTATTGTTGGAATTATTGTTTTTACATTTAATAAATATACTAAATAAACTAAATAAATTAAATTAAATAAATTAAATTAAATTAAATAAATTAAATTAAATAAATGTAATAAATAAATAATAAAAAAAAAAATAAATAAATAAAATTTATAAAGTATAAAATTTGAACCGACACCACTGAGATAAAGAGGATCTGCTTTAAAAAAGGGTGCTAAAATATATCAAGAAGCTAGCAAGGGTAAGTGAAGTTTATTGAGTATTTTTTTAAACTGTGTGGTTAATAAAACTATAACAATTGGCGCTAGCCAACGTAGGGCTCGATTTGAGAGACATCAGTTGTAAATATAAAAATTGATTAAATACAGAACAAGTGTATTATATCAAAGTTAATTTATAAAGTGTATAGTGTGGATTGATTAGAAAGATGGAAGGAAAAACTCAAAAAACAATAATGGAATTGAAAGCGACAGAATTGAGAGAAGAACTAGCAAGAAGAGGGCAGATAACTACAGGTTTAAAAAAGGAATTATTGGAAAGATTGTATAGGACAATAGAACACGAGGGAGAAAATGCAGAAGAAGTTGTGTTTATAACTAGGCAAGAAGATACAGGGATAGAAGGAAAGGATGACACACAAGAGGAGAGAAGTAGAGAAGTAATAAATGATGTAGAGAATACTGTACAAAGACAAGGAGGAGGAGAAATTGGAGATAATATAGAGAAAAATGAAGAGAAAGGATTTGGAAATATGGAGATAATGGAAATGTTCCAAGCTATGATGAAGAAGATGGATGAAACAAACAAGAAGATGGATATTAATCAAAATGAAACAAACAAGAAAATGGATGAAACAAACAAGAAGATGGATGAAACAAGACGAGAAATAAAGGAGAAAGTAGAAAATATTAAAATAGAAATTATAGAGGAACTGCAAGAACAAATGAAAGAACAGATTAAAGATGAAACTAATAAAATACAGCAAGAGATTGAAGGAAAGTTAAATCAATACAAGAAAGATAATGAGACGAAGTTAGAGAAAAATGAAACGGAAATAAGGAAAATTGATAAAAAAGTGATAAGCAATAGTAAGAATATACAATTATTGGAGAGTAGAATTGAAGAAGGGATACAAGTGAATTTAGGAATTGCAGAAGAAGAAAATAAAAAGACTAGAAAGGAGCTTAAGATGAATATTGATGACATAAACAACCGATTGGAAAAAAGCAAAGAAAATTTATGTAACAAAATACATGAAAATTTGGAAATGATAGAAAAAAGAATACAAGAAGAAAGAAGGTGTGGAAACAATCAAGAGGAAGCAAATAAAGTGATGTATAATAACAGTATAAATCATAAATTTGATGGTGACATTAAAAAGTTACATCCGCGTGTTTTCATAAAAATTTTAAAAAATAAATTTAAAGTTATGAGGGACATAGATGATATAAAGGAAAATATTAGGGAACATTTAGAAGGTCATTCGTTGGTATGGTTTTCGAGTAGGGAAAATGAAATTCAAAATTTTGAAGATTTTGAAAGAGTATTCATGCAACAATTTTGGGGGGAACATATACAAGCGTCTATACGAGAAAATTTATATTTTGGTAAATACAGGGAAAATAAAAAATATGGGTTAAATAATTATGCAATTCACTTGTATGCACTTGCGCAGTACTTAGAACCTCCAATTCCAGAAGGGGAAATGGTGATGTTCATAGCTAGGCACTATAGATCAGAATTAGCTGAAACTATAGCGATTCAGAATATAAAAAAATTAGATCAATTATGCAGTTATTTAACACGAGTAGAGAGAAATTTGTCCACACATAATAATAATATTCTTCAGGGTAACGGATACAATAACAATGGTAGCAGTTATAATAACCAATATGGTAGACATGATAATAATAATAATACTAATTATAACAGGTACAATCAAGGTAATAAATTTACTGATTTTGTTAATGACTACAGGTACAATAGAAATTTTAATAATGGTAATAACAGTTATAATCGGAATAGTATAAATAATAATTATAGAAACTATAACAATGGTATAAATAACAATTACAATAGAAAATTTAACAGTACAAATATGAATGACAGTAATTACAGATATAACAGCAATATAAATGGAAATAACAATGACAGAACATATAATGAAAATAGAAGAGCAGAACAAAGAAATTCGGAAGGGGAAGTGCATAGAAGAGTAGATGATCGAAGAGTAAACTATCAGAGAATAGAAGAAAGAGGTGAAAGAAGAAGTCAATCAGAAGACAGAAGTCGACCAGATGAAAGAAGATATCAAGAAAATACCATTGAAGAAGGACAAAACAGACACACTGAACTTACGATTACACAACATCACGACAATGACTATTCTTTTTAGATAAGCACACACCAAATAAACAAAATTTATAACAATAATAACGCAACAGATTTAATAAAGATATTTTTAAAATATAAACTATATAAATTACTTAAACTATATAAATTACTTGAACTAAAAATAATAAAAAGGTATAATTGATAATAAGTTATATTTAGTTTTCATATTAAAAAAAAAATAAATTTTCATTTGAAATTTTACCAAATAATTTGGAAAATTCCAAATGTAAATTGGGGGAAATTGTCATGATAAGGAATCATTATTAATTAAAAAAATATATTAGTCAATAAAGTGTATATTTGGGTAAATTAAAAACTAAAAAAATATCATCCTGTATAGCAAATTTAATTTTTGAAAAAATGTAAAAATATGATAAGTAAGTGATATCCGTGGAAACGGAGAATTTTGGAAGGTTGATAAAAAATTCTGACAGGGAATGAACTTTCAAAATTGCTAGAACTTAAAAATGCCCAAAATTTAGATAAATGAAATATTTACAAAAATCATAATAATTGGATTATAAAGGAACAAATAGACAAGTTGTATAACATAGTTGTAAAATAGTTTTAACGCGTGAAATTGTACGGTGACCCAAATAGTCTGTTGAAACCTGAACACATGAAATAGAAACTAGATAAGAACTGAGGAATTTGGATCTGGATAGAAGGAGAGACATTATTATGTGAGTAAATCACATTATTATTAGTGCGAGAGTCTAGAGACAAGTTGACATCAATTTTATTAATTTAACAAAGACTATATTTAGTTATAAGAATAGGCAAATAGTCATTTTATTGGAGTTTTTCTGAAATTATTATTATAATATAACTGATAGTCGAAATGCCAAAATTTTGATAAACGTCACGTTGGCATATATCGATTTAGATTTCACATTTCAAAGAGTAATTTCATTATTTGTTTGTTAAATTTTGCATAATATTAGTAATTAGTAAGTGTGAATGTGGATGAATGTTTGGTTAGTATAAATAAGTTAGTGGATAGGCAATTGATTCGATGTTCAGAATTTTAAATAATGTGTTGATATATTAATAATAAATTGGAAACCTTTTGTATTTGCAATTTGTCTATTTATTAAAACAAAATTTACAGGATGATACAATTAACGATGGTAACAAATATTGACATATAATTTTATTGACTAATTATTGTATTAACATCCTTAATCATATTTATCAATATAGAGCCTTAGACATAATAATCAATAACTCAAGGTATTTTTTTTTATTGTTGGAATTATTGTTTTTACATTTAATAAATATACTAAATAAACTAAATAAATTAAATTAAATAAATTAAATTAAATTAAATAAATTAAATTAAATAAATGTAATAAATAAATAATAAAAAAAAAAAATAAATAAATAAAATTTATAAAGTATAAAATTTGAACCGACACCACTGAGATAAAGAGGATCTGCTTTAAAAAAGGGTGCTAAAATATATCAAGAAGCTAGCAAGGGTAAGTGAAGTTTATTGAGTATTTTTTTAAACTGTGTGGTTAATAAAACTATAACAATATATATATATATATATATATATATATATATATATATATATATATATATATATATATATATATATATATATATATATATATATATAATAATATAATATAATATATATATATATATATATATATATATATATATATATAATAAACTGAATACGTGATGTTATATATTTTGTGTATACCTAGGTTACGTGATATAATAGTATTGTTATTCACCCAAAAGAATCTAGCATTTAACCACCTACCTATGATTTTGTTAAAAATATCTTAATTCTTTCATCTGGCCCTTGGACTATATTTTGTTGACGTACAATTGTAACCTATTTAAATTGTACCTAGATAAACAGAGAAAGAAACACCATACATTTCATTTATAATGTAACTATTTATTACATATTGTGAATAAATTAAAACACATTATTTGTATTTCTTTAAATCTAAATCCTAATATCCTAAAGAAATGACATTTCATGGAGGAACGATTTGACATTCATTCTGGACCATTCATGCAAAAAAAATTAGAATTCTATACAAATTTATGTTTTATAGATTTCTTCTTAAAATAGAAATACACATCGTTGTATGAAGATTATATAGTAGGATAATGCAACAGTAAAAAGTGTTGGACGCAATCTCGAGCGGCATCTAGTGACGATTTAATGAAGTAGTCAATTTTTAATCCTATGCAGATACGCCATCTACGTCTTCTTTTCGTTCAGGTACATGGCCTCTATCACCTACCTATTATAGTTAAAAACGTAATATAAATAATTGTCATTGATTGAACTGAATATTCTGTCCAATAGGCTCTCGACCGAAGTCCTTTCCCTTTTTAGAATATCTTTCAAATTCAACAATTTTACATGTTTTGTTCCAACGCGGATTTTAATAATAGATTTATAAATTGTTTTTGTTTATTTGAATGTTAAAAGTTCTTAAAACTAACTTTAACATATATTTCTCATGCTGGCGTTTAGTGTTCAAATAATGAGACGATTAAACGAAAAAGGCTTATGAGAGCCAGTTGCCCATTTTTGGTACACATTTGTGCAAGACAACTTTACAAATGTTTCCTTCTTTTTCTCTTGTAGAAGATGGACACACCAGCAGTGGAGCGCACAATGATGGTATTTTTAAAAGCCACGTCATATATTTGATTAGATAATTAACTTGATATAAGTGCCTTCAAGACTTAAGTCGTTAAGCGTTCAAGTTTGGATTTCCCAACCCGGATTCAATTACAGATAAAAACATTCTTTTTTATTTTGGAAAAAATATAAAAAATACAATTAATGCAATGTTTCTGCTAAATTTTATAGTATTTTGATAACAGTTCAGAAAAAATAGTAGTAGTTGGTAACTGAACTTTATGAAATCCAAAGTTGAGCACTTAACGTCCTGAGCAATGAAGGTTTATGTCAATGTTAATTATCTAATCAAATATGTAACATTCGCATTTTCTATAATTTATTTTTTAAGACGCCTTCGTTGAGCGCTTCATCACTGTAGGGCATGCAGGAAAGTATTTCCATGTACAAAAAAATAAATGAAAAATTTGTAATTTTGCCTTTCGAAAATAATACTCCTAAATGTGCTACTGTGCTATCATAAATTGGTACTCGATTCGTTTTCAAATGGTGATAAAAGTTGAAAACTGAAAATTAGTGGCTTAAATGTTTTTATTACTTAGTATAATTTCACTAAAAGTGTTTGGTATTATAAGTTTACCTAACAGCAAAAAAAACTGTTAGTTAAATTTTGTCAGTGCCGATTTTAGTAAAATTATATTGAATAAAAAAATTATAACTACACCTTTATATTTACCCATTATTAATTTTTTAATTTTCAACTTAACATCCTGTATTTCAGAATATTTTATCCAAGCATTTTTTATTTTTGTCTATTCGACTCATTTTGAACAATAATCTTCAGTTGTTCATGTCCTATTCTTAATTTGATACCATTATATAAAAGTGAATAAAAATAAACAGCGTAAAATTCAAGTTTTAATTAACCATCAGCGATCAATCCAAAATCAAACCACAATATAGAAAAAAAAATGTTCCCCTATTATAGTAAAATTCCATCCAATCTTAAATCATTCAATCTTTTTCAAACAAAAACTGGTTTATTTTATTATATTGATTTTTTTGGTATTTTATGTGACCTTCAAATACCCTTTTGTAATAATTTGCAATAGTAAATATTAACTATACAAATACATTACCGAAGACAAGTATAAATGAAAAAGAAGATTTTAAATTATAATTCATACTCAAGCACAGACATGACCTAAAGACCTGACTTGGATATAAGTACAGTGTCGCCATCTACATTCTATATCCATCGTCCTCCAATGATAAGTCCATAAGGTTACCCTACTATATAATCTTCATACAACGTACACATTTAGTCTGAAAACTGAACATCCCAGCGGACAGAGGGATAACTAACAACTTCTGGTATCTTTTGCTCTCACTACTTGCTAGTAGATGGAGTTGATCTCAACGTAAGTGAATTTCGACATATTATTATCGAATACTAACGAACTATCAAAGTGTTTATGTTTAGTTTTCAGATGCAAAATGATTTGCTTGTTTTTATTTCTATTTTACATTATATTAAATATGTTCTGGTAAGTTGAATTATTTCACTAGTATTTTATAATGAGTACCTTTGATATTGTCCTTGTGAAGTAATTAGCATTGAGTTTTCTTTTTCCTAGTTCGGTGTTACTAAGAAATGTTCGACGTCTGACTGGAGATAGTTTCCACGTGCATATTTATGGACCGTTATGCGCAATCGCAAGAAATTATGTGAAAAATTTTGCGAATTCAATTCAATTTGAGCTGTGTCCAGGCCGTTGGAGTCTATACTGGTCCGCGTAGCCAGGTATGGGTTGATGTTTTTTGGTAACTGCGAAGCCGCCATTCTACGAGAAGTCGTCGCTTCGTTTTCTTGTTGCATATTTATGGACCGGTATGCGCAATCGCAATTTTCCATTTTCTGTTAAGTACTAATTTTATCACAATCCGGCAACGTTACAAGTATATTTTTCAAATTTGACAGAAACCATCGAGTTTCGATGTTTACAGTCGCCAAAATGCTGATTTTTATAGAAATTAAATAATTTTTTTGGCTTAAATAATGCATTTACCGCAAATTTTGTTTTTTAAATGTACTATTTAAAATAAGCTCTTCCTGATAAAAAATAAATTTCTTTAAAATTCCACTGTCCCTAAAGTTGTCCGGATCCCAGTTTGACATTAAAACGGCATTTTTGTATGGTGATCTTCATGAAGACGTTTTTAGTGGTGTTAAAATAGACAGAGGACAAAATATTGTCTGTAAATTAAGGAAAAGTTTATATGGTCTGAAACAAGCTCCACGATGCTAGAACCATAAGTTCAATAAATTTCTCATTAATTACGGATTTTATGCTAGTATAGCCGATTCATGTGTATACAAAGGTATTTTGGACAACGAAACTGTTTTATTAGTGATTTATGTTGACGATGAACTAATATTTTGTAAAAATATGTGTGTTATTCAAAATATTCCAAAATTCAAAAGGGTATTTATTACAGTTGGTAAACCAAGTTACTTTGTAGGACTGGAAATACTACAAAACGACAAGCTAACTATGTTAAACAAATCATTAAAAAGTTTGGACTAGAAAATGCCCAGCCAAATAGTGTACCTGGTGACCCTAATACAAACCTAACCATGGAGTTTACTGATTAATTAGTAGGACGAGTGCCATACCGAGAAGCTGTAGGCAGTCTTCTATTTGCTGCCACAGTAACAAGGCCACATATAATGTTTCCTATATCAGTAGTAAGTCGTTACCTTAATAATCATGGTCAAATTCACTGGAATGCTGTAAAACGAATAATAAAATATTTACTTGGCTATTATGTTTGATGTAGGTTTTTAAAAGTATATTAATAAAGATTGTTCTAAATAGTGTTCAATTTATGATTTTACCAGAATCTGAAGTCTCCACTAGATCTTTAACAGAATCGACATGCATTCCACAGAGACACATTTTGAGAAAGGCGATCCAGTATGGCTGTACAATTTTAAGCGCCGAAAAGGTCTTTGTCAGAAACTGCAACGGAACTGAGAAGGCCCCTACACCGTCCCCAATAAAATCAACGACCTGATCTACCGCATTCAGTTGTCAGTTGGAAGTAAACCCAAGGTAGGTCACATTAAAAACTTAGCTTCATATCGTGGTGCAGATCCTCCCCGTTGGTTCCAACCAGGTCCCAGTAATCAAGTTATTCGGGGCGAATAACTAGAGAAGAGGGAGCAATGTTACGCAGCACTCTGTAGTAGCTTGCAGCTGTGATAGGAAATGTACGAATACAAAAAGAAGTGCAATGTTAATCATCGCCCTGTGTTCATCATAAGTAAAAGTACGAGTAAAAGAAGATAGAATATTCCAGAAATGACTGGAAATGTCATTACTTGTCAAGAACAAGTATTAGAAATTAAAAATTTAAAAAAACCGACTTCCAAAACGTGCAGATTCTATCACCACATCTTAACCAAATTTATATGGGACCGCCCCTGAGGTACCCCCTTACTAACAAAAAAAGAATCATATAAATCGGACAAGGTGGTAAAGCATTATCGCTAAACATACATAAAAAATGAAGATTTTCTCATGGACTCAATTATTAGATTTTAACCAAATTTACATGGGCCTTTTTCTAACAAAAAAAAATCATTGAAATCGGACACCGTGTTAAAGAATTATCGCTGAACATACATAAAAAAAAAATTAAGAAAAATATTGCAACGAATTGAGAACCTCTTCCTTTTTTGAAGTCCGTTAAAAATCTAAACGACAGTTTAAGAAGGTTCGAAAAGGGTCCAGCAAGCTATATAAGTCGATGATCTGGACGTTAATGTTATCAGCTGTATAGTTATTGTAAAAATTGAGTTGAAATAAATTGAGATACCAAAAACCAGTATAACAATACAAAATTCCATTAAACATCTTTTAAGTAAATAGTTTATTATGATGGTAATAAACAAAATCCATCCCTGTTACAGAGATCGGGTCTCCGCACAGTTCCCCCACTCCGTTAACCTTTCTTTAGAAATTGGCAATATTTGCGCAGAATAAACACCGGTGTATGTTATATCTGGCCTCTTTTATCTAAGGTCATTGTAAATGTGTTGGTATCTCTGTTGTGTGAATGAATTTTCATTGCAGCGGACTAATGGAAGATACCTTTTTTGTTGAAATGAAGTTTGATGTTCTACAGGTTTTTCATCATTTTCTTCAATACCATCAATTAAAACACTCTGTGAAATAACTCTTTCTTCAGATGTTTCAGCAGATTGTTCGATATTTTCATTTAATTTTTCTTTATGTAATATCGATTCCTTTATTTTTATATTGCTGGTTATATCTGCACTGACTGAAATATTGTCTATTGTTAAATCAGGTAACGTCGTAGAGTCCACAGATACAGCTTCTTGCTAAAATATTAAATTAATTAATTATAATTATGTTACAATAAAATCGCTATGATATTAATTCTAGAATATCAACTATTTTTTGATATTAGTGAAGAGAAAGTAACCTAACAACTATAGGTTATATATTGCTTAAACTTAAGCTGTTGTAAATGATACATGACGAAGATGCATCAATGAACGATGATTACTGACCTATAGGCGATGATTAAGTGCACACACCAGGGTATCTATTCGTGAATATCAGGGAGTAGAAATTTTTAGAGAAGAATAAGATAAAAACACAAAGTTTGTGCGTTGCAGATAAAAAGGAAAAAATCACTTTTCTATTCCCTCGAATTTAAGAATAGCTACCCATACCTTAGTTATTATATCCATCTGCCAGCTCCATCTGTAGTTGTTGCACATAGTTAAGAGGGTTCTTTACCCGTCCGCCATATTGGAAATAATGTTCAAATTGCAGGCTTAAAACCCACAAAAAAAACTTTTTTTGTATCCGAGCTTCTTATTAATAGTAGATTGGCGCATGATGTAGTATATTACATTACGAGTGTGAAAAATCACTTTTCACACAAGTGATGTACAATATTTTTCCTACGACCACAAAATAATTTCATCAAAAAATGTAAAACCAGATTATTATAATAATTAAAATGTTTTTAAAAAAATAATCAACAATAATTGTATTTATTCAACTTTCATATTTTCTAAACAAAAAAAAAATTAAAAAACAAAAAAAAATAAGAAAAAAACAAAAAAAAATCTGGCCCCGCCAGGATTTGAATGCGGTCGCTCGCCAGGTCTCAAATGGCAAAGTTGATAAGTTTGACGCTGTAACCATCTGAGCTAATAGGCTTTGCTTCAATTGAATGATCTAATCGGTTATGTGTTTAACCAGAATAAAGAGCAAACATATCTTAGTTATTTTAAAATTATTTTAATAATAATTATTAAAGATAAATATCTGGGATCTAATTTACAACAATTTCAATAATTTAACAGTCATATCGATTTTAGTATTAATATGGACATTACATAGATCAAAATAGAAATGATGTGTTTGACATTTTGTGACAGCTGCTGTGGAAAGTAACATATTCGTACACGGGTGGAAAGTAACATATTCGTACACGGGTGGAAAGTAAATTATTATTCATACGCGTGTGATATGTGTCACTTTCCTAAGTGGTCGTAGGAAAACTATATTTTATAAACATGAAAAAAATAAATTGAAAAAAATATAAAAAAGTCGTATACATTTACCACTTTTTAAAAAAGTAAGTAATTTAAGTAGCTTAAAAATCTCAGAGGACACCAAAAGGTGCTGCCGCCAACGGTCCTCTTTAACGTTTGGATACATGATTTTTATTTTATATGTCAGATGACGTACCAGTCGCGAAAAGTATGTTGTTGTCTAAACCAATAAAAATTACGCGAAATTCTCCGATCTATAGATCGGAGAACGGCAAACAATAAATATTGTGTTTTTTTGTCGAATTGTGAATTCATTTCCAGCTTTTAGGTTCGGTGTTGCCGTCTCTACAGATAGTTTGTGAATCCACAGACAAAGCTCATAGTAGCGTTGGAAATTGTCCGTTTTTAAAATACATTTCTACAAAAAAATTATTCCCAATGAAATTTGTTTTAATTACGAAAAACAAAATTCACAGTAATCAAATTTCATGAAAGATAAATAGGGTGCGCATAAAATTGCTATAAAATAGGTAGGTAGGGGAAGTCGGGGCAAATTGCCATAGCTAAGGTTTGATTAATTATTAAAATAGTACCTATTGAATGATAAGATTATATTAAATATAGCTCTGATGGTTACTGTTTTTTCTATCTAAACCGACATCCAAAATGACTCCATCTTTTTTTTCTCTAAGTTCTATGTGATTTTTCAAAATGTGTATTATTTTTTACTTTGCCCCATAATAGGGGCAAAGTGAAATACTCGTAGGGGCAAAGCAAAAAATTAATTTTTTGGTACAAGAGAGCTGTAATAAACAATTGAACTAATTTAGGCACAAAAGCATTATTTAGTTATGTTTAATTTGATTAAGAAAATAAGCACTTTTCAATAAAATCAATATTTTATAAAAGTATCAATATGGACGTTTTCAAGTGCCAAAAAATATTCACAAAATTTCAGTTTATTCAATAATATATTATGATAATGTAGCAGACTACCCGTTAAGCGTATCTACAAATGTATATTCATCCACCATATTTTAATTACAGAAAGAAATATTTAAAAAAACATACGGGGTAAAGTGAAACGTTGGGGTATAGTGAAAAGTGCTTAATTAATTCATTAAATACTAACTACCACCTTAGCTATACAATATAGCTATTATAATAGCGGTGAATATTAATAAAATGTTTTATTGCATACAAAAATATTTATTTGCTACATAAAATAAACCAAATGCTAATGTAGCTATTATAATAGCGGTGAATATTAATAAAATGTTTTATTGCATACAAAAATATTTATATGCTACATAAAATAAACCAAATGCTAACAAAAAAACGTAATTATTATAAAAAAAAACTAAAAGACCTACAGACAAACAAAATATAACATAAAAAATAATCAGTAACTTGGTAGTGTCTCTACATAGGTACTGAGGATAATGAACTAATTAAATTGTATTTTCTCGTACCGCAAATGAACGTATCTTGAAAGCTTTATAAATATCACTAATATCGTCTACATTCGGGAAAATGAATATATCTTTATGATTTTAATAGTTTCTCAAAAATTTGACGGTGTAGATTTGATCTTCATTTGATTCTAACCTATCTGAAACTTTTAAAATTTGTCCGACAAAATCTTTTTTATTAATCTTATAGTCTTTTAATTTAACCAGGATAAACTCGTCTTCCTTTACATTTTCTTCTGATAAAGTAAGTACTTTTTCTTCGGGATATATTGTATCTTCAGCACTATCGTCGGAGAATTCGGGCAAATCAGACGATGAATTTTTGCACAAAAGTGTTTCATCAACTGTATCAGAATCTTCAGAGTCGTCCGTTACATCCTTTTGAACGCGCTTGCGTTTAGAAATTACTGTAATATCATCTGCTATCTTCCTTTTTACTTGTTTTATGTTTCTTTTTTTGTGCAGGAGTGGTTTTTGTCGCCTTTTGGAGTTTTAGTTCTTGCAGATACGGGGAAGACGTAATGATTGTGGTTTTTCCACATTTTTTGGTATGGGTAGTAATTCTGCTGGGGAATAGTATTTTTAGGCACTTCGTATTTAGTTTTTGATGGGCCAGGAACTGGATATATTGCTGATACATCTTTTTCAATTAAAATGTTAGTATATATATACCGGGTGTTCAAATTAAAGTGTTACAGTTAAATACCGCCGAATAGGCATTTTAGAAAAAAAAGTTTCAGACAAAAATTTTATAGTTTTTAGGGGAAACATTTTGGCTAAATTCATTTTTTTATAGCTGACCATAATATGACCATATCGAGGTGAACTTTGTTTTTTTAAATGAGAATCCCATTTTTTTCTTACATATTCTTAAAGTACATAAAAAAATAAGAAACTTTTGAGGGAAATATTTTTTTTATTGTACTTTTACTTTTTGAGTAACAGCTATTTGAAAATGTTGCTGCGCGAAAAAAAAGTTGGCCATATTATGGTTAGCTATAAAAAACGATTTTAGCCAAAAGTTTTCCTTACAAAACTATAAAACTTTCGTCTGAAACGTATTTTTTTATAAAAAGCGGTATATAGCTGTAACGCTTTAATTTAGAACACCCGGTATATTTGATGGTTCAGCTAGAACTGGCGACATAGCTACAGCAGAACAGGTGCTAGCTTCTGTAACAATATTCGAAACGTTTTCGGTATCAGATTGGTAATTATAGGCCCTGGAATGTTGCTTTTGCTCTCTATTTGTAGTTTCCGACGGTTCAAATAGCTCATCAGGAAACATTTGAGGATCCAAAGGACATATTCCACTCATCGCATTCTGAATCGTCGCTGCACGGATGTAGGCTTGTCCGAATAAAGCTCCCACTTCTGCAATATTTACGACGCGCCCAGGATGATTGCGGAGCCAGGTCTTTACGTTTTTTCATAGAAGGTGCTCATTGGATACATAAATGACACATCCAAAGACTGCATTCGATGGGACGTATGTGGAGGCAGCACAAGTATATGGATATTATTTAGCCTAGCAATATCAAGTAATGTTAAATTTTTGACGTGAGTGGCATGTCCTTCCAAAATAAGTAGAACGGGATTTTCATAAGAAGGTCTAGCATATTTTATAAAATGATTTATCCATATTGACGCGAATATTTCCATTTGCATCCAGCCTGATGGGTGGTATACTATTTCCGTTTCAGGTGGAAGTTCTACCTCCATCAGAGGATTGTTTCTAACCCTGGGTAAAATGACTAGAGGTGAAATAAATTGACCCATAGCATTGCAACAAATAAGAGACGTTACTGTTACTCCTCTTTCTGCCGAGGATAAAGCACCAATTTGTTTTTTTCCCTTACAAGCAATTATTTTTGATGGCTTGTTAGGTACCGTGGTAATTACCGTTTCATCGCAGTTATAAATTGCGCTAGGGGGGAAATTGTATGGTTCCATTAGACTACCCAAAAGTTCAGCTCAGGCAGCTGATGTATTTTCCGGAGCTCGTACTGACACACTTGCTGGTTTCTTTTCAAGAAACCTTCACCCTAGTCTTTTCCTGCCATTTTGTTATTTTGGGAAAAGTTGTGAGGAATTTTATTTTTGTCCGCGTACTGGTACGCAAGCATTCTTAAGTCTGTTATATTGAGGCCAAATAATCTCTTTTCCATGCTTAAAACATGAGTTTCTAATTTACTTTCCTGCTCCTCAGTGAAAATGGGCCTAACTGTTTTTAGTTTTTAGTTAAGCAATATTTTTGTTAGTCGTTTTTAAATGACGAAATAGCGTTGATAGCGGAACTTCGAAGGTTTTTCTGGCTTCATTAATACTCATAGTTTCCTGTCTTATT
The DNA here is from genome assembly GCA_927349885.1 of Psylliodes chrysocephalus. Classification (NCBI taxonomy): domain Eukaryota; kingdom Metazoa; phylum Arthropoda; class Insecta; order Coleoptera; family Chrysomelidae; genus Psylliodes; species Psylliodes chrysocephalus. The sequence goes on along the minus strand of OV651813.1, from coordinate 59,874,434 downwards.
GCAGATATGGCATTAATCATGCTCTCTTCATTTTATTTATGCTGTTTCGATTTCCTTTGGTATTTTCTGACCATTTTAAAGCATTTTGCTAAAAAAAAAAAGAAAATTCACTTTACCCCAAGACCTTAAAATATTGGGCAAAGTGGAAAGCATTTCACATTGCCCCGAATACATTATTTTTACTTTGCCCCAAAGTATACGACACCAAAAAAAAATGCATAGAAAAAAAACAAAGTCTTAGAATTTTAACTTTATCACAAAAGCACTGAATACTTTAGCTCTCTATATACAAAATTCAAAATAAAAACGATTAAAGGTACTCGAAATATCTTATGTTGCTTTCCTTACAATATTACAGTGGAAACGTATACACACGAGATATGTACACCACGGCGTCCAGTCTTCAACATAAAAATTGATCGAGCTGATGGATATAGAACCCTCTTAAGTCGAAAAAAAAAGAAGCTAACTAATAATTAGTCATTTGTTCACGATTTATATATAGATGGGGTTAGGTGTTAGTGACCGCAGGTTTTTCAAAATCGGCCTTTTTCAAAATGATAATTTTTCGTTCTGTTTCACTTAAAATAATTTAAATATCATATTCTTCACTAGACATACTTAGGTGGATATAATCCATTGGGTTATGTTCTGTGAGAGAAACAAAAATTTAAAATATTGTATTGCCACCCACTGATTAACTATTTATAATTTATACTTACTGCCAATTGTTGAAGATGAAAGGTATCTGTTAACAAATTCAATGAATATTTTACAGGTAAAAATGTAACATTCTGCATAATAATGGTTCTGACGTTGTATGAGCCAATTTCTAAACATCCAAAATCTAATTCTTGTGGAAGAAACTGAATAGAAGGATAACACATTTCGCCGGTTAAAAATATTGACTCCTGAAATATTATAATGTTTTGTAAAGAAAGTTAGAAAGGTTAGAAAATAGGTTATGCTAAACAGATAAAGGGGTCTATTCTGTAAAAATTCCTTTATATTTAACGGCCTTTAAAAATATTTTCTTCTTTAATTCGGTCACTATTTAAACGTATCTTTAAAATACATTAGAGAACTATCTTAAAGAAATCTGTTTAAATAATGATAGAAGTAAATTAACGAATACGAACATATTTTTATAGGCCGCCAATATTTTTAAAGGCCGTTAAATATAAAGGAATTGTTACAGAATAGACCCCAATGCTATTCAAAAATATAATTATTGACTTTTAAGATACTTTTTTAAATGAATTAATTAATAAAAGGTGGGAAAACAATGTATAATTCACAGTATTTGTGCTATAATTAAATAAATGAAAAAAAAATATATATTTATGATTCCTTATAAATATGTCGTAAATACTGTTACCAGTAATAATAAAAGATAGCTCAATCACTGGTAAAATTCATATTAAAAAAAGTTACATGGGTTACTTTTTGAGATATTTTAATTTAAAATGCTGATGAATTGGGACCAAGTGAATGGGGGTAGCGGGACGACATTAATACTACGTATGTTTTTTCATTGTAAATATTATATAAATTTTATTTCACGCTGAATGTCGTTTCTCCTATTCGATTCAACTTAGTAATAAGGTAGATAATAGCTTATGTCATTTTTTCAATATTACTACGCATGTCTTTCCATTGTGAATTACATCTAAATGAAATTTTACGCTGAATGTCATTTGTCCTGTTCGAATCGGTTTAGTAATAAAGGAGATATAAGCATAGATCCGTTTGGTATTAATACTGCTCATGTTTTTTCGTTGCAAATTACATGTAAATAACATTTCACGATGATTGCTGTAAATTTCCAATTATTAATAATAAAGAAGATATATGTTAATGTCTTTTTTGGCGATGATACTGCGCGTGTTCTTTATTAAATATGAGATCAATATCTCCTCTTCCTTGATGGTTTTACGCCACTCTCTAGTTCGTATTGAAAGAACTCGATAGTCCTGAGTCACTTCTTCTGCTCATCTTCTTCGCCTTCGATTCTCCAGTGGCTTTTTCAACGTCACCTCAACTTAAGATGGTTCTACGTCAGTCCTTTGTCGCCTTTTTTTGTCTTCGAGTCTCAAGAGGCTTCTTCAAGGGCCTACCTTACTCCCTCAATTTCTCTTATTCGTTTTCGACTCTCCAGAAGCTTCTTCAACAGTCTCGCTGCCGCAGGTGTAGAGTTAAGCTGTTACTTTAGCTTTCCTGATTCTACCAATAAAAACGAATTTGGTCGTTACAATAAATGCTACTGATGCTAGAATCCTATTGCGCATCTTTTTGTCGTTATTTATTACATCAATATGACTTTTCTCATTGAATATCGTTTATCCCGTAGGAATCCGGCCAATACTAGTTAAACGTTATTGTACTCTTTACAATACTATTGTTTACTCCTAACAAATCGATTTAATATACGCTAGTTCAGTGATGATGTAATTATGGTTCCACTGACAATTAAAGTGACAGTAGATTTTTGAGTGCGTTTTGTTCGTTTTGTTTACCTAAATTATATCATTTTTTTATAAATAAATTCCTAAAGTAAGTAAATAACATGCATCAAATATGCAATGGTTTAGTTACCAATTACATACCTTTAAACTATTTATTATGACCTGTTAACAATATTTATAAATAAACTTTGCATCGAAAGTGTAGCACTGAGCTACGTCACTTCTGAAAATATCGTTCCATCCATACAATTTGTATATATGGAACGATATTTTCAGAATTGGTGTAGCCCAGTGCTACACTTTCGATGCAAAGGAAAAGATCTAGTAAAAACGTGTATGTCAAATGTATTGATGTTTTTGTTAAAAGTTTGGTTAGAATTAAATGTCAGTGGAACCAAAATGACATCACACCGAACTATGAAGACTAGAGATAAGGAGGCGAATCGGCATGCTCAAAATACGGTCCCAAAAATCACACGTCAATTGAGCTTTTATAATTAACCGCATGAGCGCTGGTACGGTTTACGTAGTTCAAAATACATGGCTTCTTATGGGAATTATACATATTATTGTCAAAATAATAAAAATAAACTTGTTTATAGCTAAATAAAGCACAGAAAATACTGTTGTATTTAGTTTTAAATAAGTCTTACATATTTTATTTGATACATTATTTACTATTTATTCCTATTTAGGTAAAATGCAAATTATTGATGGTAAGTGTTGAAATTTGATGTGTAGGGCTAATTATTTTTTAATTAAAGCTAAATAGGGCTGAGGGCATACTAAGACATGGTTTAAATAAAAATATTTAGTTAGGGATTTTACAAAATTTTATGAAAATAATAAAAATCAAATTGTTTATTGCTAACTAAAGCACAGAAAATACTGTTGATTTTAATTATTGTAAATGAGTCTTTTTTTTAATTGCTAACTAAAGTACAGAAAATACTGTTGGTATTAATTATAAATGAATCTTTATGTTAAACATTATTTACTATTCATTATTTAATTTTATTAAAAAAAAAAAATGAAAATTAGGTATGACCAAATTTGAAAAGGTTTGTTATATGGTGAAATTTGGTGAGAACAGTTCTGTGGTAATTTTATATTCGTCAACCACTATTTCATCATCCTGCTGAATAGTTTCTTCAGCAATAGGTTCTAGTATTTTCTTCCTTTTTTTATTCTAACAAATTCAGTTCGGTTCAATGGTGGTTTTCGTCTTTTCCTAATACTGGACAAGTATGAAGGGAGATTCGTTAAAATAACCTCATCAAATTTTAAAATATCATCTTCTAAAAAGTGTAGCTCGCAAACAGAATTATAACTAGACAGTACTTTATCAGCCCTAGGAATCACATGCTGCTATTGTTCTAAACGTTTAGGATCCTATAAAAAATATTTGCAATGACTAAATTGGAGTTCAATAAAGAAAAATAACAGTAGTAACTCTTCATCTAACATCAAAAAACATAAAAAAAGCAAATTTTCTTTTCTAGTAAGTTAAATTTCATGTGTAATTATTGTTGTTTGTAAGTCAGGATTTATAACTTTATTATTTTTTATTATAGAATTTTGCAATTAAATAAACTACACTCCGTAAGATACGGGTTGTGACCAGTTTACAATAAATATATATTATTTAGAAATAAATACATTATTTTAATTACACTAGGAGCTTTAAAAATACTTGGGTTTTTATCTCCTTGTGTTTTATTTAATTTTATATCGGATTTATATCCCGTTTTTCAACCTGGAACGAGGCAAATCCTGCTTTGCCGTTTTTTGTTACTCATTGTTACTTGTAGTCAGGTTCTTTATTTCAGCATATTTTTATTCTTTTCACTAAATTTTACAAAAATCACTTTAATTCCCATTGACTTGAGTAAAAAATAGACGTCGTTATTTTGCCACCCGCCAACTACAGTAGTTTTTTGGAACTCCATAAAAATAGGGACGGAAATTTGAAATTTGACCAAGGCTGATTCGCCTCCTTATCTCTAGTCTTCATAATACCGACCGACCGAACTAGCGTATTAACGCTGTCTGTCATGTTACCTGTCACGAATTTCGCCTGTCAACTCAAACAGTGGTACCAATTCCCCTTGTTCCCAATTCACCCTTGTTCCCAATTCCACAATGCACCATATTTTACAACTGTGACATTAACAAGTGATATCATTTCTTTCATGCCCCCAATGCATCATATTGTCGTAGAAGGTCAGCTGTCATGTCACATGTAAAGGAGAGTTTAAAGTAATTACTTACAGTTTTAGGATATTCGGGTATGTTAACAATTAATTTTCCGACACTCTTTATATATCGTTTTGAAAATTGCTGTGGTTGAAACTCGATTACTACAGTTACTTCCCTTCCAACTTCCAGTTTATGATAATACGTGTCTTCATATTCATCCTGATAGAGCTTTATAAGGAAGTCATCGGTGGTACGCATCACTAGTGTTAAAGGTATTTCAACTTCATTTTTTATTACCACCTCACCTGCATATAATAATTATTATTTGAATTTGGTGTTAAATTTTAAAATTAATTAAAAAATTATTTTAATAGTTAAAATTTGTGTTTTTAGTAAAAATATATTGTAAATAGTAATAAAATTAAATATAATACCTTCAATTTAGTATTCATAGTTGATACGCTAAAAATAAAATAAATTACAAAATATTCTTTTAAAATGTTATTTTGAATATGTGACATCCTGTATAAAATTGGTATTGAAATAATTTAAAATTTAATAATCGCCGCACGCAATACTCCTGAGAAATGAAAATTTCGCGTAGTGGGAAATTTATTTGGGCAGTCGATGTCCAATCTTTTCTAGAAATTCATTTTAACATCATATCGTTAAATCATCCACAAGTGTCTTTGGTTGCGATTAGTAGAAATTATATTTCTACTTTTTGTTAGTTATAAGTTAAATTTTTGATTTAGATTTATTTAATATGGTTTAGTAATTCTTTTTGTGCTGCTGGAAATACACATTATTTTTATAAATTTTTTATTGTTGAATTTTTTTAAAAAATAGTTGTCTCATACAAGATCCTCGTGAAAAACAGAATTTATGTTTGTTTAGCAGTGCAATATTTGAATGTGAAAATAGACAACCACATTTTTATAATCAGACCAGTTATCAATTTACCTGAAAGCAGTGGTTGGAGTTTGGGCTCGTTGAGCATATACAATCTATAAGGACTGCTGCCGCAACAGATAATCAGGTGCTATCTATACAATTATTATTGTAAAATAATTTAGGAGGCTAAAACCTAAAATTATCGTACGATAAAGATTATAATGTAGTGTTGGTACCAGCAAATAAGATCATTTATCTTCATAAAAATTTAGGTATAGTTATTCACTGTCAAAATTACATTTCCGCAATTTGAAAATAAATAAATTTATTTATATACTTGTGAATCTTATTTTTAAAGGTTACAACTATTCTCTTTTCACTTAAATTTTGTATAATTTTAAATTGTCTTTTTGATAAAGCTAGAGGTTATAACTCTTAACTAGCTTTAAAAAAATAAAAACAAAATATTGGCGCCCTTTCTTTCCCAAAAACTATTTCCCCAAAAGGGTCTGCTAGAATAGCTATTTGTGCATTAAGAGCGGAAAGTGCTATTTTACCGCTTAAGATACAAAGTTACCGCGCGACGCGCAGCGGAGTGCGACATTTAATCGTAAGTGGCAAATAGCTTTCCGCTCGAATTACACACAATATTTTTTCTACGATCACACGATATTAAAAATAGAGGAGAAGTGCCAAATATGGAATACCATTTTGTTTTTGCCTTGTATTTTTTGTTTTTTTTTGTTTTTTTTTTTTGTTTTTTTTTTTTTAAAGAAGTTTCTACTTTTATTTATAAATATACATTAGTATTTTATTTATCAGGTTTTGATATTAGAAATGAGAAAATTTGTATACCGGCATCCTCAAAAAATAATCTTTGAAAAAGGGGAATTTTGTATCGAATGTGGAATATGTACATAATATGGAATAGGGTAAGAATAAAACAATATAAATTTCAAAATATTTTTTAACTTTATTAAACATATATGAATTCCTTTAAGAAACGAAGTTTAATTTAGTTTAGACCTTGAACAAGTAAAAGTAAACCTACCTATAAAAAATAAAATAAAGGTAATGTATTTTTTAATGAAATGCATATTGACAAAACAAACTAATGTTCTTTACAAAATTCACAAATAAAAATATCAGTTTCACATCCCGAACAATCGATATGGCACCACTCTTTGCAGACAACGCATTCTATCCACTTCTCCCCTTTTCTATCATCCAAAAACTTTCCATTGCAATAGAAACAAGTAGCGTCATCTTCCTGTGGTTTGTCTGCTCCAATGTCCTCCTCAGAAGAATTGTCTTTGAAACTCGCGGACTCCGATTCTGAAGAAGAATCTTGAATAATCGCCTTCTTCTTTGAAGCACTGGTTTTGCGCAAATTGATGTTACTACAGGATGGTCGATTTAGGTCAACTGATAATTCCGCTAACACTTTACGCTTCACTGTTTTAGCTTCTTTTGAAGAGACTGCATTTATTGAAGTTTCTAACTCATATTTATATGGAGATGAAGTTATAATTGCTGCCTTTCCAGGTGCCCTTCCTTTTCGAGGCCCTTTCTTTTCTTTAAAAGTTGGCACTGGTGAAATATTTTCGGGTCCAATAAATTCCCTTGCTGCTACAGTATTTTCAGCAATTTTTGTCTGCTGTGGCTTCCCCTTCCTCAATATTTTCTTGTGCTGCAGCAAGAAAATCGCTGTCTGTGAAGACATGACGATTTGGGGGAAATATTCCTGTTTTTTTTTAACCGTTAACGGCAATTGCCCCAGTTTGCACCTTTAGATACGCCTTTCCAAATAGTTCAGCTATGTCAAAATGTGTGACTGCCCTTTGATTCGATCTCAAAAATAATCTCAACTCCTCACTATAATGGGCTTTCAAAGGTCCCATTAACGTTTTATCTAAAGGTTGCATGTGGTGTGTAGAATGAGGGGGCAAGCACACTATTTCAACAAAATTATGCCTTGCCAACTTTATCATTTCCAAATTGCGGCAATGCGTATGGTGTCCGTCCAAAACTAGCAACACAGGATCGTTCTGTGATGGTTTCACCTTTTCAATAAAATGTAGAAACCACTGAGTAAAAATGTTGGTTTGAATCCACCCGCTTGGATGACAAACAATTTTTGTCCCAGGAGGAGCACCCTTTGCCAGTAGAACATTGGTATTTTTTCTGGGGAAGATTAGAAAAGGTGGAACAACACTTCCTCCAGAACTCATACACAAAACTGCCGTAACTAAGGATCTTCTTTCCGCAGATGTTAAAGCTCCTACCTGCTTCGTGCCCCTAAGCGTCAGAACATATTGGACTTTCGACTGAACAATAGATAAGCCAGTCTCGTCCATGTTAAATACTCTGTCAGCTGGATATTTATGATTTTCAAATGCTGTCTCCAAAATATCAAAAAAGAGGGTCACGCTTTCTTTATTAAAGCCTTTGGCTCTATGGATGGACGTCCCAGTTGGCTTCCTGACAGAAATTCTGTCTTTGTGTTGCTTTAGGAATAAATTCAACCATTTTCTTCCAGCGCTTTCATTATTTTTGAAAAATGGGTTTGGTAATCTATTTAAGGTAGCCAGCTGATATGCCATCCTTTTAACATCACTTCGTGTTAATCCATAAAACTTTTTTTCCATCAAAAGCAGATACTCTACCAACTGATCTTCTAACTTTTGTGGTAAGACCGCGGATCTTCCTAATTTTGTTTTAACAGCCTGAGCTGGTGTTGCATTTGACTTAGTTGAAAGACGGAATAATGTCGTGCGTGGAACATGTATCTGCGGCTTTTTTGTACCCCATCTCGCGACTCCGCACAGCTTCGATTGCACAAACCATGTCTTGTTTCCTCCATTCTTTACGACCCATGATATTTGTCTGTAAAGATGGCTAGGAATTAATATTTGGATTATTTTAACAGAAAGCTTTTGCAGTTTTCTCATGAAATTCTATAAAAAAAGCGAAGTGTTCCTAATATGGAATATTTCAACATAGGAACAGCGTGCTATTCCATATAAGGTACACCCGGCCATTTTTCTTTTCGTTTACCAAAGTTACGTGGTAACACGCTAATCTTAGATTTCAATATAAGAAACCTAAGCTAAAGTTATATAAACATACAAGACAGAATAGGATATTACTGTGTTTATTCTAACTGGGTGGGTATATCAAAATTTCGAATACATACCTTAAATAATTTACGATGCCGCGTAAAAACCGATCGAACTGCGAAATAACAACAGTTACGTTAAACGGTTCATAAACGACTGCCAGCACTCTCGTCTTGGCGTAACATGGTATTGGTGATGTTGTGGCGGTGTTGCCGCTCTTGGTTTATTAAATTTTAGGGTATTCCATGTAAGGAACATATTCCATATATGGCACATGTCCTCTATATAAATTTATTTTGCTGAATTCCAATCTTACTACGTTAATTTGACAGACACGCCTAACTTGACTAGCAAACGAAAAGTATGTGTATATTGTGTTGCCTGCTCACTTGAAGATTAATTTTATGATTAGCATAAAAAATATTTGTTAGTAAGTACTTTTAATATTGGTTATAATAACTCTTTATAGCTCATCCAATGTTTTAAAAGTTTAAATTTTACAAATAAAAAAATCAATTTAAAATACAAATAATAATAACCGGTGAGGATTGAATTCACGACCTTTAGGTTGAAAAACCAACACGCTATGCTCTAAACCAAGAAGACATGTTAAATATGAGTGTAAAAAACAGGGTAATTTATTTTTAATATTTTAATTATCATTTAAATATTAGAGAAAATGAGTTTGAGTAATAAATGTTCAACTAAAAGATTCAGATTGGTCTACATTTTCTTTTAACATACCGATTAGCTTTATAATAACAATCTTTCTAATGAAAGTAGGCGTGTGTAAAAAGTAACTTTCCGTCTATATGCGGCAATAACGTCAAAGTATGACAATTCATGGAAAACGTCAACTCTCCAGTTTGAATGTGCAAAAGCCTACTTTGGATAGTGATCGCAGAAAAAACATTGTACTGTAAAAATTAGTTTTTACACTCGTGTGATGTAATATAAATAACTATTTTATATAGCTCATTAACGGAAAAATAATTCATTCCAAAAAAAAAATGTGGCATAGAATCAGATCTTGTCGAATCATAGAATATTAAAGTTTTATAAAAACATTGTGGTCTCTATCCAGAATTATCTTAATTGAAAAGGTAACTAGTATTATTAATCGAAAAATCAAGATCTTTGGAATATACAGTATGAAGCGTTTAGAACTATAGAAAAAAGTTGATTTTATATTAGGAATGATTGAGATTTATGCTCATTTTGCTAAATTTCCCATAAAGTTACCTACATGTTTTTAGAGAGATCGATGGGAAAGGCATTACATGCCAGTTGAGTCTAGGATAGATAAACGGGTGTCCCTTTTAGTTTTTCTATTCCTCATAAGAATACCGTACCTAATTTAAAATGAATTACCAAATAAAATTATTGATAAATGAGCGGTTATGTATCTACTCGTATTACCATGAATACTAAAAAACCGATACTCAAAAATGTATGTCAAAAGTAAATGTTTACTAAAAATAGCAAGAAGAAAACAATTCTCACGTGTAGAAATTGACTCCAACGGAATTCCTTGTTCATCTGCAGTGCAATAAGGATCGCGAAATGAAGGGACATGCATTTCCACAAATTTCAAATGTTGGGTAGAAAACGACATAACTGGTACTATGAACTTCACTTTCAATAGAACTGTCATAATAGGTATCACTACCTGTAAACAATTAGACTACGAAAACTATTAAAATTCTTTTCCCAACCAATGTTCCACTATAAAGATATTATGTTTTACAATAAAATTATTATTAATGGCACTCAAATAGCATATTTTATTATTCGGCTTTATGAGGAAAATTGTTTATGGACCAATTATAAACGATATATTTCGCTACATTTTTTGAAAACTATGAAACACAACCATAAAGTATGGAATAAATTCATTATTTATTAAACAAAAAATATTTTCAAAAAAACAAGAAGCACATCGATTTCTAATTTTAATTTTCTACACTATATAAAAAAAAGAAATTATACAGGATGATTCACATTAGTGTAATGACGTCATGATATTTTCATATTATTCTTAACGAGCTGATTCCGATTAAGTATGATACTTGGAGTCAAATGAAGAGAATTTGAAAGATACGGGCTTAGAAAATAAATTTTATTTATTTTTAATGATTAATTTAAAGAATTAAAACAAAGCCAGTAATAGTTGACTTTATTTTAAATATTCGAACTGTATCCGATTCTTTTTTAATTCATCAATATTTTCTGGTTTCGTTTTGTAAACATCATTCTTCCAATAGCTCCACATAACATAATACAAAGAAGTTAGGTCTGGCGACATCGTTGGCCATTCAATATGTCTACGTCTACCAATCCAGCTGTTAAGAAAAATTTCATCAATATGGCGCGCCATCCTTTTAAAACCATAAACGTTCATCAAAACGTCCAGGATTTATTCAACTGAGTAATACAATACAAAGTATGTATAGTTGACGAAGCCGAAATGTGAACGTCAAAATTTTATGGCGTAATTTAAACTTTGCATCATTTTGTCAGATTCAAATTTGACAGCTCTTAAAAATAATTGTCAAATAAATTTTCAAAAATGCCGCAGCATATGGCTTAAGCTGAAAAGTCATAGGTTATAGCAAAATTAAAAAAAAACTTGATCTTTAAGTAAAGTGGCTGCTGAATTAAACGTCAGTAACAGATGCATATTTTACGTTAAGAAACGCTGGCAAGAAGAACAATGATCTCAAAGATTTTTCAGACACGGTATATTTATGGTCTCTAATAAAAATGAAAACAATGCTCTGTTATAATATATTTGTCAAAATCTTTATGGAACCACTGTGAACGCACGAGCAAGAACATTATTCCTAGGATCTCTGAGATATCCACACCGCAGTATTAATGCGCTTATCAAAGAGGATGCCATGAAAACTGTAAACCTCGAAGATAGCATCAAACTTCTGCTGTCACTTTCATGACTCGGTGATCACAGATGTAGCCGACGGGGCAGAGGAAGTATGCAACCCATCTGTCTACGATTAGCAAAATGCCAAACACATTGTAGACGATGACAACAAAATATCTAGCTTCTCTCCAGTTAAATCGCCAGTACCTGACAGTATCTTTCCAACCCTACTTCAATGGGGTCTTAAAGAACTCACACCACACTAGGTAGGTATATTCAGATCCTCGCTGGATCTGAGGTACATACCCCAAAAATGGAGAGAGGTAAAGGTAGTCTTTATACCCAAACCTGGAAGGATGGATTACGCTGTACCAAAAACATACCGACTAATAACCCTGACATCGTTTTCCTTGAAGACATTGCAAAGGCTACGCAAAAGGTACACTTAGCGTCATATAAAAGTGGTACAACTCTTATAACAAAAAATCATGCTTTTCAAGCTGTGTAAATTGATCTTTTAAAATGTCTCAAAGTTAAACTTCTTTTTAGGTTATAATTTCTAGAACAACGAAAATATTAGTAAATGCAATGATACAAATAAATTTGGTAAAAATCAATAAAACGCAATTTAAAATGAATAAGTTTGAAATTTAAATACATTTTACAATTCGAAACAGATACAATAAATAATTAATATATTGTCATAGCTCCAATATTAATAATTTCTTGTATTCTTCTAAGCAATGCGTTAATTAAATTTATTGTCAACTTTTCATCTTCTGCCAATCTTTACTGATTCATTTAAAACGTACTAAAATTTGAGGTGAAGATAACTCTAATTAGCGTATTTACTTTGCTAAGTTTGTATTTTCGGGGTGGCGCGGCTGCACAATTTTTTAAATCAATTTTTCTAATTATTCTTAGCAATTTTGTTATTGAAGCATTAAAATTTGTTTCAACTTTTGTCTATCTTGCCGTAAATAATTAATGTTTCATCTTGTTGTGCTAGTTATAAATGGTGTCCCAGTCCCTCTTTTTCTGTTTACAATTTGATTGTTGTCCCATTTTTGCAAAGCTTTTTATCGTGGTTTTCGCATTTTATCAAACTTACTTAAATGACCTGACATCATAACCATGCGCTTTAACAAACTTGACAAATCTTACTGTTTGTCATTTACATTGGGAAAAATAAGTGTACCAGTTTTATATGACGTGAAGAGTACATAATGGATGTGGCGATTACAACAACACCACTGCAGCCAAATCTACATACATTTACCCCAGGCAGATCTACTGATTCAGCCCTTCACCTTGTTTCTGGCCGGATAGAGAGATCACTGGACATTAAAGAGTCCACATAGACATAGAAGGTGTTTTTGATAAGAGGATCTTTACCAAGATAATACACTCACTAAACAACAAGTATGTTCCACAGATGGTTAGTGGGTGGATACACAGCAAGCAAATAGAAGAGCCGGAAATTATAGCTACGATTCATATCTAGCAGTGACAAACCTAATTAAAGAACATTCCCTTGTGAAATTCAAGAAAAGATGGGATGAAACAAGAAGCTGCAGACTTGCCAGGGAGATTTTAAGTTATCCTGACAACACTACATCAAACAAATACTTGACTATGACTAGACAGAATCTGCGCCTGATCACAGGCAGTCTGACTGGACATTGTCAACTACGGAAGCATCTCCATATCATGGGGCTGGCAAAATATGCATTCTGCAGGGGACGCGAACAAAAAGATGAATCCATCGAGCATATCCTCTACGATTGTTTGACACTCTCATTTATTAGAGGATTTGTGTTAGGCGAGAATTGTCTAATACCGGCCAATATAAGAGAAGCATCTCTTGGCAACTTTGTCGACTACATTAAATCTGTAGGCTTCCTCACGAGCTAGGAGGTGTTTATCTACTTAGGAAGATGCACAATGGGCCTAGTAAGGCCTAAGTGCCGTCGGTTAATCCATCCTCCATACGTTACAGGTACACATGTAGAGGATTTCTGAGAACAGCTCAAAAACATTTAAAACAAGCTGGTTAAAAAACTACTCTGCTGCACGCAAAGTTTTTTAACTGCAAAAAATAGGCCCATGAGAGTCCATTTTGTAAATGAATTATTAACAGAAAAACCCCAGTTTCACAATCTCAAGTTACCTACTGGTTAAATGATAGCCATGGGTTACGCGTAAATGAGTGTTTCACAATAGTATGTTAAGTTTCCAAGTGGATGGTAACCATAAAAATATTTAATTCTTAGTGAGTAGGCAATTGAGCAGGAAAGTTAACAGCGTATGTTGCTCGCGCTGTCATTGCTCATGTCACTACCGCTGCCGCACGCTCCTTTCATTGGCGGTATTTTGAATGGAAGTCACATGACTGGCAGCACGAGCGGCAGCACCAGCGGCAGCGACTGTTTACATGCTGCCCGCTGTCTTGTCATGTTGCTTTACCAAGTACACACAGAAAAACGTATGTGTTTGTGGTTTGGTTAATTATTGGCTCCAATCATATTTTAACCATGACTGAGAGGAGCAACGACCAAGTCCTACAGTTTTTAGAACTATATGCAATTGAGGGATTATTATGGGTACCTTCACATATAGATCACAAAAAAAACACAAAGTACACGATGCGTGGAAAAGGATAAGTGAAAACCTATGCTGGCAACATTCCGACTGCTATTATAAAATAATAAGCGATGATAAGTTCTGTAGTGAGTGCTGAGGAGGTGTTTTAGTCCATTTGGTTTTTTATCACATTTCTTTTTTAAACATTAATAATATTTAGTAAACTCAAAAATTAGAGCGCTGTGCTGCGGCAATTTCTACGCCCTCCATTATTGCTAGAGGATAATATGTAGGCACGATAGCAGTAGTAAATAGCCACTTTCTTCAGAGACTGTCGTGGAATTATTCAGAGCAGGACAGCGGACAGCGCGAGTAGCAGCGGCAGTGGCTGCATGTAAAGGCGGCATTAGACTATACCGTGTTATTATCAGTAAGATAATTTTTTCTGACAATTTTACCTTTCAACATGCAATAAATTTGTTTTACAATCATTGATTGTTATTACAGGATAATTCACCAGTTTATACGACACGAATAGTAAGACATAAGACAACAATGATATAGATGTTTTGCCATGGCCCGCAAAAAATCATGACTTGAACCCCATTGAAAATGTATGGGGCTTAAGAGCTAAAAAGATATATCAAAGAGAATTTAGACCGGCAAACCGCGGTCAACTATGAGAAGCTATTAAACATCCTTGAGAAGAGTGACATTTGTCCATGTCAAGAAGATTGGAAAGCGTTGTGATAGCCAATAGCTCTGCAACACTATCCTTGCTATAGCTATTAAATTTCGAGAAGATCATTCTCTTCATTTTCATTAGATACCTTCCTTAATCATTGTCTGAAAGGTCTTCTCTTTGTTGTTCTTGCCAGCGTTACTTAACGTAAAGTATGCAACTTTTACTGACTTTATTTCAGCACTTACTTCACTTAAAGACCAGTGTTTGCCCAATTTCTAGATATTAATTTAATTTTGTAATAAATATTTGGAGGGTATATGTGGTACCATAAAGCCAACACGTAGGGGTCCTAGTCCTAGTAAGGGATAGAATGCTCATCATATGATATATCCAGAGAATGTTGTTGCCCTACACCCTGCAGTAGCCTGCGGCCGTTATAGAAAATGTACAACTACAAAAAGAAGTGCAATGTCACCCATCATACTACAGTGTACTGCGATCGTCATAAGTAAAAGTACGAGTAAAAAAAGAAGATAGAATAGTCCAAAAATGTCTCGAAATGTCATTCCTTGTCAAGAAAAATCCGGATTATTCGAGAAGGCTCTAGAAGGGGAAGGCGAGCTATATAAGTCGACGATTCTGACGTCAGAGTTTCAGTTTTATAATAGACGTTTTACGTTAATGTTCTCAGTTTTACAGTTGAATTATTGTAAACGTTGAGTTGAAATAAATTGAGATACCAAAAACCTGCGTAACAATATAATTGATTTTATATTATTAAAGGTGGGTTGTACAAAGAATGCTAAACTCAGTTTAACTAAGGGGCTATCCATAAATTACGTCACGCGTTAAGGGGAGTAAGGGAATCGACAAAGTGTAACATTGTGTAACAAGAGGTGGGAGGGAGCCTAAATTTTGTGACGTCACATTTCAAAATCTAATATATCCAAGTATTAAAACACGAAATTTAAACTATTAACGAAACACTAAATAATTTTTAGATGTAAACTAGGGAGAATGGAGCTGTGACAGGGCTGAACGTAATTTATGGATGGTTATATTCAAAGTACCCGTTGTACAATGGCATTAAGGCCACGGTTTAACTAACTGCGCTTTTCATTATTATTTTGCTAGGTTGGCATTAAAGTATGCTGATAACGCTGTTTTTTTGAACTAATGACATTGAAAATTTAACCTCAAATTTATAGCTTACGAATATTGTTCACTCAATTTTGTGAAGTAATATATTAATTATAGAAAATGAAAGTAGAAAACGTAGTCAATTAATGAATTTTACACCTTAAAGAGTAATATTGTAAAAAGCTTGTTTATTTAAACTACCCTATTTTCAGTGTCAGGCCTTCAAATAAATTGTTTTAAATTACCTATAACTCCTGATCATTCATTTATACTTCTAGATGATGTCCCTTTATTTATTACACAAAAATTGGACCAGTTATTAAATACCGTGGAAAGAACTTTTTTAGTTAAAGTAAGGGCTTTACTTACCGAAAGTAAAACAGAAATTCAATTAAATTAAAAATAAATACATGCTATACTTTTAATAGTCCCCAGTACATCGATCTTTCGATTTTGTAACTCCTGTACACGCCAAACTTTCTGAGCGGCTTTATAATACCAAGTCCGGCAAATTCACCCTGAGCGATAGGACATTTTCGCGCTAGCTCTTCGTGAAGTTGTCATTCTGCCATGCCTAAGGAAATTGATACATGTACCTACCTGTAGTTTTAATGTGAGTCGACGATTTTTTATATAACATTAGCGATATCATATTTGCCGGATAAAGTAATTTTAAAAAACCGACTTCTAAATCGTTCTGATTATCTTAACCAAATTTGTATGGGACCATCCCTGAATTACCCCCTTTATAACAAAAAAGAATCATAGAAATCGGATGTGATAAAGAATTATCGCTAAACATACATAAAAAATGAAGAGTGAGGATTTTCTTATGGATCCAATTATTAGATTTTGACCAAATTAATATGGGACCACCCCTGAAGAATTATCGCTTTTTTCTGACAACCCCATGACCAGTCAGAATGCCCGTAACCAAGCGCAGACTCTGTTTAGTCATAATCAAGTATTTGTTTGCTGTAGCGTTATCAGGATAACTTAAAAGCTCCCTAGCAGCTTTGCAGTTTCTTATTTCATCCCATTTTTGCTTGAATTTCACAAGAGTATATTCTTTAATTAGGTCTGTCATTACCGATTTTGTGAGGTCATTAGTAGGACGAGGTCAAAAAGTATTTGGTTGGCTTCTTTCGTGGCCAGTGAATCAGCAAGACGATTTTGTTTTGATGTGGCGTGACCTTTAATCCATTTTAAGGTGACCACATTGTTGATGAATACTTCGGCCAAGGCTTCGTGACATTCTAGTACTAACCCTGAGTAAATTCATGGTATGTTCTAGGTGAGTAGTGCTTGTCTGCTATTTGAATAGATGAGCATGTTACTTCTAGTGATATTGTTTCTAGTGATTTTTTTTGCTGCTATGAGAATCCCTGTGAGCTCTTTTTGAACTACACTGGCACTATTGCTCACATCCCATTTTATGTTTAGGTTTAAGGATCTGAAGTATATTCCACATGCTGAGCCTTGTTTTGTTTTAGAACCGTTGGTGTAGATATGAATCGTACCTGCTACTTCTGGCTCTTCTATTTGTTCTATTATAACTTTATATGGCTTATGGAAGATATATCTCGGTGAGATGGAGTCCATGTTCGTTTGAAGCAGTGGGAGCGTATGGAGCGCCTCCTACCAAAAGAGACGTCTCACCTCACCAGATCCACATCAGGTTCTATCCCAACTGTGCGGAAATGTGTCATTGTCATCAGAGCAACCGCCTTGATGTAAATATTGTAACATTTTAAAATTCCTTTTTAAAAAGTTATTTTGAATGTGTGACATCCTGTATAAAATTGGTATTAAAATAATTTAAAATTTAATTATCGCCGCATGCAATATTCCCGAGAAAAGGAAATTTCGCTAAGTGGGAGTTTTATTTGGTTAGTAGAGGTCAAATCTTTTTAAGGTAATTCATTTAAGATCATTTCGTTGATTAAAGTACAAGTGTCTGGGCTGCAACAAGCGGAAGCAAATACAATCAGAAGTAAAAATATACTACCAAATTTCTACAGTCAGACAGTTATCTGTCTACTTGGAAGCAGAGTTTGGCTCGTTGGGTTAAGAAATCTTCTGCAGAAGACGAATCAGGTACAGTCTAAGTAGTAATTATCGCAAAATAATTCGCAAGGCTAAATCTTAAAATTATCGTACGATGGTCAGAGTATAATGTATTGTTGGTAGGTACCAGCATATGAGATCGCTTATTTTCATGTATGTATTTATGGTGTATTCATTCAAAGAACAATTGCATTTCCACAATTTTAAAATAAACTAATTTATTTATATTGTTACGCAGGTTTTTGGTATCTCAATTTATTTTAATTCAACTTTTACAATAACTCAATTCAACTTTTACAATAACTGACGTCAGGATCATCGACTTATATAGCTTGCTTGATCGTTCTCTGACCTTCTTGAACTGTCGTCTATAATTTTCTTGGCAGGTAATGACATTTCCAGACATTTCTGGACTATTATATCTTCTTTTACTTATACTTTTACTTATGACAATCGCATCAGTTTATGGAACTATAATAAATATCAGTAATCTATAATTACTAACGGCCGATTCCCTGCACATTTATGTAAAATTGGAATATTGGATTCTCACTTTTGTCCATATTGCAATATAAACGCTGTAGCAGATATCAGTCATTTATTTTTAGATTGTAATAAAAATGCTCAACATGCCACCGTATTGTATCAAGATTTAAATAAACTTTCACTCCCACTTCCACTCAATATTTCTTCACTTTTAGTTCAATCAGATAAGATAATATTTGACGCTATTATTAAATTTACTCAAAATACTAAAATAGATATTTAACATAATATATATGAAAATTATTAAGTTTAAACTTTCTGTGGTAAAGTAAATAGACTTGCATGTCTGATCCCATCCCATTACTAAAAAAAAAAAAACTAAGAATGACTTCCATGGCTCCCGAGTTAGATGTATGTGAAAAAGTATATATTTAGTTTATCCTCTAAACATTTATAGAGGTTCTGCAATAGGTTGTACAAAATAACCGGAAAAAGCCTATAATAACTAGATAGGAAAGTCATGTGTTGGACACATCAGATTTTTAATTCTAGAAAATTTTATATCTTAAAAATAACACGGCTTTATTAAAGAACTATCGACTCCTACCAACCTCCTCCATTATATTAATAATTGGACCAAATCAAGTGACGATCAAAAGCCTATCGATAATATTTATCTAGATTTTCTAAGGCTTTTGACAGAGTCCCAAATCGTTGACTATTTCATAAACTGAAACATAATAACCTTCATAATTGGATTTTAAATTTCCTAACAGACAGATCTTTTAAAGTAGGAGTTGGTAGCGGGTTCTCTTTAGAAAGACAGAAGTGCAATATTTGGATAAAATTAAAATATTGATGCCAAGTTTGCGATGTTTTTAACTGTAGTAATGGTATTGCGTTTGCTTGAATTACTGTTAGGTCTTTAAATTGTCCAAAAAAAAAAAAATGTCTGACAACAGCGGAAGTAGAGTAGACCGCAATTGTGGAGGGTTGTATATTGTTTCATTCATAAAAATTCCTTCGATACCGTACTAGTCCAGGAGCCAGTGAATTTTTTTGTACTTGTTTTCCCGGTCCGTGTATATTTAAATAATCTATTCCCGGTGAACTGTATATTTAAAATGGAACGCCAATCTATTAACAAAAGTAAGCCAGATTAAATTCGCGCATTACGTCACATCGATACAAGTGAGATTGTTTACAAAGTGCCTTTGCAGGCCTATTTTGCCCATTTCATGTATTTGTTTTTAAATCATGTTAAATTACTATTTTTGAAACTCAACAAGGAGAAAATCCAATTAACTCTTCCGTTGTGTATATATATAAGATAAATTAACTGAAGTTTTATTAGTAAAGTATTAATACTAAAATGTTAATGTAATTTACAGAAAATAGCTAGGTCTGTATTTGTTTTTAAATAATTTGATAATTTATGAAAAAAGGGAGTAAACGTGGAATGACCAGTGGCCAGTAGGTCAGTCAATACAAAGTATCATATATTTCTATTATAACATAACTAAAATACCTACATCTTTTAATCATAAGGACATATGTTAAAAACCATTTTAATATATGCATTAGAATGAAGTAATAATAACTTAAAGAGAAGAGGTCTTAAAGTAATAGCTGGTACAGCATGTTTTTTAAACGTTTCCTCATTGCTGCTAGAATGAAATCACTTACTATGAAATGTGCTCTAAAACCGGCATTTATAGCAGTCAGTGTTCAGTATTAGGATCTCTTCCTAAAGCCCTCATCCATGCTGCATACATATTAAAAAATAATAAGAAAAAAAAACATATTATATACCTATATAGTTTTCGGTTCTGGGTGCCCTAAAAGAGGACACTTAGCCGACAATTTGGCTCAGATAGCTAAAACCCAAAAGTCACACCCCGAACCAGGACGTATTGCTATCCTTTTAAGTAAAAATAACTACAAATAACTTACCTGAAAAATGAAGGCGTCTAACTTTACACCAAAAAAACAATACACTTTTTCCCATTGTGGCAAGCACCCGATGACGATTAGGTAGATATCAACTAGAAGCATGTACTTAATGGTTATAAAGCTTATTTTAACACAAAAAGAATAAAGCACTAGTCGAAAAGCAGCAATCAAATATAAATAGACCACAATATTAAAATTCAAATTAAAAACTATATAAAAGACAAATACTCTAATAGCCCAAAAGATCAGAACTAAATTAAATGAATAACCATAATAACCTAAAAATCACACTAAAATTGCAAAAACTATTACTGTAAAATCATGAGATTACATCAATAATGCATATGCGTCGGAATATCGCAAATGTCAAAAGTACAGTGTTTCCATGAAAATTTAGCTATGTTTTTAGCAGTATTATAGGACCATTTCTACCACGCGCATACAACGATATTGGCGTTCCACAGTTCACTGTATTTTCCTCACACCTCTAGTATAAATGATTTGACATAACGAAACTAACAATAATTATAATTAATGTAGAGTAATAAGTGATTCGTGAATTCTAAATAAAACAATTATTATATAAAAGTGTAAAAGGAAAAAGAAATTTATTTCCTTATTTTCTTCTGTAATATCTTCAATTATTATGTTTAATTTCTATAAATAAACCAACTGGTTAGGTAAAACATTGTGATATAAGATTTTATTTATGTGTCCTATGCGTACACTTTAATATACAAAACACCTGGAACATTCTTTAAATAATTGTGGTCGTAGAAATAATTGTGTACATAACTCGTTTGAAAGTGTATTTTATGCACTTGCCAAATATATTATCCATACAGATTAATCAGACTATTTTTTTACTTAACTTCAGTACATCTCTTACTACTAAAACTATTTTTATCAATGGAAAAAAAGGGCCGTGTTCTCGTATGTTTTGACGCATTTTCGGCCTCAGCCCATCGGATCTTCCCTCTAAATATATATGAATTTTGCTTAGAATTGCTAATCCTACAATTCTCTATTCGTGCTTGCTGACTGGGAAAATAAATACCGAAAATCGTCACTGTCTCCTGGACTATACAATAGATGATGATGAGAACTTCACAACAAATACACTTTTATGAATGGCTAGTTGGGGATGTGGTCCTATCCTAGAATATGCAAGACGATCCTTGTGGTATCCAGACCTTGTATGCGACCAACAAATGCTGAAATGTGTCCAACGCCGCGCTACTCGACTTACCTTTGACCACATTAGATACGAGGAAAGGTTAAAAATTGGAAATTCCAACAGAGACGTCTTGTTATGTCTGAAATATTTATATAAATCATCGAATCGTTGGCAACCAGGTAGCCAACGAGATGCGCTTAATCTTTTGTCTTTGCCATGTAATAGAAAATCATCAAAGTATGAAGGCTGTTTGACGCATATGACGCAATACAAGTGTAAAGAAGATATGTAGTGGATGTAAGTCACTTTAACTGACATATTGGGTATATACACCTAAGCCATAAAACAAAACAAAAAAAAAACAATAAACTCGTTTTTTGCAGTAGAAAAATATTTATTTTGTTAACGCGTTTCTTTTAAATTTTGACTGTTAGACCTTAAGTGTCCTAGGTACTTTATCGGAATCGGCTCGTAAAGGTAAATCTAAAACTGGCACCAAATACTGGGCATTGTTATTAAAAAATTGCCGACGACGTCATTACATTATTGTTAATATAATGATTTTTTTAACTATGTTAGTGGCATTGGATATAAACCAACAAGCCACTCAATTGTCAGGTGAACAAATAAAAATATCGTTTAACAAACTTTAATATTTTACAAATTACATTAAAGTTAACTAAAATAAGCTGAACTTAACATGGTTTAAATGTTTTGTTTATTTTTTATTTTCCTTTTTTGTTTTGTTTTATTTTTTTGTTTTTTTTTTTTGTTTTTTTTTTTTAATTTTTTTTTCTTTTTCTCTGTTGTCTTTACTTTTTTTTTATTTTCTTAACATTTTTTTCGAGTGAGGTGTACAAATTTTTTTGATGTATAAAATTATTGTTTTAGGTTTTTAATGTTTTCGGTTTAGAAAATAATGAATTTATTCCATACACGTTTGGATCAATCGAGTATATTTTATTTTTAGGCTTGATATAGTACTTTTAAAAAAATTAATTGCTCATTTAGCTTTTAACTTAGCGCTCGGAAAAGTAAACATGTAAACAGGGCGTTTGTAAAGAAAGGTTACGAAATAAATTATATTATTTTCAAATGGCCTAGTCCAAGGAGTATCCTCTACCTATTGTTTTTATATTTATATTATTTTCTCGATGCGACAGCGTTGCATCGAGCGACGCGATTGATATTTCAGATATCGCATGGCTAGTCACTCTCACTCTGTACGTTTGCATTTTGTAACAATAGGTTGTTTTACCGACAACGCGTCGCTCAACGCACCACTATCGCAACGCAATGTGCGCCGCTCCTACTCTAAACAAGGCTATATAATTAATTTATTTTTAGAAATTATAAAAAAAATACATATTATGACATAACTACTTTGTCATACTGCTAATTTCAATAATTAACTCAGCTCTTGGAAATGTATGATCTCTCAGGTGGTCACAGGATTACGTAAATAAATATATTATTAATAAACTTTTTGAAATGTATTTTTTATTAAATCCGATATTATATTTATTACGAATAATCTTATTTAATACTTACTTTGGAGTTAGGATCTATAGTTCCGTACATATAAAATGATTCTTCGTAATAATGCGCTGTTTTTGAACGAGCACATATATCTATACTCTCAGTAGAATTCTCTCCAAGTTCCAAATAAGTTGGTTCAAACCAAAATATTGCGTTTGGTCTATAAATTTAGAAACCAAAAAATAATCAAAAATAAGAAAGATAGATTGTGAAAAAAAAAATACAGCATAATAGAAGTATGTAATGTGAATTCAGAAACAACCATATATTACACTCAAACTTTATAAAAATTATTTTTTTCTTCTAAAAACAAGTATAATAGGTTAACATATTGGGATCGTAGAATAGATAATTCCATATCGCATTAGAAAATAATTCAAGTAAAATATTTTTTGTCTAAATCTAGTAAATTTAACTTTCTTTGCGAAATATAATTTAAACTTGTGTTATTGACTAAGAAATTATCAAACTTCGCAAATATACGAATTAACTTTATAGTCCTAGAGCCACAGTGCTTTGCGAATTATTTTCTTATGGCTTTTTTATTTATTTTTACTTTCCTATCTGTATACAGACAAGGAAAGTATAGGACTTATGATTTTTTTCAACCCCGAATTTTCGACCTCGAGTTTTCGACGGATTTTTACGTTTTGGGGTCCCCTGAATTTTGACTATTTTCGCGATGATGTATGTATGTGTGTGTGTGTGTGTGTGGGTGCGTGTGTGTGGGTGCGTGTGTGTGTGTGTGTGTGTGTGGGTGCGTGTGTGTGTGTGTGTGTGTGTACGTGTCTGTGTGTGTGTGTACGTGTCTGTGTGTGTCTGTGTGTGTCTGTGTGTGTGTCTGTGTGTGTCTGTGTGTGTCTGTGTGTGTCTGTGTGTGTCTGTGTGTGTCTGTGTGTGTGTGTCTGTGTGTGTGTGTGTGTGTCTGTGTGTCTGTGTACGTGTCTGTGTGTGTATGTCTGTGTGTGTGTGTGTGTCTGTGTACGTGTATGTGTGTGTATGTGTGTGTCTGTGTGTCTGTGTGTCTGTGTGTATGTGTGTGTCTGTGTGTGTGTCTGTGTGTATGTCTGTGTGTGTGTGTGTGTGTGTCTGTGTGTATGTCTGTGTGTGTGTGTGTGTGTGTGTGTGTGTGTGTGTGTCTGTGTACGTGTCTGTGTGTGTATGTCTGTGTGTGTGTGTGTGTGTGTGTGTGTGTGTGTGTGTGTGTGTGTGTGTGTGTGTGTGTGTGTGTGTGTGTGTGTGTGTGTGTGTGTGTGTGTGTGTGTGTGTGTGTGTGTGTGTGTGTGTGTGTGTGTGTGTGTGTGTGTGTGTGTGTGTGTGTGTGTGTGTGTGTGTGTGTGTGTGTGTGTGTGTGTGTGTGTGTGTGTGTGTGTGTGTGTGTGTGTGTGTGTGTGTGTGTGTGTGTGTGTGTGTGTGTGTGTGTGTGTGTGTGTGTGTGTGTGTGTGTGTGTGTGTGTGTGTGTGTGTGTGTGTGTGTGTGTGTGTGTGTGTGTGTGTGTGTGTGTGTGTGTGTGTGTGTGTGTGTGTGTGTGTGTGTGTGTGTGTGTGTGTGTGTGTGTGTGTGTGTGTGTGTGTGTGTGTGTGTGTGTGTGTGTGTGTGTGTGTGTGTGTGTGTGTGTGTGTGTGTGTGTGTGTGTGTGTGTGTGTGTGTGTGTGTGTGTGTGTGTGTGTGTGTGTGTGTGTGTGTGTGTGTGTGTGTGTGTGTGTGTGTGTGTGTGTGTGTGTGTGTGTGTGTGTGTGTGTGTGTGTGTGTGTGTGTGTGTGTGTGTGTGTGTGTGTGTGTGTGTGTGTGTGTGTGTGTGTGTGTGTGTGTGTGTGTGTGTGTGTGTGTGTGTGTGTGTGTGTGTGTGTGTGTGTGTGTGTGTGTGTGTGTGTGTGTGTGTGTGTGTGTGTGTGTGTGTGTGTGTGTGTGTGTGTGTGTGTGTGTGTGTGTGTGTGTGTGTGTGTGTGTGTGTGTGTGTGTGTGTGTGTGTGTGTGTGTGTGTGTGTGTGTGTGTGTGTGTGTGTGTGTGTGTGTGTGTGTGTGTGTGTGTGTGTGTGTGTGTGTGTGTGTGTGTGTGTGTGTGTGTGTGTGTGTGTGTGTGTGTGTGTGTGTGTGTGTGTGTGTGTGTGTGTGTGTGTGTGTGTGTGTGTGTGTGTGTGTGTGTGTGTGTGTGTGTGTGTGTGTGTGTGTGTGTGTGTGTGTGTGTGTGTATATCCACGATAACTCATGAACGGATATAAAGAAAACCATAAAATTTTAAACTTAAGCTTAATTCCAGCCTGCGGTGAACTGATTAGATTTTGGGCAGAGTCGAAACATCTGGGGGGTACTTTATAGGGGATAATTTTTATATTTTACGAAATATATCTATTATTTACGTTTGAAGAAAAATCTTTAAATAAAAAATATATTATTTTCTATAATTTTTGTTCCATACAAAATTTTCTTAAAATGGTTCGTATTCGAGAAATTTGACAAACTGTAAAAGTTATTTCTGATACAATTCTCTATAATTCTAGTCCTATACATAATTTATAGAGGGTCGTTTTTATATTTTATGGCATATATCCGTTATTTATTGGAGAAGAAAATTCTTTAAATAAAAGTTACTTCTAATATTCTCTATAATTTTTGCTTAATTCAAAATTTTCCTAAAATGGTATGTAAGCGTGAAATTTGTCAAAATGTGCAAAATTCTGATTTTTGAGAAAATTGTTAAACTAAAAATTGGAGGAAAAGTGTAAAATTTTAATTTTTCAGTATTTTTGTTAGCAATGAATATATATAAAAAAATATTTCGATTTAGAAGTTTGTGGAAAATGTACATAAGGGTGTCCCAATAAGAACTTGAATTTTGAATCGCGCGCCATTTCCGTCTATCAAACATCAAGTAGGCCATAGTAGGCATGTGTTCTGTCAAAACATTGACATTAACAAAAATGCCGCGATATACTCTTGAAGAACGTTTATTAATTGTGAAAACCCATTAAAGAAATGGGGAAAATTTTACAGTGACAACACGCAGGTTACGTGAACATTTCGGTGTACATAATCGTCCGTCGCGGCCCGCTATTGAAAATTTAATCAAAAAATTTAAGCGGACATTTGCATTGAAAGACGAGACAAGTGTTAGGCATCGTCGGTCTGGAAGGTCTGCTGAAAACATCGCCGCAGTGAGAGTCAGTGTTATCGAACATCCAAACACTTCCATCCGACATCGCGGCCAAGAATTAAATATCAGTCGCAGTACATTACAACGAATTTTGACAAATGATTTACATCTTCATCTTTAGAAAATACAGTTGGCGCAAGAGCTGAAGCCAGCCGATCATAGACAGCGCAGAAACTTTGCGAATTGGATATTGGAACAACTCGGAGTTGACGATGCATTCCACAACAAAATTATCTTCAGTGATGAGGCGCACTTCCATTTGAACGGCTTTGTGAATAAACAGAACTGTCGGATTTGGGGGAAGAGCATCCACATGCCTTGCACGAGCTTCCAATGTATCCTAAAAAAGTGACAGTTTGGTGCGCCATTTGGGCAGGAGGAATCATCGGACCTTATTTTTTTCAAAATAACCAAGGTGTCTCCGTGACTGTTATTTTCTTTGGCTGGAAATGAATGGAATGGACATAAGTAACTTGTGGTTTCAATAGGATGGCGCGATCTGCCACACCGCACGCGAAACAGTGGCGTTACTGCAAACAAAATTCCCAGGTCGTGTTATCTCTCGATTTGGAGACCAAAACTGGCCGCCGAGAAGTTGCGATTTGAAGCCCTTAGACTGTTTCCTTTGGGGTTATTTAAAAAGTAGAGTGTATAGGAACCATCCTGAGACGATTCAACAAATGAAGGAAGAAATAGAACGTAATATTCGTGAAATCCAGCCGATTTTGCTTGAAAACGTCTTCCAAAATTTTGTCAAACGAATATACACCTGTCAACGGAGCCGCGGTGGCCATTTGACAGATATTTTGTTTCATGTTTAATGCCAACATTTTATCTTGAAAATCCAATAAAATATTTGCATATTTTTTTTTAATTACTGTGTTTTTTCTGTCATTAAAAATTCAAGTTCTTGTTGGACACCCTTTATTTAGTTTATCTAAACATTTACAGAGGTGCTACAATACGTTGTACAAAATAACCGGAAAAAGCCTGTAATAACTAAGTAGGAAAGTCATGTGTTGGACACTTTTTAATCTCTTGGCATTAAAAGTAACACTTCAGTACCTAAAATAAAAAATTCAAGAACTATCTTTAAAAATCACTGTCTTCACTATAACTTTTGATATCATTATCATTGTCTTTTCCGAAGTTCATTATTATAGGGTATATTAAGTTTTTTATTGCTATATCCACTTTCTAAAATGAATTTTCCATTTTTTTAATATGATAATTTACTTTCTCCAATGTTCTCCATTTACATCTGAAACTGCTTTCAAAAACACATTTCGCAAATCATGTAATTTAAATGTTGTATTGTTTCGAGAAACGTAACCTTTTAATTGTAATCAGTTCAATGGGATTTAATTCTGCGTGATACGGAGGCAATCTAGGAATTTCAGTTCCTTTTTCTCGGGCCATCTCGTCTATATTTTTTCAATTTGTTTTGATGTTGCCTTGTTATTAGAGTAATTCTGCCTTCAAGGATTTAGGAGGACTGATAATATTTTTAGAATGAAGCCATTTTGAAATATCTTCTTTTTTCCATCTTGTTGTAGGAAGTAACTTCTTTAATCGCTGTGCTAAAATGCCTTATCCAAAACAATAACGGAGTTGGCTGGAGGCTGGAATTTTTTTATAATGTTCTGAAACCAATTTTCAAACATAGTTCTTCATAGTATTATAAAGAACTAATAGTAGTCTCACCTTAAGGAAGTTTCATTGGAGCGAAATGGATACTACCAATAGATGGCGCTAGTGAATATGGATAAGTCGATATTCGTTTGCAGTGGGCGGAGTAGAGGGTCCAACTGAATTTTTTGTGAATGACTGAGACCGATCGATGGATTTCTATTTATATAAAAAAATTTAAATTATAGTTTAAATTAGTTTTTGGAAAGTGTCAAAAATGTTTACCGAATTCAGTAAAATGATACTGAAAAATAAAAATATTATAGCCATTAATAATTTTTGAATTTTCAACTTTAACACCCTGCATTTTGAAAACGGGTATTTTTTTTCTAAGCATATTTCGTTTAATAGTTTTATTTTGAATCAGATAATCTTCAGTTGTACTATGTCCCATTCTTAATGATATATATTATGATATAAATTAGTTAACTATTAATTATTGTTTTAAAATTAGAATTAAAAATGTGTGTATTTATAACTGTTTTGAAATTAATAAAATAGAAAATATGCTTTTTAGTCCAGGATCCGTAAGTAAGGTCGACCTTAACCCATCTGTTTAATGGATACAAGTTTTCTTTTATTAAATAAAATGTTTTTAAATATACCGCAAATGGGTTGCCTGAAAAAATACGGTCAGGGCCATTTTCTTTTCTTTCTGTGTACAGATAAGGAAAGTATAGAAATCATGACAAAAGTTACTTATGATGCCATTCTCTATTATTTTGTCTCTATACATAATTTCTCTAAAATGGACCTAATTCGAGATATTTGAGGAAAACGGCAAATTTCGAATTTTGAAGACAACCCAAAAACACCAAATTTTAAACTTAAGCTTTAATCTATCCTGCAGTAAGCTGATTAAAGTGTAGGCATTGTCGAAGCATCTGGGGAATACTTTACAGGGTGTCGTTTTTTTTTTTTATTTTAAGAAAATAAATAGTCTGGACCGAATTTTCTTAGGCAAACCTTTTGCACTATATTTATAAAAACATTTTATTTAATAAAAAGAAACTTTCATCCATTAAACAGATGGGTGAATGTCGACCTTACTTCGGATATTAGACTATTTGTTTTTCTTTTCCTTTACAGGTTTTATCCGAATTAATTTAAAATAAATTATATAATATTAATAATAGCAATAATAATACATTTCTTAAGTGTTGAAAAAAATTGTATTTTTAATTCAAATACATAAACCTATAGGTAGGTAGGTAGGTAGGTAGGTAGGTAGGGTAGGTAAGGTACCTACCTAAGTACTTAGCATAAGTAATTATAAACAACAGGTTATTTCTTTAATCTGGTGCGTAACAATTTAATACATAAAAAACCCTTCAGATGGTTGGTAAATAATATAAATGAATTCTTAATATTGAAGTAAACACAATGGGTTCTATAAGGATTATTGGTTGGGGTTCGGCTCTGGGGGATAGGGCATTTAGGGTCGAAATATTGAAACTAAACTTGGTATATGGATGTATTATCCCATAAAAATAAAAATCGCTTTAAAAAATTCAACCCTCCCCACCCCTATCTGATATGGAAAGGGTGGCACCCCCAAAAAATTAAGTTAGAACTTATTAAATAAAACAGTTGAAGTCTACGATTTTTTATACATAAAAACCCAAAATAACAATTTTTTTGAAAAAAATTTTTTGAACTTAGAAAAAATTTCGACTTTAATCTTCATAGTTCGGATGTGGGGGTTGGCATTTAAAAATAGTTACAGACGACATAAAAATCTTATTTTTGACATATTTATAATATAAATGATTTGCAATATTTTTGTATAAAAATCTTATCACCACCATCCCCTAGAGGGAGATAGAGGGGTGGCATCCCCAAAAAATCAAGTTAGAACTTTTAAAAAAAAACAAATAAAATCTACGATTTTTTATACATACAAACCCAAAATTTCAATTTTTTTTTGATAAAATTTTTTCAAAATTTTTTTTGGACTTTCTGAAAAATTTGATAAAAAAATTGAAATTTTGAGTTTGTATGTATAAAAAATCGCAGATTTTAACTGTTTCGTTAAAAAGATCTAACTTGATTTTTTTGGGGACCACCCCCACCATATCAGATAAGGGTGGGGAGGGGTGAATATTTTTAATGCAATTTTTATTTTTATGGGATAGTACATCCATATACCAAGTTTGGTCTCAATATCTTGACCCTAAATGCCCTAGCCCCCAGAGCCGAACCCCAACCGGATTATTTTTGTTGGTATTTCCAACAATCCTGTTGGTTAGGTTTGGAAAATATAAGTAATTTTTATGAATAATTCTTGGTTTAGGTAGATTGAAGTGATTATTCTCAGGTGGTTCTTTACTGTTTTAAGTCCAAGCTAAAAATTTTTTTCTTTAAATAATATAACTTAAACTAATTTTAAATTATTTTTTTAATATCTTTTTTATATTTATATTATTTCTACTTTTTGTAACAATAATCAATTTAAGATATCTACTTTGATTGAGGCAAAATATTTAGTAGGGGAAGTTTTTAATATTATATAAACATACTGTGTGTCCAAAAATATATATGAATTTGGCTAAACAGTAACCTTTATTTCTAAAAACAGGAGGACATTGTTACTTGAAAAATGTATTTAGAATTAATATTTACCACCATCAAATCCCAGACCTAGACACAATTTTTTTTTTTTAGCAATACCCGTGAAGCAGAAGTGACATTTTTACAAATGAAATTAATTTCAACAAATTTATTTGAGATCATGTACAAGATTATTCATTATTAAAGACACCTTTTATAACCACTAGTGCATATTCAAAAAAAGCTTTAAATAAAAGTTTGTGGACATGACTGACTTTTTTTAAATATACTATAAAAACACGTATTCAGTTACAAACACAAATAAACTTTTTTAAATGGGATACCCTCTACGTTATTAAATTTTTGGGATATATTTTTTTCTAATTTTACAAATGTATATTATTGATAACCCTATCTTATACCGTCTGTTCTCGAGTAATTTAACGTTGGTAATGTAATGAAAAAGTTAACATTATTAAAGTAAAGGCTATGAAAATCACAACTATTATGTTTGATAATAAAATAATCCAAATAGGTAGTTTACATTGAGGAAGAAACAGTGTAAATATTTATAAGATATTCGACGTTTAATTAATCAGGAAAGAATAAAGATCATTCCGAAAATTGAATAAAATATTAAAAAATATTCATGTTAAATCCTGTGAAATATGCACGCTACTGATATGGTCATTTGATGACATTTTTACAAAATTCGGTCAATATAAACAATATACAATAATAATTATGGCATAAAGGGAGGGTAATTTATAATGAATAACCATGTTAGGTACCTAATAATTTTCAGTAAAAAAAATTTAATTCGCACTTTTTTACGTAGATTAAAGAAAAATGTAATTTCGTGTTTTCTTGGTGCAGACATTTTGCGAGACACTGTATATTCAAATCCAAAATGATGTATTTTCTTTTAACACATCTAATACAAATTTATTAGCAAAATTTATATACTTGTTATTTTCGGTATATTTCTCCTTTAGACACACAGATTTAAATAAAATTACCGGACCTTATATTCTATTATAATTTGATGATCCCGGGTGGCCATAGCAAAAATACGAAATTTGAGCATGAAGATTTAGATGTCATTAACGTAAAATTAATGTTTTGAAATTAATTTAAGTTTTATCAATTTAGAAAATAAAATTAATTAATTAAAAAAAAGCTTCTACTAGTGGGTTTGAACTCGGAACCCTTCGATTCATAGACGAGTACTCTAAATTTTCGTTATGAAGACTTATGAGAAAGTTTTACTTTTTAACGCTGATAATCAGATTGCTTTTAGTTTCATTAAAATCTCAGTTTATTTCTAAATATAGACGAATATCTTGTGGAATGCTATTATTTATTGATTATTTACAAGCATCACTAATTTTTAATTATATTTAATCTCAATAACAAAAAAAATATATATTGACAATTAATTTGACGGAATTGTCACTTATATAGTTCTAACATCTGACGTAGAGGGCGTATCTAACCAGTAAATAAAATCGTTAGTTCAATGATTGTACCAATAGATGTCGGGTTCGATTGCCTCCAATAACTTTTACATGGTGATTATCCTACTATAGTTCTTTATACAATGATATTATTTTGTTTTCTTTGACTCGAACATTAATAAACCGTCTGGCAAAAATCCATCGGTGCTTCCAATGTGAGTTAATAATAAACGGTTTTCTTTTCCTGTTGCATTTTTTAACCCACAAGAGAACCCTTCCATGAAGGCTTGTTTTTTAGTTTTGATGAAGTTATCTTGTTTCTGTTTCATCCAAATAAAATACCTGTTTATGCTGATTTCTTGCATCCGCTATTTTTCTTAAATAATCATGTCTCCACGCAAAATAAATTTAAAAGCTGTACATATTCATAATAATTTTTATTTCAAAATTCTTAGAAATTCTAGTTTCTAATTTCTCCTCCAGTTTTTACTAATTTTGCAAAGTAGATCTTTCTGTGACCAGAATGCTCTTACCTAAATTATTTGTTCTTAGGAGTTGCTAATAAAACAAAGGCAACTTCAAATCAAAAAGAAAAATCAATCAAGTTATGGCTAAAGAGGAGTGATCGAATGCACTACAAGAAAAACAATAACTTTTAGTGTTGTGTAATTAATAGATATTTTATCATTAAATAATGTTGATTTTATTTTTGGCCTTCTTTATAACCTGCAATGTTACTCTGCTAATTTTAGTAATCAATGGTTCAAGATATTATAAAATTAGCGGAATAAAAAATTAACGCCTTATTAAGGGCTTATTTAAGGCTAACCAGACCTTCATAAAATATCTTAAAGACGTCTTATTTATGGCTTATTTTAGGCTTTACAAAACCATTATATGTTATTTTAAGCTCCACAGACCAATATAAGCCATTAATAAGACATCTTAAAAAAGTCTGATATGTCTTATACAGGGGCATCTTAAAGACGATGTTTTGCTCTCTGGGTTATATCATTCGTCTATTAAAGGTTGTGAATGTTTTTTGGCCTGAACACTCAACATTAGTGCGTTTATTAGCGAATTATCACATCACGTAAATGCAACATGTGGAAGAATTCATATAAACCTGTTTTTATATTTTGTATTAATTTTTTATCTTTGTTTGGAACGTTTTCAGAATATGAGGTACATGCAAAGTAAATGACTTTTATTATCTCCCAAGAATGTCCTATTAAAGCACGTGCTCACTATACAGTGTGGAACAGCCAAATGGAATAAATTCGGTAATAAATAAATCGGGGTGTGTTCGGAAAAACGCTCGGACACCTCGAATGGTATTTTTAGTTGAACATTAAAAAAAAATTTATACAGGGTGTGTTCTGTAGCAGTGGCCAATACCATCTTTCTTATTTTAAATGCAACAACCTGTATATTTTTTTTGGATGTTTCAGAAAATTCTAGATATATTTTATGTACTATGTCCTATACCAAACTGTTTAGTAAATAATTAATGTTTTCCGATTTATTGGAAAAATTAACATTAACAAAGTAAAATTGTTTGATTACAGAAATTCGCTACAACATACAATACTTATTTCCCATTTAGGTCTTGATATTGAGAAAGTAAGCAAAAACCATTTCAGAGTACCTTTTTAATGATATGAAATAAAAAAGCTATACCTACTTAGTTTTGTTTACTTTTGTTTAAAACGTCTGACCTTAGCAAATTGATATCTGACTGCATGACAGTAGTTGTCAGTGTTATAGTCGTTTGTATTTCCTTAACTGCATATCAGGAAAATGGTTCATTTAACAGAAATACACTGTGACAGGCTTCCGATTCCACTTACAATGAATCAGGAATCATGTGAGTTTGGAATAGGGGTTGCTCGGGCGCTAGTCTTGGTAACACAGTTTGCTCTGCGAGCCTGTAGCACACCAGAGTGTACTTAAGATACACTTAGTGGAGTAAAAAAAAATGCAGGCGGTCACTGCTAAAGGTAGCCACTAAATTATGATTAAATCACTTATCTCTCTTATGCCTTATACCTTACCGTACCCTGAAAGCAAACGATCAAGAGCCTATAATAAAAGAAACAGGTTTTAAAACGCTAGATCGTGATAATTTAATGTAAACAAAAAAAATTAATGTTATACTGGGCGGCGGTTGTAAAATTTCCTGGATCAGAGTCTATTCGAGAGGTCCGTAAATGGCTCAACCAAGGGAGGCTTGACAACGCTAGATCGCAATAATCTAATTAACAATAATTAATAAAAAAATTGAATGCTTAGTTAGAGGGCGAGACGGGAACGGCAATTTCGAATAGAAGAAAAGAACAAATTATATGGAAAGGCCTACCTTGGTTAACTGGAAATTACGTTTTACTAACATTGAATCCGTATACCAACACTATACTAGCACTTAGAAACGGTCGACTTCGGCGGTCAGGAAGCGAGAGAACAAAAAATTTTCACTTCATTAGTTTTCGGACTATTTACTACTAATAACAATAAAAAATTACCCTCGCACACCTTCGCAAACAATTTAGATAATTTTGCATGAAATTCGGTCTTATAATACGAACATGATTTTACAGTACAAATGAAAATGTTTTAAACTACGGGGGTCTCGCTTAGCTACTCCAAGCCACCAATGACTAGGTAATCCAACAGACGGGGGGGGGGGGGGGTACCTTTAAAGCGTACTTCCACGGAAATTAATTAACATTTACATTTTTGAAATTAATTAAAAATAAAATTTAGTGACTTCGTCGCAGCACAAAATAACAATTCTACAGATGATTGGTTGTGAAGGTAACATACCGACACAAATGGAAATTGCTCGCTTATTTCATGAAAAATTTCCAAATTTGCCACATATATCTCAGGGCACAATTAGTAAAATAGAGAAGCAGTTTTGCGAGCTTAGACATGTAAGGCAGATAAAAAAACAGCTACCACTAATAAAACCAAATTGGATATTATGCTTGAGTTTCAGGAAAATCCACATACTTCTAGTCGACAAGCAGCCCCAATATTCGATATTAGCCATTCATCGATTATTCGAAAAGAAAATGCATCCTTATAAAATTATAGCAACTCAGGAGCTTATGGAAGACGATTTTGATACGAGAACGCAATGTTGTGAACAAATGATGGCAATGTTAGATAATATGGGGATCCAATTAGAACATGTTTTGTTTTCTGATGAGTGTGCCTTTACACTTCACGGTCATGCTAATCGTCAAAATTGGCAGCAATTGGTCTAGGGAAAATCCTCACTGGATGAGAGCTGAACATACGTAATACCCTGAACAGGTTAATGTTCGGGCAGGAATTGTTGGCGATCATATCATAGGTCCCTTTTTCATTGATAGCAATTTGAATGGCGATAATTATTTAGCACTGCTCCAAAATAATGTCTTGCCAACTTTTACGAACTTGTGTCCCGTTCCAGCAAACCCACAAGTTCCAGCGAATATTATATGGTTTCAGCAAGATAGAGCACCGCCCCATTAAAAAATCAATGTCCGGCAGTACCTCAATCAAGTATTTCCAAATCGGTGAATAGGGAGGCGAGGATAGATGGAATGGCCAGCACGACCCCCTGATCTGACATCATTGGACTTTTTCTTATGGAAATATATTGAAATTATTATATACAAAACTAAATCCCTCGACCTAGCTGACTTAAAAAGTCGAATAACGGTATAACACATTGTGACGAAGTTTCCCAGGAATTCCCGTTTTTAAACATTTGCGAGTACCCTCGTAGCTTAAAATATTTCTGTTTTTGCCGAAATCCGAATGGGCATTTGTAGATTCAATTTCATATCAATTATCTTCGTGTATTCCTTAAATAGACCAGGGCCGAAGCCTTCAAAAATGGTAAAAAATGAAAAAAAATTACAGTAGGATGAAACCCATTAGAAAAGCAGGGGAATATGATCAAAATGAAAGGAAAAATAAATTACCGTCGATCCGAGTTCGGGAAGTGGGAGGGGGTGAGTTTTTAAGGGTGAAAAATTGTTTATCTTGATTTCCGGCAAAACTACAAGTCCTATGGAAAAAAGTTAAATGGCAAAGTTGTAGGTCATAAAAAGATCTACAACTTTTGTATTTGCAATTTTTTCACATAACCTCAAAATTTAGGTGAAAAATTCAAAAAACCAAGTTTTTGGTTTTTTATTTATATCTTTTTCAAAAAAAATTTTTTTTCTACGAAATTTGGTGAAAACTTACCTTATTATGTCCCAAATATACTGTAATTTATTTGATTAAAAATATTTATTTTTTCGCCTCATTTTAACATAATATCAAAAAAGCACCCTAATTTTCAATCGAAAATTCTGACGTCAAAATTTCAGCTTTTTTAAAAAAGTTTGGGGGCTTTTTGTTCGTTGAAATATCTACTTTCTGATGGTGTAAAAAAAAATATACATTACTATAGGAAATATTATTAGAAAATGCAAAAAATTGAAAAAACCTCAAATTCGAAAATTTTTTTTTAATCACTATGTACAATTTTGAGGTATTTATTAAAATTTACACTTTAATTACTCAAAAAACGTAAGATTTCATATTTTGTTGATAAACGAAAAAATTGCAAATTAAAATATACTTCTATAATTAACAAAGAAATAAGTTAATAAAGTTAATATTTAATAAGACATCTACAATATTTTGAAAAAGTTGTAGAATCTTCTTTAAATAATATTTGTAGATGCCTATTTATTGCTGTTTTAAGATAATTTATATACCTGAGTGACCTTCGGTGAATTTTAGCCCATTGTAAGTTATTTCATTGAGAAGTGGGGACGGACCTAGGAGGGTCTGGATTTGCCGGAAAAGGAAAGAAAAGTATCGTTAATTCTATATTAGACGCGAAAAATTTGTCAAATTTGGCCAATGTTTTTTACAAAAAAGATGAAAGTAAAGAAAATATAAAAAAAAATGGATTACAATTAATTAAATCTATTTATAAATGTAAAAAAGAAAAATTAACACTGAATCAATTAAGGTTTCAAAAATATCAATTGGCAAAAATTAAATCATCCTTCATTTTGGCAAACCTCCCACCCACAGAAGGAGCAGCAGAACAACATTGTTACAGAGCATATTATCAGCTTCAAACTTGGTTGGGTAACGAATTGACAGCAACAGATTGGGGCTGGAAGCAACATCAGCGTGGCATTATGCCCAAATTTACAGAAAAGGATTTAATTCCGGAAGTATTGCTCAAAACTATTTGCTGCAGCTGTGAAACTGGATGTAACAGTTTAAAATGTGGCTGCCGAAAACATGGTTTAAAATGCACAAATTTATGCACTAATTGTCATGGTTCTGAAAATTGCTCCAATATGGAAGAAAAAATCTACGAGGAAGTAAATGATTCAGATGAAATTGTGGATGAAGAACCAATGCAGACTGGAAATAACATTGGAGACGAAGATGATGGTCTTGAAAATTTCGACGATCAACTAGAGTTGGAAAGATTTGTCGAATCTGACGATGAAGAAATGCCTCCAAAGAGACAAAAACTAATGAATACCTGATTAGAATTTCAGATAAGGTATTTATAAATAACAAGATTAACGTTTTTTAAAAAAAAATTAATGAATAACGTAATCAGAATTAAGTTTCTAAATTCAATAGTACGATTTACATGTATATTTATTTTGTATGAGATTTTCTATGACATGAATGTAATTCGAGTAAAATAAATAAACTTTTTAACTAAAAAAAATTGCAGCAATCACATTTTTTTGATGAAATTGTACATAGTAATTAAAAATATTTTCGAATTTGAGGTTTTTTCAATTTTTTGCATTTTCTAATAATATTTCCTATAGTAATGTATATTTTTTTTACACCATCAGAAAGTAGATATTTTAACGAACAAAAAGCCCCCAAACTTTTTGAAAAAAGCTGAAATTTTGACGTCAGAATTTTCGATTGAAAATTAGGGTGCTTTTTTGATATTATGTTAAAATGAGGCGAAAAAATAAATATTTTTAATCAAATAAATTACAGTATATTTGGGACATAATAAGGTAAGTTTTTACCAAATTTCGTAGAAATTTTTTTTTTTTTGAAAAAGATATAAATAAAAAACCAAAAACTTGGTTTTTTTGAATTTTTCACCTAAATTTTGAGGTTATGTGAAAAAATTGCAAATACAAAAGTTGTAGATCTTTTTATGACCTACAACTTTGCCATTTAACTTTTTTCCATAGGACTTGTAGTTTTGCCGGAAATCAAGATAAACAATTTTTTACCCTTAAAAACTCACCCCCTCCCACTTCCCGAACTCGGATCGACCGTAATTTATTTTTCCTTTCATTTTAATCATATTCCCCTGCTTTTCTTATGGGTTTCATCCTACTGTAATTTTTTTTGGTTTCAAAAATTATCGACCCTGGTCTAAAAGTGCTAAAAGGACATTTTTTGCAAGTTAAATTAGTAAACAGTCGGATGTGGTGGTGGTGGTGGTGGTGGTGGTGGTGGTGGTGGTATTCCCACTTCTTAATTGCCGGGCTTCGAGCTTACCTGCTGAGAAGGCATAAATGAGACGACCAAGTCAAATTTCATCTTTTTGTTTCCCGACCACCATAGGCTCTCTGTCTCTTGATTCCAGACCTCCGGAAGCTCTGGCCTTTATACTTGGCTTGTGGTAGCTGCCATTCGAGTGTGCTTTAGATAGTTTTCCTGACCCACCGAGTGCTGAGTGTAATTCCCGTTATTCAAGGCAGGAAATTTTATTTCATTTTACGCTGTATAATTAGTTTTGACTCATAGTGAAAGGGTTTTCATTTCACCCCTTAGTGTGAAACCGTTGGCAAATTTTACTTGATTGAGGCTTAATTTATCTCAATTTCGACGATTTATCCAATCTCCTTTAAAAAACGCCCTAGTTAACACTGAAGTGAGAGGTTTAACCCGATTTTGTTTTTTTTATCATTGGGGAAGCCGCCCATTTTATTTTCTTTTTTGGAGGTTTGATTTTTTCTTGATTTCTGAGTATCTCAATTTCGATGACGCTATCTAATTTCCTTAAAAGAAGTCCTAATTAGTTGTTCATTCCTCATTTTACGTTTTATTTTTATCATTAGTTATTCATTTATTCTCGCCATGGTATTATTTTTTTATTTCTTCGTATCTCCGAAGTCTTTCCATTCCCGTCACGGAATTAACTCTTATTTCATTTTTCGAATGCAGCGAGCATCGTAGCTACCCGTTTTTATTTATTTTGGAGTTTCTTTATTGGTTAACCGTAAAATTTAAAATATTTATTCCATTTTTAATTATTTTTCGTTTATCATTTGACCAGAATATTTAATTTAATTTTTGTTATAAAAAAATTCATACAGGGAGTGTCGTAGCTACCTGTTTTTAGTTGTTTTGGAGCTTCTTAATCGATCAGCCTTAATAGACCGTCAGATAGTGACAGGTTTAGGTGCCCCATTTTCGCATACAAGCCTAGAAGAGGGTTGAAAATTACATCTATTTTAAGTAGAATGAAAGTAAATTTGCGAGTGGGTCCTGGGGATAACAAATGGAAAATTCGATTTTTCCCAACAAAAATGGAAGGTTATTTGTTGCTCATATTTCCACGCAAGCCATTTTCACTATATGATTAATAGAACTAAGCTTCGAAAAACCAAAGGCTTTAATGTTGCAAGTGGCTAAAGGGTTAAAATAAGGGCGTAATCTTCTAAGAAACAATCGAGATTTTACCAGATATTTCCACACAATCCCATTGAATGTATGAAAATGTACATCCTCACTAGTCCGAAAAATATATGACCTGAATGTATAAGTGCATTTTGGGATCGGAAAATGTTTCTGATAAAAAAAATCGAATTTTTCATGTGTTATCCCCAAGAGTAAATTTTCTTTTAGTCTACTCAATATCGATGTACTTTTCAACCCTCTTCGAGGCTTGTATGCGAAAATGGGGCACCTAAATCAATCACTATCTGACGGTCTATATTATTGAAAATAATTACTCCGTTTTAGTTATTTTCCGTTCATCATTTTGACCAGAATATTTAATTTAATTTTTGTTTATTGGGAAATTTATTTTCTGTATACAAGGTGGTTCGTAAATTCCCATTTAAATTATTTTCATATATTTTCTAACCGCTATATTTAATAAATTTTATTTGCTGAAAATTTATTTTCTATTTACAGGGAGATTCATATTTCCCAGGTCGATTAGCCTCCTGTGCTTTCGAACTGCTATATTGAATTTAACGTAATTTACTGGAAAATTTAGTTTTATTCATTGGTAAATTTATTATCCGTATACAGGGGGAACCATAATTATTTTCCTGTAGCTTTCAACTGTGGAATTTTTATAATTTTATTAATTTTCCGTATATGGGGGAACTCATAATTATTTTCCTGTAGCTTTCAGCTGTTGTAAATAATTATTTTTTTTATGTGAAATGTTTATTTTCTGTATACAGAGGTGCCGATATCGAACACTAGTTGTTATATTTTTGTTTGTAAATATGTTTTGTTATTTATCTCTGTGTTTCTCTTATTACTGGATCTTAATCGTTTTCTTTTAGGGTACCGTAGGGTACGAGGTATAAGGGATATAAGTGTTGTAATTCTAATTTAGTGGTAACCTCGTTAGCAGTGACCGCCTAGAAATATTTCGACCCCACTGAGTTTATCTTGAGTGCACTCTGGTATACTACAGGGTCGCAGAGCAAAAACTGGCGTCCGAGCAACCTCTAATCTGTTTTCACCATCTTAGCGCCACACAGACTTCCTAATTCACTGTTGGTGAACCAGATGCCTGTCACAGTGCATAAAATATATCCAGAATATTCTGAAGAATCCAAAAATTGAAAAATACACAGTGTGTTGTTTTTAAAATAAGAAAGTTGGTGTTGGCCACTTTTACATAATACACCCATAAAAAGTGTTTGTTAAAAAAATGCTCAACAAAATAGCAATCGACGGGTTCAAGCGTTTTTCCGAACACCCCCCATTTATTTATTACCGAATTTATTCCATTTGGCTGTTCTACACTGT
Organism: Psylliodes chrysocephalus; assembly: GCA_927349885.1. NCBI lineage: Eukaryota > Metazoa > Arthropoda > Insecta > Coleoptera > Chrysomelidae > Psylliodes > Psylliodes chrysocephalus. The sequence goes on along the minus strand of OV651813.1, from coordinate 59,833,347 downwards.
ATACTTTTTAGAATATACTTTTAAAACACGTACTAAGTATATACTTTCTAATATATACTTTCAATGTATATTCTAGAAATAATCTATAAACATTTTAAAAAGAACATACTAAAAAGAACAAGCAACACGTTCTTAGTATATTCAGAGAACATTGATGTTATGTGGGTTTGTAGTGTTTGCAAACTTACCATTTAACTAACTATAATATTTGAATTAATTTTAATTTTGCAAGTATGCTGTAAAAATATTGCGACCGTGTTGCCATATAATATTCAAACATTGTATAAGATAATTTGCCTCTTTTTGCGGACTTGCACATTTTCCCTCAGGTCTACCAACTCCAATATAAAATTTATAGAAATATAATTTTACTTTCATTGTGAAAAATTTAATTATTGCTAATTTCGTCTGTTTGCCGCCGTAGTGCAAAATGAATAGCATGCCTAATTTACGAATTTGATCATTTGCATATTATGTTGTAATTTTGATGAACCATATTTAGATAAATAAAAAAAGTATGCTGTGATTTTTTAAGCATGTAAATATTTTGGTTGCTAAATGAGATAAAATAATGTTAATTAACAGCAATTAATTTACTTTGACGAAGTGAGTTCTAGATCTGATATAGAGAAATAGAAATGGTATCAAATTTGCAGGTTATATTTCTGATCGTCCAGCAATCCTTTAATTTAGTTTTTTGCCATTTTAAAATGTTGCCGACATTGTATCGAGTTATAAAATTGGCTAGTTTCGATTCATTTGGTACGTAATCTTACTAAGAAGTTTAAAAAATATTAGAATTATTGTAATAATGTTCGGTTTGTACCACAGATTTGGATAGAGGAGATAGGAAAGGCCATTTTCCCAGGTGTTTCAAAATAATCGTACCATGTAGGCCGCCATGTTGGCAATTAAAGCGTACAACTCACATGCGCAGTTGTAGTGTTTTGACAGAAGTGTCATTTATGTCAAATAGTGTCGGTTTTTTTTTTGAAATTCACTATTTTAGTGAATTTTAGAAGTTTTTACTATAGACAATTAATAAAATGGGAATGACTTGCTTTGTTTTTGGTTGTTTAAACAACGAGGATTCAGAAAACATTACATTCCACAAGTAAGACATCTTTTCTACCAGAACCGTATTCTTCACCACATTTTTTAGACTATATTTTCATTTTCTAGAAAACGAAATATCATAGTACAATAACAAAATGTATGTAGGTATCTAATGTTTATATTGTTATACATTTTTTAGATTGAGGAAAAAGCATATGCTTCTTGGTTAATAGCTATTGGAAGAAATCATTGGAGAATATAAGTGCAAATAACTCTATTTGTTTCTCCCATTTTCATAAAGATGATTTAATCGTTTCAAAACGAATAGATACAATAAAAAAATAATGCAAACCTTCCTTAAATATGCCTAAAATTGATGATTACCATTAGTGTTATGAGGTAAATATATATTCATAAAATTATCAATTTGTTTCTTTTTATACTTTTTAAGAAAATGATAAAAAATTGTTAATTATCCCTATTATTTTTAGAAATGTACAACCTTCAACTTCAACGAATATTTAGAATTCAGAATCTAAAGAGGAATTATAGAAGTTGCCAGTTGGTTATTTTTTATTAAGGGTTTAGATGGCAATGAAAGAAAAAATGTGGCGTTATAGGCTCTTCTAAAATTGCATGAATATGGAGTTATCATTAGCTAATTATCATTTAATGCACTTACAATGATAACAACATTAGGTGTAAACCTATACAACTTTGATATTGACACTGCAACTCCATATTTCTTGCATTTGCCATAGATAAAAGTACATTTTCTATAATTTTAGATGCATGTCACATACTTAAGTTGGCTTGTAATAACTGGGATAATTTTACTAAAATTGTCGAAACTAATGGCAAAATTATTGATTTTAATTATATTAGACCAGAGCATACTGGCGCATTCGTTTGCAAAATTGTTTTAATTCGTAATTTTTTTTTAATGTCCGGAAGGCTTTCCTGATTATAAAAGTGTAAGATAACACTCGATATTTGTTGATGTTATTCTTTAAACAACGAAAAATTAATTAAGCCAGAAAAAATGCATCTTTTGCAATGAATTATTTTTTTTTATATTCTTCAGGATATTTCAAATAAAAAAAGTCCTTACGCCCATCATCGTATCTTCAACCCTTTAATTGTTATGAATTTTTTAAAATCCAAAATTGACGAAAATTCTGATTTTCTTGAATTAAATAATATACCTTAAAATTTAAAATGCTATAATTTTAAATTTTTTACCGAATATTCAAACTATAATAAACAAAATTACCTAAATAAATTTTCAAAATTTTGTTTGTAATGTTTTTTTACGTTATAACAATATGTTCATTTTCAATTAGTTTAAAATAAAAACTTGTTTCGAGAAATCAATAATCATAATTATGAGTATCTACCCTTATAAGAAAATCACATATCAAGATTAATAAAAACCTTAAAGACATATTGTTCAAACACCAATGAAAATTTAAAAAACTAAATTTGTATTTTTTGTTCCTTATTAACTTTTAATAAATAGCTTTTTTTTATTTATAATTTATTAGTGCCATTTTCTAATGTAATATAAATGTTTTAAGTTTAATAACATAATGTTAACATATATTTACTGTAGTATGTATTTATTACACAAGATAAAAAAGTAAAACTCTTCGCACTTGGCAAAATCGAAGCTTTGTTACTACTTACTCTCACAACCTCCGTCCATGTAAGCGAGTGAATTTACCGCCTTTTCAGATTCCTTTAGTGACCGAAATCGAGAATGTCTATTCCCTGCTGATGAGTCCTAATAAGGTCAAAACTGGTCCAAGAATAACGTTATCTTTGGTAAGCAAGATCAAAGTTTAAATATTGAAATATGAATTTTTTAACTTTGTTATTTTCTTTGGATATAATTCAATGTCTGCTGCCGAATTAGCCAAAGAAGTAGTTGTTTTTTGAAGGGAAACGTTAAAGTTTGGATTTATTTACCTTTTTTAATAAAATATTTGACTACATGTTTCTTATAATAGTTTTAAATTTACTCTATTCTTTAGTAGGAATATGCCCATAATCTCTTATTTATTTTGATTGATGATTCTTAATGTATGCTCAAGTGCATGTCATAGTACTGTGGAACGATATTACAAATATATTTGAATTCCTTAGTTTTCTAGTTTTTATATGAAATAAAATACTTTCAAGAACTGAGCAATCAATATTCCCATGTAATAATTACATAAAAAAATTACAGTTTTTAATATGAAAGTTTTGTTTAAATAACGTGATTCCAGATTTATTTGCTACAAAATATATATCGGCCTTGGATTGTTGTATTAATTTCATATAAAATGGTATTTTAAATATATTCTATGTTTTTATTTAATTTAAAATAAATTTTCAAAAAGACTATGTTTTTTATTTTTAGAAATCTCTTAAAATTCATAAAAAAAAATTAAAATTCTATTACGAGTTTTTAAGGTTATTAGTTCTACTGTGTAGGTAAATCCTTAATATTTTCGAATTATGTTTAAATGTGTTAGTCCTATCCTGTACTTCATGCAATCAATGCGCAAGTGCGTAGGTCGCTTTTTTTTTAAAAGATGGCCGCCTTCAATTCTACTTGCCTGATGAAAATGACATTTCCTATCTCCTTTATCGATGTCTGTAGTTTGTACATCTCTACTTACTGGCCTAGTTTTCGAGAGACACGTACCACTTGTTATGCCTTCGGTATTAATGTCGCGATTTCGTGAATTTGTTTTAGACGCATCATAGTATAATAAATGCAGCTATAAGAAAATAAGTCAAAATCTTCACGTTGGCTCTAAGATGACATGTAAAGTAGCTAAAATTGTAGAAAATTAGGGGTTAAAAATACTTACGATGGAGGAGCTTCCAATTCAGCTAGCAGCTCTTTAAGAGATTTTACATAAGATTTTCTTGACCAATAAATCCGATAGTACTTTCTACCTAAATTTGATATGGCAACTGGCAGTTTATTCGTGAGGTATGTGAGATGAGAACCCAAATCATATTCTGGTTCCAATTTCGGAACACACTGTAGGGGATATCCAATTCCTTCTCCATTCACCTTTATTACTATATTCTCTCCATTTTCAACGTCCACAAATATCTAAAATAGGAATGCATTTTATCATAATATAATATATAGACTACGAAGGAATACTTTTACCATTTTTTAACCAAAATATACAAAATTAATTTGGGAAAAAATGAGAAATCACTGAATATCAAAATGTTTTAGAATGATTAATTTTTTCATGTGTCAAAAAACTCAAATTTTATGATTTCAGCCAATAAGAGTTCGCGATCTTAACCAATCATTGAGTTTTATACTGACTATCTCCCTGGACCAAATATCAGCGACTATTTCTTTAGAGAAATAGTAAATATTTGGTCTAGTGAAATAGACGTTCCAAATATAACAAGACATTGATTAATATTCTGCTATTTTTGTTGTTGCTAAGTTTCTCGAACATTTAACAATTTGATTCTACATAATTTTGGCATATACATATTTTTAGTCAATAGAAACCCATAATTTTTCAATCAAGAAGCAGCTTTGCATTTGACGTTTGTCCTAGGTTCCTATGTAATTGTTTTAGTTGACAAAATCAGTAAGTATTAAATTTTCGTAGATAGTTAAACTTCGATAATTATATTATCAAAATGTCTGATATCAGCGATATAGAAGACTTCATCGACTTCTCCACACATAACGGAGAAAGCAGAAAATGCAGTACAAAATACTTTGCATTTTCTAATGATTTATTAAAAATTAAAAACAAGACGCAGACACCTTTAATAAAAAATTAGGAACACCATCTGGGCCTGATATTAACTTATTTGAAATATTTAAAATTTCATTGAAGATGTCGGTTTTTGAAATATCATAGCACTAGCTTTGTCCCAACATCTCACAAAACCGTAATATTACGGTCATCGTCATGCGCAGTAAATAAAAACCTATCAATAAAGCCCAAAGTCGAACGGTTTTTATTTACTGCGCATGACGATGACCGTAATATTACGGTTTTGTGAGATGTTGGGACAAAGCTATTGTTACTCAGATTCATATCAGTAGTAACATCACCTGTAACTTGGGATGGATTTACAAAAACAGTATATCGATTGTTTAATTCTAATATCCAGTACATGCATGGATTGAAATTTTAGTTTAATAGTGCTATATACAGGGTGAGTCGGGAGGAGCGCACGTGAAAATAATGTAAAAAAACTAACGATACACATACACCGGTATGCTCCTACGCATGTTAGCTCTTGTAATAATTGGCATTATTATTAATTGAAAAAATCTAAAGAATTTAAGAAAAAATCTTAACAAGTATTTTATGTTTAAATTAAAAAGACACGTATGAAAATAAAACAAACCTTCAAATTATTAATCTACATTGAACGTGACATTGTTAAATACAATCAACCATCACGTAAATTTTGGTTTATATAAAAAGGATCACTTGGGTAAACACTCAGTCGGGTTCGGACTAAGGTCCAGAACTTTCGCCCCTTGGGCGAAACCCTGGTTTTGTATTGTAAAGTAAAGTGTAGAGTATAGTTTTTGTGTACGATGTAAATTATGGGTAAATATTTTAACTTAATTTTAAAGTGTTTTTTTTTGTTTAATAATAATTGATTGATTGATTTACATTTAAATGCCAATTTTACATTATCGTCCCGAATTATATTTATCTTATGCATATCTTTATTACTATTAGTTATAGTGCTTTATTCCCTAAATGGAATTTTATTCATTTTTTTCTAAAGACTATTTGTCAAGTTTTATATTTATTGTTAATATACATCTGTTAATGTTTTAATACTTATTATTAATCTCTCCTCCCTTTCCAAACCAGCAAAATACTCCGAGCATTTGAGAAGCCTCGGTGTTTCTATTCCCTTAGGACTAAAAGGGTCTAAAACTAGTTGCCAAGAAACGCTCGACATATGCTATTAAGGGATTTTTTTGTATTTTATTATTTTTTCTTTATTATTTTCTTTTGCCACTGGCGAATGGATGTTCCTTCAGGACTCCAGGACCCTAGCGCTGGTGATAGGTGCTACCTTTATCACTTAATAGTATAATGACAACAGTAGCTAAAGACCTATCAGTAGTTGCAAATGGTCTTTAGGCATCCTGGTTGTTGCATTTGGTGACGAGCGTTGGTCCTTTAGGATTTCCTGGTTGTTACAATTAGTGACAAGCGGTGTTTTTTGATAGTATTTGACTGGTTGGAAGGAAAAGGGGAAATTTGTTATTAAGGATAAGGAGATATATCAAGTTTTTTACAGACATTTTTTTTTAATTTTGTAATTTTTTTTGGAGAGGATAAGTGCCTCTTAATAAATATAGTCTCATCCTTGAGTGGATACAGAAATCAAGTTCAAATTTCATTTTATTAAATAAATTAGCGTACCTGAATTGATAAAAAAAAGATAAATAAATAGATGATAATTTAATATAATGTTTTAACTAAATAGTTGTTTAAACAAAACAATGACATTGAAAATAATTGTAACAAAAATAAACATAGGGTTCAAGTCAAAATACTATACAATTTTATTTATAATATTATATTTCTTTGTGTACAAAAAGTCAGCTTTTCAATAATAAAGAGAAAATTAAATAAATAATAATAATAAATAAGAATTGCGAAGGGAAAATATTTAAATAGGTTGATGATGTATAAGTATATCTAGTTTAGATGATAAAGAATTTAAAGGTAAATATTGTCACTGTTTACATAAAAAATCGACATTGAACTATAATGAACTATAAATATGATATTACATTTTCGACAAAGTATTTATTTCAAAGTGCAGTGCTACCAGTTGTCGTAGGTCAGTATTATAGGTAAAGTTAGTTCAGCGACGTACAGCGTTAAAGAAAAATTGGCATTTTTAAATAATTTTTTTTTTTCAGAAGTATATGGGGTTTTAAGGTTTAAATTTTGTGAATTAAAAATAATAATATAGATATGCAGTGTTTTAGATTAAAGATGTTTACCAGGCCATCAGCAATAGAGTTCAGGAGGAAAAGGACGATTTCTACATGCACGAGAAAGAAAAAAGGCGGACAAGTGCGAAATGTGCGAATAGCACATCTTAAGATGATTTAAAGAGGTTTGGACTGCCCAAAAGAGGCAGAGCAAAAATTGATATGTAAAGCGATTAGGTAGTAATATGTGAATATTGTGTTACAGATATGCGACGAGGAATTCCAGGAGCTCCAGGCTAAAAACAGGAAGAAAAGAAGAAAGTTTGGGGACATCCGATCGAGCAATTCCCCCAAGCAGTGTCCACGACAGGACGAAACTAGAGGAAAGGTTGTCACGTCACGGTATGAAGGGATAAGCTCTTAGGACCTTTTCCCTAGACTGTGATGGTGACAAATTTAGGTAAATAGATTGGAGGGAGTTTGGGGTCACATGGATCGACATAGTTTCCGACCAGCCCTAAACAACGCCCTTTGATGTCAGGACAAGATTGTAGTGTACTGCCTCTGTTTTTATTACGTTACCATGTGATTTTTAGTTTTAGACAGATATAAAATAAATATAACTTGTCAACAAAAAATATATTTGTCACAGAAAAAGCAAAACCTTTTATTCACATTCATACTCCGATATAACATACCAGGTTAACTACACGGCTCCGACAAATTGGTGACCCCGAACGTTTTCCCATTTTTACAAAATTCTGTAAGAATTTAAAGAATTTTGCTAGCCGATCAATACGAGTTCCTGTAAATGACCCCATCTTCTATCCATGATTCAACATATACTGTCCTGACTTCAAGATATATCCTGTACCAATTCTAACAAGATAAATAATTTAAGTATTTTAGTAGCAGTAGATAAGTACCTAATATTAGATATTCAATTCAATATCGTTAAAACCATTTTTATTTAAATTTAACTAATTTATATAATGTCACAAACTGAAGATATTTCAGGGAACGGTGATTCTGTCAATGTTGAACGCACACTTTCCTCTTTAAAATTACCACCCTTTTGGACCCCAAATCCAGAAATTTGGTTTACACAAGTTGAATCACAATTTGCTTTATCTAGGATAACTTCATACAAAACTAAATATAACTACATTATTTCGAATTTACCTTTTAATATTATTTCAACCATTTACGATGTCATAACTAATCCACCGCAAGAAAATCTCTATAAAATTTTGAAAGAAACCATTATCTCTCGTTTAACTTTAAGCGAGGAAAAACGTTTAGACGAACTCCTATCAAATTCCGAGCTAGGTGATAGAAAACCATCAGAATTTTATAGAGAAATGCTAGGTATGGTTGGAGGCTCTCAAATGGTCAGCCAAGATTTGTTGATAAAACTTTGGAAGCGACGCTTACCAAAAACAATTTTAGTTGCTATTACAGCTTCTGGTAAAGATACTCTCTATGATATTCTCGACTTAGCGGACAAGATTTGGGAGACCTATAAGCCGGTGAATATTAGTTCAATACATGATTTTCCACCGTTTACATTCAACAATTCAGGGTCTCAGGTCAAACCAGATAGTTCATTAGATTCCATTACTGAATTGACCAAAGCATTTAGTGAGTTTTCTATCAATTGTAGTAGACTTTTACAAACTATTTCCGATAAACAAAATTTTCTAGAATCACAGATTAATTCTCTCCAATCCCCAGGTCCTTCTCATTGTTTTAGTACTATTAATGAAAGTACATGTGATTTCTGTAGACACGGGAATCGCTCTAGGAGCAAATCTCCAAACCGATCTCAACAGTCAGTAAATAACTTGAAAATTTGTTATTATCACAAAAAATTTCAAAAGAATGCTATCAGATGCATTTTATACGAAACCCTTAAACATCCAGAACCAAAAAACGAGTAGACTCCAAAGCTTCGGCGGTAGCGAGTGGATCTACAAAAAATGTAAACCGTCGCTTATTTATTTTTGACGCAAATAATAAATTTAATTTTTTAATCGATACAGGGGCTGACATTTCAGTCATTCCTCGTGATGTTTTTAAAAATGTTAAAAAATCAGATGATCTATTTCTTACAGCAGTGAATGGTTCCACCATTAATACATTTGGAAAACAATTCCTTAAGGTTAATTTAGGCCTCAGACGAGTTTTTCCTTTCGTTTTTACGGTGGCCGATATTTCGCACCCTATCATTGGTGCAGATTTTCTTTCTTATTTTGGGTTATTAGTTGACTTAAAAAATAAATGTTTAATTGACAATGAAACGAAACTTTCGGTAAGCGGGTTTATCTCTGAAAATAATATCCCTTTATCCCCAAAAATTTTAACCATAGAAAATGAATTCGCTAAACTTATTCAGGATTTCCCTAATTTAACTTCTCCTCCGAACTATTCCTTACCTATCACACATACTGTAAAACATCAAATTATAACAAATGGTCACTTATTATCGTCGCACGCTCGACGTCTTAATACTTCAAAATATAATATTGAAAAAGCAGAATTTGAACAAATGGTAGCTTTAGGCATTTGTAGGCCATCCTCATCTTCTGTTGCATCACCATTACATATGGTTCCCAAAAAAGATCCAGGTGACTGGCGTCCTTGCGGAGATTACAGACAACTAAATAATTTCACCTATACCGGATAGGTATCCACTTCCTCACATACAGGATTTCAACATAAATGTACACGGTTGTACCATATTTTCAAAGATTGATTTGGTTAGGGCTTATCACCAAATCCCTATGGCAGAGGAAGATATTCATAAAACCGCTATTGTAACACCTTTTGGATTATTCGAGTTCCTTCGTATGCCGTTTGGGTTAAGAAATGCGGCCCAAACTTTCCAAAGATTTATTAATCAAGTTTTACAAAACCTAGATTTTTGCTATGTCTATATAGACGATATTTTAATAGCCAGTAAAAATAATGAAGAACATCTTCAACACTTAACAATATTATTCGAAAGGCTAAATTCTTTTGGAATTAACCTCAACCTTAGTAAAAGCGTCTTTGGAGTTCCTCAATTAAACTTTCTAGGTTATTTAGTATCTGCGGAAGGTATTCTGCCATCAGAGGAGCGTGTAGAAATTATTAAAAAGTTTCCCCGCCCCCAGACTCTCAAACATCTCCAGCGTTTCGTTGGAATGATAAATCTTTATCATCGTTTTATTCCAAATTTCGCTAATGTTTTGATACCGCTCTACGATCTGATGACTTCTTTACAAAATCAGAGGGATAAGACGATTTCACAGTGGTCACAAAGACATGAAGATAGTTTTATCGCCGCTAAAAACGGTTTAGCCCAAGCATCGCTATTAGTACACCCTCGCCCAAACTGCAAATTGTCCTTAACAGTAGATGCATCAGGTTATGCATTGGTGGTGTCATAGAACAACTTTCTGATAATTCGTGGGAACCTCTCGCATATTTTTCAAAAAAGTTATCAAAAACCCAAATGAAATATTCCACTTTCGACCGAGAACTTTTTGCAATTTATTCTGCCATTTTACATTTTCGTAATTTGTTAGAAGGCTATCAGTTTACGGTTTTTACGGATCATAAACCTCTTACCAACGTTTTGACCTCGAAAACCGAAAAAAGTCCACGTCAGTTTCGATACTTAGAACTCATTGCTCAATTTACTTCAGACATTCAGCATATCGAGGGCAAATCAAATGTGGTTAGTGACACATTATCTCGGTTAGAAGAAATTACTTCCCCAGAAATGTTGCCACAACTAACCTCCTCGAATTTTATCCAGCTAGATATAAAGTCTTTTAAACAATACCAAAATGATGACATTGAGTTGCAACAATTATTGCGTAGTCAGAAAGATAACAGCTATCACAAATTACAAGAAATAGATATACCACTTTTGGAAACAAAACTTTGGTGCGAAGTTTCGTCAAGTAAATATCGTCCATATGTTCCTAAAAATATTAGATTTACTATCTTCTCGAATATTCACGGTATTTCTCATCCTGGAATTAAATCTTCAAAAAAGTTAATAGGATCTAGATATTATTGGCCTCGGATGAATTCTGACATAACTAAATGGACAAAATCTTGCGTTAATTGTCAGCTAACTAAAGTTAATAGATATACTAAAGCCCCTATTGGCAAATTTGATATTAAAGGTCGTTTTGAACACATTCATGTCGACTTAGTCGGGCTTCTGACTAAATCAGGAGGATGCAATTATATCATGACAGTAGTCGAACGGTTCACGAGGTGGCCTGAAGCATACCCTCTTAGTAATATTAGTGCAGAAAATGTTGCTAAAATTTTATTCCAACAATATTTCTCCCGATTTGGTATTCCTCATACCATTACGACAGACCAGGGTGGGCAGTTCGAATCTAAATTAATGGAACAATTTACAAAATTTTTTGGTTGTCATAAAATTCATACATCTGCTTATCACCCCCAGAGTAATGGTATGGTGGAAAGATTTCATCGCACTATGAAGTCTGCACTAATAGCTAGAGGAAACACCACCAATTGGAAAGAATTACCTTTAATTCTATTAGGCATCCGTGCCGCAGTTAAGGAGGACATTGGGTGTTCCTCGGCTGAACTCGTATATGGCCAGCCTTTACGCCTCCCGGGTGAATTTTTCGTCCAAAGTCAGAATGTCCTTGAGATTAACCCTTTATTAAGTAGCCTTCACGATATTTTTAATAATATTAAGCCAACAAATCCAAGACATCATTCAACTCAAACCACATTTATTTCGTCAGAGTTAGACACCTGTGAGTATGTTTTTATTAAAACAGAAGGTTTTCGACCAGCCCTAAACAACGCCCTTTGATGTCAGGACAAGATTGTAGTGTACTGCCTCTGTTTTTATTACGTTACCATGTGATTTTTAGTTTTAGACAGATATAAAATAAATATAACTTGTCAACAAAAAATATATTTGTCACAGAAAAAGCAAAACCTTTTATTCACATTCATACTCCGATATAACATACCAGGTTAACTACATGACTCCGACAAAGATGTCCACGAGGGAAAAATAGGATTCAGACACTCTATCAGGGAGCAATGCCGTATATTAGAAGAAGCCTCTCTATCAGAGAGCAACGCCGTATATTAGAAGAAGCCTCTCTATCAGGGAGCAATGCCGTATATTAGAAGAAGCCTCTCTATCAGGGAGCAATGCCGTATATTAGAAGAAGCCTCTCTGTCAGGGAGCAACGCCATACATTAGGAGAACGACTCTCTTTTAGGGAGCAACGCCGTATATTAGAAGAACGCAGCTTTGCCAGGGAGCAACGCCGATTTTATAGGAGAATGCTGCTCTACCAGGGAGCAACGCCAATTTATTAGGAGAACGCCTCTCTACCAGGGAGCAATACCGATTTTTAGGAGCCAGACCGCTCTACCGAGAAGCAACGCCGCTCTACCAGAGAGCTACTGGCGAATGGATGTTCCTTCAGGACTCCAGGACCCTAGGGCTGGTGATAGGTGCTGCCTTTATCACTTAATAGTATAATGACAACAGTAGCTAAAGACCTATCAGTAGTTGCAAATGGTCTTTAGGCATCCTGGTTGTTACATTTGGTGACGAGCGTTGGTCCTTTAGGATTTCCTGGTTGTTACACTCTATCCTTGTCACACGATATGACGTCACTAGGCATATCAATCCGAGGCATCTGCATAAATAAATACAAGTAACGAGACGTTTTCGATAATAAAAAAACTGTAATATTACTTTATTAATAAAGTTTGTGGATTGTATGGAGTAAAAGTAGAAAAGTTATTGTATTAGTATAAATATTGCACACATTTTATGAATATTCAATTTATTTATTGCGATTAAAACAAGACTTTTTGTGATAAGACACAATGAGCAAAGACACTTTATTTTAAAGAAATGCAGGCATCTTACAAAAATCTATAATAAAGAACGCCAAACAATAATACACAATTAGAACGAACAAGATTCGAGTAAAACCAGTGTACAGGGTGATTAAGGTCTTTTGACGGATTTATCTCAGATAATTTTGGAGGAGATTTTTCCAAAAAAATGCAAATACAGGTCGATTTTATTCCAAGGTGTACATCTTCCTATCGCATCAGATACCCTGTACAGTGGAGCACAGTAAACATACATACAGTGTGTGCAGAAAGTAACGTAACTGGCTAATATTTTACAACAGTATTGGATACTGACAAATGATTAGAACAAGGAAGACACTAAAAGCATTTAATTAAATAAAATTAATAAAATATTTGTTTGGTTGATTATTTTGGTAATAAAAATGTTTCTGTAATATACCCTTTTTAAATGAATATAACTTTTGAACTAATAAAATTAACATTATACAGTTTTAACGGTTATTTTTGAATTTTTTAGAGTTTGAAATACTCAAAAAATATTCAGGGTGTACCATTTAAAAAACATATCTGTGCATTATTTTAAACTAATGGTGCAACCAGTATATTTCTGATTGACGTTTTCTGATAACTTTCATAAAACTTTTGTTTAATACTTTTTTTGTAAACCTATCAAAAATTAAAATATTATTTATATTAACGTATTACGTTACTTTTTGTATGAACAATCTTATTATTTACTTTTTGAAATTTGTAAATTTCGACATTTTTCTGTCTATTTTTTTTTGGCAGTTCATAAAACTTATTTTTCTATTCATGTCTCGTAACCTAATATACGTTTGAGTTCTACTAAGGCAGAGAAATATTTCGTATGGAACTGAATTGTTTTCTATTTTCGACACAAAAATATGTTTGTTCTTAGATATAGAGGTTCCATTCATTACGTAAAACTCTGCATCGAGAATCTGCGCTACTTCCCATAATTCGCGGTTGGGATGGAGAAGTGACCCTCTAGAAATCATCTGCAGCCAATCTGGGGCTCTATTTGGGTCTAGTTTTTTTGTAGGAATTCCCAAGTCATATTTATCTCTAAATTTGTATGCCACAAAACCAGTAATATACTTTAAACAATCCAGGTGAATTTTCTCTTTAATTTCGTATGTTTGAATTAACGATGAAATTTCTGCATCAAGTATTTCTTCCTCTAAATACAAAGGCTCTATAAACGAATCAGAAATGCTTTGTTCTACGTCACAATCATTTTCAACTGAAGTACATTTTTTTACGACGCTAGAAAACATATTTGTTGTGTTAAACACATGTCTTTGTGTGATGTATCACTTGTTTCACTTAGCACATCAAGAAGACAGGTTTCTTCAGTTTCGTAAGTATTCGTTTTCTCTGTGAAGATGGCGGCTGAATGTTTGTCATCTTAATCTATATTTAAAATCTAAAGGAGTTTGCCTCGAATATATGCCATACCTCGAATATATGCAAAAAAAATTTCAAGGACATCTTGGTTTAAGCGAGACGTTAATATATATTCCACATCATATGTATTTTTTAAGTAATTCAACATTCCTATTAATGACTTGTTTGTTAGTAAGATACCTTTTTGAAATGGAATTAAGCCCTTATGCTTACCTATTTTCATTACACTAATAGCTTCTGACATTTTGTTCAACAGATATTCTTGATTATAAATATCAATGTCAAAGGCATTTCGTCCTGGACAATTACTACAAAATTTAGACCGTGAGTTCATTAAGTCAAACCAGTCATTAAATAACTGAACAATTTCTGAAGCTCTCTCCCATTTACTGTTTTTAGGCATAAGGTCATTCTCTCCTGCATACCTTATTGCCTTTGCCACGGAGTTTGAGAAAACTTGAACTGCAGGATGAACTCTTTGCCGCATAGATCCTTTGATATTAATGTGTTGTTGCGTCAATTTATGTGCCAATGTTAATTCTGATGTAGAAACACTTAATAAAGCTTCGAAGTAATCTCTATTTATTATATTACCTTCCACTTCAAAACCATGATCAATCAAATGATTTCGAGCAAGCTTTATCTGCATACACAAAAACTTTCAGTGTATTATTAGAAGGATGCGCAAAAAAGCAACTTTTGTCATACCCAATTGATAATGATTTCCACAAAGCAGTATTTCCTGTACCCATATCACTGGTAATCGCAACTACAGTAAACTTTGCTTGGTACAATTCTGAAAGTATTTCATATAGAATTTGTTTGGTAGTAAACTGGTTGTTTCCATTGTGCAAATAGACCTCGTATCATCACTGTTTGGCAACTGTTTTTTATCTATTTCAATTTTATTCGAAAGATAAACTTCATCAAACGTGAGTACGCATATTCGGTTAACAGGCCTTAAATCCAAGGCTTTTGTCTGTAATAATGATATAACCGTTTTCAGAATTCCTTGATTTATATCAATATTGCCAACCCATTTTCTCAGTGTCGATAATGCTGGTAAAGGATAATTATTACTCCTTAAAAATCTATATGCTTTAGGACTAACACTGCGTAGTGATATAGCAGAAGCAATATCCTTCGGGGACCATCGAATTCTCATCCAGCTACCTTAGTTCTTTAATTTTTTTATTTGGCCTGGTGTAAACACTCTTGCTAAAATATCTTTATAACTTGCAGTATTCGATTCAGCCTTTTTCAATTCCGTCCTTAGTTGTTTATTAACTTCTTCCAACATTTTTATTTGGTTCCTCAGTTTCATGATTTCCTTTTCATTTTTCTAAAATAAACAGGTATAATTATTATTTCCGTGTTAACAATGATATTTATTACAAATATTAATAAATAAAATTATACGCACTCATCTATTGACTCGGATTAAACTTGGTTTTCCATATCCATCATCCGCATAGTGATGTCATGATCCATGTTCTCTTCGAGAGAAGTATCTGTGTAGGTAAGCTCTTGTTGAGAAACACTAGCAGCTTCAATTGCTTTTAAAATTCCTGTTGCTTTAACCGGCTGTCTTCTTTTAGCTGATCGCATATCACGTTCTTTACATTGCCTTTTCTGGATTGCTGCGGGAAATTTGGGAATGCTAAGTGTGGGCACAGCATCAAGTTTCAAATGTCGGCTACGTATGGGATTGTATCCCGACAATCTCTGTTGCAGAGACACTTCGAAACAGGAGACTTCAAAGTGTATAGAGCAAATACGAGCTGCAAAAAACATCTAGTCATAATATACGAACATGAAATTTATGTTTATGCAACCGAATCAGCCTTTTACATAACCATTGACATTGAATATTAATAAATATGAATCAAATTTTTTTATTATTCAAATAAAAACTTCTACACTTACCATTTTTTAAGTTTATTGTCCCTTCTCGGCGACATGCTACAATCCATTGCTTAGCTAGATCATCATTCTTGGGAAATCTAAAATAGTTTATGTCCGTTCCCTTTGTAATTTTGCTGTAGTTTTTACACGTAGCCACGGCACAATTAGACATTTTATAGTTCTTTAATTGTCCCAATAAAATTTCTGAAGAACACACAACACTTTACTTTAAACTCTTTAAAAACATCTAAAAACGGGCAATACTAAATAGAAACTTTAAACTAATCTCTTCAAAAATGAACACCACACAAGAAAAATACTCTTAATTATTGTTCAAATTTCCAAACGTACACTCCAATCAATATTTCGTCTCATTATATCTTTATAATTTGAAATAAACTGTATTAAAAAATTATTTTCATTTAAACGTCACAGTTTACTTCATGCCTGCTTACGTCATGCGCGGAAAGTGCGAAATTTGATCCGAAATAGTAGCATACCGGTGTATGTGTATCTGTAAACGTGTGGTGTGGTATGGTTGACAGTTATTTAATTGGCCCTTTCATTTTGGAGAATCGTCTCACAGGAGACAACTACCTCAATTTTTTAGAAAATGAATTACAAGGCCTGCTAGAGGATGTTCCTGTAAATATTAGAATGCAGATGTACTATCAGGTCAAGTAACATTTAGACGAACGTTTTCCAGGCCGTTGGATTGGTCGTGGAGGTCCTATTAATTGGCCTGCAAGATCTCCAGACCTCACACCATTAGATTTTTGTCTATGGGGTTGGATGAAAAATGAAGTCTACAAAATAAAAGTGGACACACGGGATGCACTAATTAGACGAATTGAGAATACTGCAGCCCATATTAAAGAAGAAAGAAATGAATCAATTAGGAGAGTAACAAACTCTCTTCGTAGACGAAGCAGAAAATGTTTAGAAGTCAATGGTGGTATTTTTGAACATTTATTGAAAGAACGCTATGATTAAGAGAATTTTTATGTGTAAATTTGTTTATTTGTTAATATGCTATAACTTGAAAACAAATTAAAATCGAATAAGAACATATGAGTTTTTTTTACATTATTTTCACGTGTATAATATACTCCTAGAGTTTGGTGCTCTCCTCCCGACTCACCCTGTATAATATATAATCGCAATAACGGTTATTAGAGTGATCAAATTTCTCATGTAAACATTATCCGAAGCCAATACGCTGTATTTTAACTAATGACCATGGAGGAAGGATAATTAAGAGTTGCCGTTTCTTTGAAGAAATATGGCAACAGGTTTGCTTGCAGCGCCACCGGTAAGGGATTTGTCCAACTATTTCTCAGTCGGTAATATAGATATCTGCATATTTTATTTTATTTAAAAATTAGCGGGATTTTGTTTGTAGCTCTACTTTAATTAGTATAACTAAAATTTTGCATTTTTATTGGCATTTTTTACAACACAGACAAGGTGCAAGATGTAACAAAATGCCAATCAAAATGTAAAATTTTATGACCCATAATTTTAGGAAGGGTAAAATAATTTAATATAAAATAATTGTATTATCTATTATATCATTAAAACTAATTTATAATAAATGTTCTAAATAAACAATATTTTAATAAAACAACTAAAACTTTCTGTAAACTTGGGTAGGTAACAAAACACATTAAGGAGAACCATCCATATAATCTGGAACAGAAAAAATTCAAAGTAGTATTTTAACTTCATATTATTTTGAATCTCTTTTTTCTTTTAGACATTGTCACAGTTTTATACTTTCATTATATTATTTTATAATTAATAATGGTAGTCCCTTCATCTTTTAATTAGATGTAATACTTTAAAAAAAAACAAATGTCTGCGGGATCAAGCTTTGAGGTCCTTCTTTGATTCGCAAATTTTACTTTGCTGTTTTCTAATTATAAAATAGAGTTTTTTCTCCCTTTGAGCTAACCATTCACTGGATTGATTTAAAAATCCAAGAGCTAATTATTGTTTTTTAGGTAATAATTATATTTCATTGGATGAAATTTTAATCGAATGTAACTTTCTTTTCACTGGTAATTTGTTTGACGGTATGATAACAATATTACTTTAGTATTACTCTTTACTGTTAATTTAGCTTTCAAGGGTACCAAAGGTAAAGCCAATTTACAGTCTTGTAACCTATAAATGGTTTTTCGCAAGTGGAATGTTGAAGTTTATGCGGCATCATTTAGTTCCTTGCTTAATATCGGAAGGAAATAAAAAAAATGTGTTCTTAAAATGTACAGCATAAATTGGACAGTAAATTGTACTATTTACCTTTATACAAACATAACGCTATTACAATTAGATACTATGAATTTATTACGAACAGGACCTGCTAAACACATGTTAAAACATCAACATATCGTTGCTTAATTTTAAATTTAACATGTTTAACTAAAACTAAAATTAAATAAAAGTAAAAGTACTTACCACGTTTTATTCAGCAACCATAACCATATTGTTTTGTTCAGTTTTGTTATTGTATCGGTTCGAACGAGTGACAATCCCAAAGTCAGATTTACATTGTACAAATAATTGATTAATTCATGTTTTTCAAATAATTGTAGTATTTATATAAATATATAATTTAAAAACAATACTTACCGTGTATTACTTTTGTTATTAAGCGAAATATATTTGAATTATTCAATTATTCAGTGTACTTTAAATTTAAATATCATTTTATTATTGTAAAACGGACTGATATGCGCGGATGTGTTGCGCACTAACCTGTTGATATAACGCGCATATGTTATAAGCCCCCTGCTAATGACAGAGTAAATGTACAACCGAATGGCGCGAAAAAGTGAAATTTAATTTGTTTGCAGATACAAGGTATTAGAATTGGACTATCAATATACAGTTTAATAGATGTATCTAAATAAATTTGAGATATCTTGACCACATGATTGTCATAAAATATGGAGCTAGGTAGATTGTGGCTAGAGCGTTTGTCATTTATAAACTTCCAGAAAGATCAAAGATTCTCTAATATTAGGCATTCCAACCACCTGTCAAAATACTGACACGTGTGAACTGACAGTTTAGATGTGGGAACTGACAGTTTAGATATGGCAATCCTGTGGGCCTGTTGTTATTCACAGAGTCAATGATACATATATAGTTATATAGATTCCTCAAAGCGGGTCGTTTGCGAGTGGCCATATGGCAAATGACGGCAAAAGTTACTATAGACACTTTTTAAGCAGAACAAATTTTCAATTAAATGAGAGTTATTTGGTTTTGGTAAGCCAAATAGTTTTTAGGATACGGCTATTTAAAAGTTTGCAAAATTTCAAAAAAAAGGAGGTTTTTTTTAGTTTTCGACAATTTTTACCCCTAGGTAGTGGGTTTATTGGAAAAGTAACTATTTTCAGTTATTAAAATTAAATTCCCAACAAATATGTCAAATTAAACCTGATAGTTCCTGAGACACAGCTGTTCAAAGTTGTTGAGGTAAGTAAACAATTATGTAATTTGGTTTTGATAGACCAGATAGATTATGCATTTTTAAAAAGACCAATGAAGAGTTGAAGGACTTTTTCACACATGAATTGTCACCATTTCCCATGTCATTATTTAATAAAGTTCGAATCAGGAAGGGTACAAAGTCATCGTTATATTCGATGAAACAACCATTGTTTCAGTTGCTCAGAACAAATTTCTAAAGTTAGACTCATCGACATGCTGAAGGTTCACCTGGAGAAGAACAAAATTCTAACATTACAGGCAGAGGAAGATGCTGATAGGTTAATAGTAACCACAACCATTTCCATATCCTCTTCCTACGAAGTAGTGAAGATCTTCGGCGAGGATATAGATTTGTTGGCCTTACTTTGTGGTTTATCATGAGATAAAGGAGACCACATCCTTCCAACAAACAAACCAAATAACAATATTATATTTTTGAAAATGTGGGAGAGGAAAAAACCCAGATGTCACCTACTCGACAAATTCCTTTACGCAATTATCACAACCCGGAATAGGACTGTTCCTTCATGCGTTTAACGATTGTGATACAACATCAGCACCTTTTGGCCAAGGAAAAAAGAAATTTTTATCGACAATAAAAAAACAGCCACGCCTCGAACAAAATGCAAAATCTTGGCGATCTTCGCTTCCAGTTGTTGACTAGGGCGGCAGTTAAGCCCAACAAGAACCTCGCCAGAGTTTCTCCAACCAGGGACGATGGTTCACTCTCTGCGAACATACCACCAGGTGAGAATAAGTTTTTTGCTTGTATTCATTTCTCCTTCAGACCAAATTCTTTATACATGGTTCCTTATTTTGTTGTTCATTTTGTTTCAGCGGCGTTTCAGGTACAGAAGTGGCTGGGAAATGAGAAAAATCCTCTCGATTGGGGCTGGATGCGGAGTACACAAGGCCTCGGTCCTCAACAGATGATGGCCCCCAGCTCCTCAAGCTCTGCTAAATATGATTTTCTGTAACTGTAAAAAAGGTTGTATCAGAAGTTGTGATTGCAGTAAAGCAGGACTGAAATGCTCGGCTGTTTGCAGCTACTGCACTGGCCAATCTTGCGAGAACATACCAGACCTGATGTGTGACGACATTGGGTTCATTGATGACACACCATCAAATGACGATTTCGACCTTCCTGAGCAGTTCGATGAAGAAATTTTACCTTAGCAAACTGCCCCAAAAAGGTGTGTTGTGGATTCAGAGGACGAGCCTTATACATCAAAAATATACAAAAAATGTGAGTAATAACTATTTCCCTAACTGTGCTGTACATAAAATACAATAAGGCGTTTTATTATATTTTTCATATTAATGTTTTAATTAGTAAAATGTGTATTTTAATAAATTATAATACTTCATTTTGCAAACTCTGACATAATTGGTCTCATTTTGTTGGGAATTTAGTGGACTTTATTAACTAAAAAAAGTAACTTTTCCCATAAACCCACACCTTAGGAGTGTCACAGTGTATAGTCGTGTTGAGTAAGAACTATTTTCAGGTAATTTTCAAATGTTTATAGTTCAATATTGAACCGCCACCATGCGTAATGCGCAACTAGTGCCTAAAATTGGTCCAAAACGCGTAGACAAGTTTTGTATATAATGGAAACCATCTGTTATGTCTTATCTCTGGACTCGACTGAAATATTTTCTCTGTACTCGATCCGAAGCGTGGAGGAAGAATTTCGAGAACTTTTAGACTAACATCACAGATAAGGGTAATGTGAATAGATGGAAAATTCAGTGGTAAAATTCTGAGGCGATATGCTGCCATTATCAAATTGGAGTGGTACTAAATTTAATATGGCCGCTTACATTTTTGTATATAAGCGGATTCTTTCGCAGTTTAAGTTACGTTTTAAATAAGTATTGTCAAGTAAAGGTAAATTATAAAAAAATGTAAATGTGAAATAGTGCTTGAGTATAAATAAATTAATTAGTACTTGATGTAAATAAATTATAAATAAACTATTTTTTAAAATAAACCATCGTCACAGTATATTATCAGTAAATTTTAATCAACGCTACCCTTTTTATTTATTTGTTATACCACTTCACGTATTGTCCAGAATTGTTAAAATAAAGAATAAAAACCTTATTGGTTTTCTATTTCACTCTTCCTACAAATACACACAGATATGGAATTATAAAAGTAGACATTTAGCTACAAAATTTAAATTCTGAATTTATTGGTATTCGTTATGGGACACAGTGGACAAAAAATTTCCACCTTTAATATTTCTTTGGCCTACAGTGAAATTTGAACATCAAAATTTTACTAAAGTACTAAAATAGATTGTAAAAAAACTTTACTGTTATATTCGATTAGTTAACTTTAATAATTATTAAAATAAATATTAAATCTCTAATTTGATTTTCTCTTACATAAAGTACTTCTAGCACTATGTACTAAAAAATGTACACTAATAATAAAAATATAGGCCCAATACAAAAAATGTTATGTAACTGTACCTGACAATCAAATTTCCCATCTTCTGTTAAATAACAAATGACGTCAACTTGTACCTCACATTCTGGAAAAAGGTCAAGTTCTTCTATTGGCAACTGGACCTCAGCTTTGTTAGTCTGCAATTATTTTTAAATTAAATAAAGGGGCATGTTAATTTTTAAAATTTCCCGATCTACTTGCCGATGTCAAAAATATTTTGGCTTTAATTGGGGAGTCGTTGATAATTGACATCTGTTTAACTGCTGTCGTTAGCAATTGGACCTGTCCAAAGTTGATGTTATCTGGAAAATATGATACAACAGGTCCTTGACCATTGCATTTTAAATTACAGTACTTTGTAGGGGTTTCTTGTCCAACTAAAGTAAACCTAAAACGATCATACATTTAGTTATTATTATAATTATACTTTTCTCAAAAGAACTGAACAAAATTATTTTATTAAAATGCTTTGTGAGTATTTTCATTAAGCCGTGATTCCTTAAGAACATTTCTTGGACAATTTTAAGTGAAAAATGCCTCATACCTAGGTCAACCTATAGGCTTGAATCCATATTTTTTAAATGTACGAAAACAAGTTTGACATAAACAACAAATCTAACTGTCACTTGGCAATAAATTGAAACCTTGTTACCATAGTAACGAAATTAAGGCAGACTAGGGTGCGTTCATAAATCGAGAGCGTAAAATTTTCAATCGTCCGGACAAAATTCGTCGGAACATTTATTTTTGCCCGATAAATACGAACGGTAAGTGCAAGTATTGTTAAATCAAGTTTTTGGTTATGTCTTTTCTGTTATCTGAGATTGTAGGAATTATCAAAAATTAGTAAATAGGTAACATCATTGACGTCCACATAGACTTTTTTATATAAAAATTCAATTTTTCCTGTGTCATAAAATTTTATCATTTTCTATAATGAAATTACCATCGTTTCCGACAACTAGACGCTAATTGATTGAATTATTTTCTCATTCATACTCATATTTAAATATTTTTTACTCAAAAAGTAAAAATAAAAAATAAATACTAGGTGGTTTCTTAGATTAATTAGGGTTATAACATACTGCGCAAGTCGAGTAAACATTACCCAATTCAACACGGTGGGTAAAATTTCTTTATCCCGACGCGTTTTTCTTTTAAATAGGAACAGCTGGGGTAATTCGTCCAGATAAAATGTTCCATATTTAGGAACGCTTTTTTGAATTTAGACAACGTCCGACGCATTTACCTTACATTTCTGAACGCATCCCTGTATTATCAAACAGCGAACGAAAAAATGAAAAATAGAGACCGGTTAAGCTTTTACCGGTCCCTAACGTCTACTTTCTGGTCTTGATCGGCAAAACGTTATTTTCAGGACGAAAAATTGTTGAGAAAGTGTAGGTATACTTTCTGGTCGGTCTTAAAAATGGTAATTTACGTTACAAGACCGGAAAGTAGTGTTTTGCAGGTCGAGACTACTGCACTACTTTCTTCTAGACTATAGAATTCGACTACATGCTTGAGGAAAGAATTTATCGCATTTCAAGCAACTATTGGGCGAGCACTCTTCACAAGGTTCCAAACTGTTAGCCACGGAGTTGGAAACCTTGCGGGGAGTACAGAAAACTTTTTTCTGAAAAAAATATTATAATATTTGAAAGAGTGGGGCTATTTTATATTTCTGATATAACGAAGTTACTTTTATTTATTTATTTGAGAAATATAGGATAAGTAGGAAAACCTATAGGTATGATGGCAAATATAATTTTTTTAAATATCTTATTAGAAATTAGAAGAGGCAAATAATCATCCTCGAAGAGTTTATGATGATAGGAAAGCTCCTTTCAGACTTTCTGATCAAGCGTTTATTAGATTGTTTCGGTTAATTATATGTGTCTTTTTACTAATATTTTCCATTTTGTAACGCTGCAAATTATGTATAGCCAAACAGTACATCAAAAAACAATCCAAAACCACGACTTTATGCTCAAAACCATTACTCATATTAATATTGCTTCTTTTTGCGAATAATTTTCACAAAACAAGCGGTGTGAACTTTGAGTCCCCTTTCTAGCAGACAATTTAACATACATAATCGTCGATCATACATGGTTGCCATGGTTGCCATTAGCATTTATAAAAGAGGATTACGAAGGCACAGATACGAAGGGTTAAGAATACGGTTTCTAATGCGTCTTCGCATTGAACCACTCGCATCTCTTCAAAGCGAGCGCTTATACGCACTAGTCGATGATAGGTGCCCAGATCTCATTATCAGTGTTGCCAGTCTAAAAAAAATCTAGTACCTTTTTATTTTTCAGCGTGTTATCAGTTGAAGCGTGTAAAATATTATGGGTCCTATGATTGAACTTTTACGTTATCCGTAACGTACATGTTAGTCCGAGTTTTAACAATAATGAGGCAAGTTCGTATAATGGAAAACTTTTTCAAATACATTACAACTATTTTCCGCCTGTTATGTTCTAATTTAACAGGTTTCCATCATACGAACATGCCTCGTTACTTTTAAAATTCGGCCTAACATGTACGTTACGGATAACGTAAACGTTCAATCATAGGGCCCATTGTTGGCATCTTGCTCTTTGTTTTGATTTCGTTCTAAAAAACTATTCTTTTTTCCATAATGAACCAAACAACATCATAATTCATTCGAAAATCTGGTACATTTAACAGAATCTAGTACATTTGTATGTAATCTAGTCCATTTTTTAAACAAGTCTGGTACATAACAAAAATATATTCTGGCAACATTGCTCATTATCCACAATATATCCCCTATAGTAATGTAACTGGGATTCAAGAAATGGCTTTGAGTTACGCTGCGGCCAGACACAGGTCTCATGGCGCTAGTATCGTTATTGATTTTTGACTTCGGCACGTTCATTGGTTGACGACGAATTCAAAACAATCTGATCGGAGCGTTACTCATTCCCACTCCTTCTCTTTGTTTAGATACTTATAAAAGAAAGAGATACCAGTTAATAATTTCTATTTCGAATCATCTTTCATTCTTTAGCGTTGAGTTTTTATAAGTGAAGCGTGAATTGTCAGTGTTGACAAGTGATAATTTTTTGATTTTTTCTTCTACGAAATTTAATATTAATTTTGTTTCAGCGATATTTATTGTGATTTGTGTTGTTGTATTAAGTGCTTTCTTATTTAATTTGGGAAACAAAACGTACAACAAGAAAAAGAGGAATCGAGGAGGGATTGCTATCTATGGCTGTCATCCAAGGGTCTGCGCCCTAGATAATTCTTTTCCAGTGGGAAAAGCCTTTAAAATTCAAGTATAACAATTTTATGTTTCCGGTTTCCCTTCTTTTAATGTGGGTGCCAATTTTGAGGTAAGTTTGTAATAATTTTTCAGTTAATACCTACCCTCTTAATATTATAATTTAACTATGATCTTATGCTTTCCTATGGACACGATTCAAGGAGGGAGTCCTATGGCTGTCATCCAAGCCCTAGATAATAGTTTTCCAGTGGCAACAGCCTTTAAAATTCAAGTATAATAAGTTACTTTTTTCGAAGTAGATGTCCATTTAAACTAAATTTTTTTATTTCACTTATTGATTTTAGCATTTATATACAGTATCGGCTAATGAACACTTTCCAATACGCTTGGCTAGAATCGAAAATAAAACTAAAGAGTTAGCGCATTAGTTCGATCAGGAAACGAATAATATGAATGTTGCCTTGTGTGCTGTGTAATATGAACAGGCACACGGTGTGATGCATCCCCACGTAGCCGGCTGGCTACGTTCATAGTATTCTATTCCTTCTCCCACTAATGCTAACTCTTTGTAGTTTTTACTTGGACATTAGCAAAACGTATTGTACAACATTCGAAAGCTGCCACTGTATTATCACAAACATCTCTTAATAACTAAATGATTTCATTTAATAGTTTCTTTTTTTTTTCAGTAAAATGGATATGGCTAGAGTTATCTTCGTCTTTAAAATATATTAAATAAGTTTCATAATTTTTCAAATAAAATACTTTATACAATTTTTTGTTTTTTTACCAGAGCCAATTTTTTTTCAGATCTAACCTCTATAGGTAAAAAATAAGTGATTTAGGTAAAATTGAAAAGTATATTACATGTTCTTTTAAATGTGTTGTTAATCCAAATGCTGCTCTTATTGTAATAGCTAATAATAAAAGAATTAGTATTATTTTTAGCTATCAAAATAAAAATAGCGCCTGGATTTACAGCTCGTTTAATCGAACATGCAATATACTTCTCAATAATTATTGCCGAATGAATATATTTAAAAATTCCCGCCATTCCGCGGCTGAAAATTTACAATTTTGGCGGGAAATTTAAATTTCGCCTTTAAATTATATTTGAATTTACCGCCATATCGAGTTAGTTGAGCGGCCAGACACAGACGCATTCTTGCGCTGCAAACTTAGTGCCAACTCTTTAACAAGTGAGATGCACTACTATAGGGGATATATTGTGCTCATTATCTTTCACCCGACGCCTTCAACTAGCGAGAACCGATTCCATCAGTACCAGCCGCCGCCGATAAAAACCGTTCAACAAGCACAGGTAAAAAAACATCGCTGTTTTTGAAAATAAATAAAAACATTCGAATTTATACCTGCTTTATTTTCTTTTGAGTTTAAAATTGAAATACCGAATCGATTTGTATTAAAGCATTTTGCTCTGTTGAAAATCTTAAAATTTTTAGAAAGATTTATTTTCATTTCCCAAATAAATAATTGATTTTATTTTATTTTATTTTCCGATTTTGAATATGATTAAATTATTATTTAATAAGATAAAATAAATAGATTTAACGATTTAATTGCTGCCAGGTCTAGGTTAGTTATTTTTTTTTACAGTTGTTGATTCTTTTACTTCAATTTTCTTTCCTTTAAGTTAAACACAGGGTGGGTCTCGTAATCGATTTAATGTTAAAAAAAATAATGTCTGAAAACTAACTAGTGTTTTGTATGCGTGACTGTGTCGGGACACTACTAGTAATTAGACATTATACGTGGATTTTTTTTTTTTGTCTTTAACTTTCATTCAACTCCGAAAGGGCGGGATATTAGATGGGGAGCTAAACTAGTTACCTGGTACCGATTAATTTTATTTTTCTTCTAATTCATAATTGTTAATATTGAATTTTAATTCCGCTTATATTCCCTATTCATAACTAAATGCTACCGTAATCCGACTTAATCCAGAACTCCTTGTCATTTATTTTTATCTTTATATTTATCTAATCACGTCTGATTGAGCTTCCAGCCTGTCAAGCTATCGTCCGCAACCGCTTGTTTTTGTTATTTTTGTTCAGGGTTATAATGACTGATAAAGGGGTGGGCTTTGAAATATTTTTATTTTTAAATTTCATTATTGTTAATAGCTTTCGTAAGCAATAGATGTATTAATTTTTAAAAATTTGGCTTATAATTGTGTGTTGACCTTACCCCCTTTTCTCTTTTAGCTTTCGACAATTCTTTAACGTAACAATAACGATTAAAGCCCGTTATTGTTACCCTCTTATGTGCATAGTCTGATATCAACGAGACCCCTGGAGTTTTCCGTCATCTCCACTAGAAGCTGCCTGAGTTGTGGAGCAGACCATATTAATAAAAATGGCCCTCGAGTACTTCCGAGTCCTAGGGTGTCACTTGTAAGGGTTATATTTTCTTAGAGGCAAGAAAACATCTTACACTGAGTGTAATTTTTTGTGTAAGAATTTCATTTCGAAAGAAAAAAGAATGTACCATTTGCCTTATTACATTCTTTACCCAAGTTTCAATAAAGGTTTTCTTCCTGCGGGATTTTTCGGATGTGAGACTTCTCCAATAACTGTATCTTCCTTAACAATGTTATACACTGTCCGCTTAAATACTCCAGTATAGGTCTCACATTTAGTAGCTATTTTATCCACAGAAAGTTAAACAAAGTCTAATTTCGAATCAATTAAAATACATACGATACGGCTATGAATAAATTAAATCTGACTTATCTGTCAAAATAAAAGGTTTATAATAGTAAATAACATGGAAACATGATTAAATCTAAACTAAAACTTTCATTAGGCCGATCAGATGTATTAAAATTTTCATTTTAACTGCAAATAAGCATTGAAGGGTGAGGTATAAATAAAATGTCTATCCCTTAAACCTGCAAATTAAATTACTGCGCTTCTTTATTTTCTAGACTATAATATGCTCTAAACTCTGCATCTACTTCTGGATTATTTTTCATAATTTACTAAATTCATAGAGGGTATATTAAAAAAAATCTTGTTAAACTAGAAGATCACTAACAGGTAAGTTTAGATATCACAAAGAATTAAATGCAATTAATATAATATATAATTAAAAATATAAGGGACCTGGGTGTGGGAAGTTTATCAGAAATAATCCTTACATTAAGGGGTATTCATGCAAGCCTAAGACATCTGTAGTAATGGTCAAGTCAACTTCAAATTTATCATGTGGCGGTATTAAAATCTCAGTTGGGCTTAAACTTAGTTGCATATTTTTTGGTTCCTAAAATATAAAGGATATAAAACTAATATTGTAACAAAAAAAAACTTGCAGAAATGGACCAGGCAGCCGGATTATGGAAAAATGGGCTTCAATAAAATTTTCTGAATTTTTGATATAGTATGTTGCAGTTTTCAACTTCTTGAACAATAGTATTCATGGACACAACTTAATCCTAAGAAAAGTTTTTGATATACAGGGCATTGAAGTTGCAAATTGAACGTTTTTTAAAGAGAACTTGCCGCATAGCAAACTACTATGAGTAGAGATATTTCTCGAGAATAATGCTTTTCTGTTATCAAATAATATTTACAGTATACCATATTATGACGTTCATTATTATAAGTTACAGGGCGGGTCATAAATTACTGAAAATCGAATTTTAATTTTTACTTTAGCATGAGAATATTTAACTCTCAAATGTGGTCATCTTCGACGAGACAAATAAAATTCAAAATCTATCCCACATATAATATTTAATTAAAAGGGCGACCGATTTCGGCTATAAATCCATTTTTAAGCTTATAAAAACAATAAGAGTTGACAAAAGTTACTTACTGGCCCAAATGACTATATTAGGCAACCTATTATGCAGAAACGATGGCGGTTTATATTTTTTTCAGTTCTCACTGAGACGTTGAAGTAATTGGTGTTGAGTTTGCGGCATTCCGTGCTGCATCGCGACCGATCATGTAATTAAAATAATTTTGGTTTTTTCCAGTTATATATTACACAACTCAAAGCAATTATCGCATATTTTTGAAACGAGCTTCTTTATTTTGCATTTACCAGGACTAGGACGTCTTGAGATGTCCCTAGTCTTCTTGTCTTAGTACTATAGTTATGACGATTGGGTAACTTTTAAAATCTGCGCAATTCCAATTTAATTATATCCTTTAGTAAAAAAATGAACACGTCAATTATGGTTTTTTGAGAGAAAAACCGTTTTTTAAAAAACTCTAATTCCTGAACTACAACGTTAGTGTCGAAATTACAAAGAAGAATTCATGAAGAATGTTGAAATAAACAAGTTACATATATTTATAAGTTTTTAAGTGCTGACTAAGCTAAAGATAAAATAATATTTACTAGGCTAATTCTGTACATACAACTCGTTAATTATGGTTTTTTAAAGGAAAAACCGTTTTTTAAAAAAAAACTATTTAATTCCAAACTACAACAATCAAGTATGAAGAATATCTGAAGAATTATTGAAATAAACAAGTTAACATATATTTATAACTTTTTAAATGCTGACTAAGCTAGAGATAAAAAATATTTACTATGCTAATTCTATACATATAACTCCTCCCTTCCTAAGCTGAGAAGATTAGGGACTGATTCTTCGAAGTTTCTGGATTATCTTCTTTTCTTCTTACTTCTAATTCTATTTCTTCATTTTCTTTATTTGTAGATTTTCTTTCTTCTTTTCGATGAGGACATATCTTCAATTGTAATAATTCTTTTCTTCTTTTCCATATTAAATAAATGATAAGGCATAAGATTATAATTATGATAATTGATATTGATTTAGTTTTATAAGGATTGTCTATTACTTCTTCTACTGGTTTTAAACTTTTAGCAATTTTACTTATTTCGTATAAATTTTCAAAATTGACTTTAGTTAAATTAGCTTTTTGAAATTGAAATGGTGTCTTCATATCTTCTA
This sequence comes from Psylliodes chrysocephalus, assembly GCA_927349885.1. NCBI lineage: Eukaryota > Metazoa > Arthropoda > Insecta > Coleoptera > Chrysomelidae > Psylliodes > Psylliodes chrysocephalus. The sequence continues at coordinate 59,802,950 of OV651813.1, read as the reverse complement.
TTTCGAATTTTGGTAAAATCACAGGCGTTCCTTCTTGGATTTGGACGTCGTTAATGTAATTTTCTTCATTAATTTCTATATTACACTTTTTTGGAATTTTAATTAAAACTGGTTTTTCAATTTTTAAATATTGATTGGATTCGCACGTTGAAAGTATTTTTTCAGGCTTTGAGGGCATAAATAGGACTTCGTCTCTTGTGATTTGTTGACTGATTGATTCTTTAATGCTTACATCTAAAAATTGGCAATTATTTGGATTATTTCCATCTAATAGTTGAAGGGTGCAATCATCTTTAGTAATATAATTTTCTTGACAATAGTATACTTTTTCTACTGTTGGACATTCATCTTTTTCGAATTGAACTTCGGTTTTCTTCCGTGCCAAATAAGGGTAATTGGGGATAAACATTTTATCATTTTGGATAATAGGATAAAGGTGATAAAATTCATAGGAAACAGGTTTCAAAATAGGAATATGAATAGCAAATATTAGTTTTGTTTTAGTAAATGTTACTTGTGTACCTAGAATTTGATAATATGAAAGAATATTTTGAAATTTGAGAATTTCATTTTCTTTATATAATTTCGATAAATATTGTAATAAATCTAAAATTTCTTCAATAGAAATTATTGAATTATGTAATGTATTTAACTTTGAAAATGATATGGCGTTTTCTAAATTATCAAGTAAAGTTATTATAGTTTGACAATCTAAATTAATTTGAGATAGTGCTCCTTGAAAGTTTACGAAAGTTTCTAAAGTTTGTATTTTCTTTGCTATTGAATATTGGAGTTTTTTAAGAGTATCAGTAAATGCTTGTTGATTTTTAAATAAAATTGTTATTGTCCGATTATAGTGATCAATTAATTTTTTATAAAGTGACATTTGTAAATTTGTTTCTGCAATGAGATTTTTCTGATTTTGTTGTAAATGATCTATAGCTTTATTATATCTTTCTTCATCATCCGAGTCTAAATTTCCAAATAACCATTTATTGAATTTTCCAAGACCATTGATTAAGCCTCTTTTATTTCTAATATAAGGATGAATATTTCCTAATTTTTTCTGAACAGTATTTATTAATATTTCAGTTCGTAATAAATTATTTTGAGCAAGACTATGATATGATATTTGATTGGTTATATTATCTACATGAATAATAAGATTTTTAAGTATTTCAAAATTTTTAGTTAATTGCTGAACTTGTTCAATTATAGAATTTATATCTATATAATGTAAAAATGTATGTTTACTATAAATTACTTTTGATGTTCCTAATTTTATAGGTAATAATAAATTTTCAAGTGGAGTTATTTGTATATCTTCTTGTGCATTAATTTGTTCTATTACTAGAAGTACTAGGCAGATTATCATTATTTTTGTCCCCATTTTCGTCTTGTTTCTGTAATAATAAATTTGAATTAGTTTTTGAACCTTTAGGTTTTTTAATTATACTTTTGTGATAAGTCCCTTTGTTAGTTTTTAATAAAATACCTTTATTTTTAATAACCTTAGTTTTCTTATAAACTGGAGAAGCTTTATTTCTTAATTTAGTTTTTATATATGCAGTGCTTGGTTCTTCATAATTAATTGGTTCTGATCGATTTTCATTTCTATTTTCTATTACTTTTTGTTTAATTGTTTCGTTTTTATCTTTTATGTCTTCATATAATTTTTTACTAATTTGTTTATGATTTTGTACGTAATTTGAAATTATAAGGTGATCATTTAAATCAAAAGGATCTTCATTATTAATATGTCCTTTAATTATTTGATAAGGAGTGAATTTTGTTACGGAATGTACGGAATTATTATAGGCTAATATAGCATGTTTTATTAATTGATCAGGGGTTAAATCATTATTTTCTTCTTTGAGACATCTAAAATGTTCAATTAAACTTGAATGAAAACGTTCTACAGGTGAATTTGAATTGCTATTTTTAGCAGTAGTATAATGAAGTTCAATATGATGTAATTTACAAAAATCTTCTAAATCATAATTTTTGAATTCAGTGCCACTATCTGTTGTAATTTTTTGAGGTAATCCATGATGGGTTACAAAATTTAATAAATTATCTACTACATTTATTCCTGTTATACTTTTCATAGGATATGCCTGACCATATCTTGAAAATGAATCAATAATAGTTAAATATGATTGATTAGAAATTTTAAATACGTCAATATGTATATGTTCAAATGGTTTTGTGGCTGTAGGCGTTAAATTAAATTTTACTATTGGAGGATTTCTATCATATTTATTTTTCTGACAAGTTTCACAATTATTTATATAATACTTAATATCTTCCATCATTTTTGGCCAATAATATCTAGAACTTAAGGCTGTATTTACTTCATTAATGCCTCTATGTCCTGATTTATAAATATGGTAATATTCAATTTTAGTTTTTTGTTCATCAGTTGTTAAAATGTCTGTCAAAAATTTTGTACAATGTATAAATTTAAATGCAGAATGTTTAAAATTATTTTGCACTGTAGTTATAAATGTTTCAGGTAAATTTTGATTTTTAAAATATAAGGCATATGTTACTTTTGGATCAATATAATTTTTAACAAAATTAATAATTTGTTGTTCTAAATTAATTTTAGATAAGGTTACGTATATTCTAGAGTTTTCAAAAATCTTTTCTGTTCTTACTTGATTATTTATTGATTCTCCTATTGTAATATAAACTTGATTTTTATAAGAGTTTAAACATCGTTCTGAAATAGGTATTGATAAAATAGGATTTTCTAACGAAGTATGAATAGTTTCTAAATCTGATTCTTTTTCTGTTTGTTTTACTTCATCTGGGGGTTTTATTTGTATATCTGATAATATATTTATTTTTGGTTTTTCTTTTAAACCTAAAATTGATAAGTCTATTTCATCAAGAGAGGGTAATTCAATAATATTATTTAATGCTTTTTCTATTATTTCGTCAATGTCATCTACATTTACATCTGTACTAACGGTTTCTAAAGCGTTAAGAGATTCATCCTGTTTAGGAGGATTACGAGATAATGCATCAGCTGCTTTATTTTGTTTACCTTTTTTATATTTTATAATATAATCAAATTCTTCGAGTTTAAGTCGCCATCTTACAAGTCGTGAATTAGGTTCCTTAAGGGAAAATAACCATTGTAAAGGCATATGATCAGAGAATATAACAAATTTTCTACCAAATAAATAAGGGCGAAAAGTTTTACAACCAAAAACTATGGCTAATAATTCCTTTTCTATAGTTGAATAATTTATTTCTGCTGAATTTAATGTTCTAGATGCATAACAAATTGGGTGGTCATTTTGAGATAATATTGCCCCTATAGCATAATTTGATGCGTCTGTAGTTAATTCAAACGGTTTTGTAAAATCAGGATACGCTAATACAGGTTGAGACGTTAAGATTTGTTTACAAATGTTATGACAATCAATAAATTCCTTTGTATGTATTATTTTATGATTTTTCTTTAAACAATTTGTCATGGGTTTAGTTATTTTGGCAAAGTTTTTTATAAATTTACGATAATATCCCATGAGACCTAAAAATGATTTTATTTCTTTATGAGTACGAGGTATTGGAAAATTTTTTATTGCTTCAATTTTTTTTGGATTTGGTTTGATACCATCTGGTGTAACAACATGTCCTAAAAATTCGGCTTCTTTTTTTAAAAATTCGCTTTTATCTAATTGAACTTTTAATTTTGCTTCGCGTAATTTATTAAATACCTTTTTTAAATTTTTAATATGTTCTTGTAAATTTGTACTCCAAATAATTATATCATCCATATAGACCATACAAGTATCGTTTAATAAATCTTTTAAAATATGATCCATAGCGCGTTGAAATGTACTAGGTGCATTTTTAAGACCGAAAGGCATTCTTAAAAATTCATAATGCCCATTATTAACACTAAAAGCGGTTTTTTCGATTGAACATTTACTCATTTCTATTTGGTCAAATCCGTTGGCAAGGTCTAAAGTACTGAAATATTGTGCTCTACCTAGTTTGTCTAAAATATCATTAATGTTTGGAATAGGATAACGATCATCTATTGTTTTTTCATTGAGTTTTCTATAATCGATAACAACTCTCCATTTTTGTTTACCACTTGCATCAAGTTTTTTACTAACAATCCATACAGGTGAATTATAAGGACTAAATGAATGTCTAATAATATTTTTATCAAGCATGTCTTGTATTTGTTTTTTAACTTCTTCTTGATGTATATATGGAAATCTATAAGATTTAGTATGTACTGGTACTTCATCTATTGTCTTAATTTCATGTTTAATTTGTGAAGTAAAGGTTAATTTATCACCTGGTTTAAAGAATATGTCTGAATATTCTTTACATAATTTTATTATTTCGTTTTTTTCTTCAGAGTTCATATGACTCGTTCTAATTAATTTTGAAATATCAGTTTTACTTTTAAAATTTTTAATTTCATCAAATTCGTTTTTAAAACATTCAAATTTGTATAATTCGTGCTCAGAATTTTGGAATTGTTTAGCCAAAATAGGATTTTTTAATTTAATAGAAATACTTTTATCTGTATTATTTTGAGCTTCAATTAAAGCAAATCCGTTTTTTGCGGTTGTTATCATTCGAGGTAAATAAATATTTCCAAAATATGTTTCTTCAATAATTATGTCTCCATCTTGTATACTAACAGGTAATTTTTTTAAAAGAGATTCTTTACCATTAACGGTAAACGAAAAATTTATATCATTTGGTTGTCTATATTTAAAAGGAATTTCAACATACGGGCCTATTAATTTCTTGTTTATTAAATCTATATTTAAGTTCATGTTAACTAGGTCAGTAAGTCCAATAACACCATCAAAAAAGTCATGAAAATCATATACAATGAAATTAATCACGTACTGGCAATTAAATTCTGCAAATGCTGGGATATCTGACTGAAATCGGATCTGTTTACTCCCCAATGATGTTTTCAATGTTATATTTGCGTGATAAATTGTGCCAGGAAAATATTGTTCAATAATGAATGGTTTAATTATTGATTTGGAACTTCCAGTGTCAATAAGAAGTTTGATTGGAGGGTTTTTAATTTCTGCATATGGTAGTGGATTATTTATACTATAATTATTCATTTCTATCATGTAGTTGTTTCTGAAAGGCTGGCTTTCCGAAAATTTCCATCTTGTTGGGTTTCAGTTTCTGGTTCATTTTTATAATTATATTGTTGATTATTATTATAATTTTCGTACGGTTCATCCGCGTATATTTCACATTCATTTTCTAAAGCACAGTTTTGATAAACAGTATCATCAAAACTTTTATTCAAATTTGTTTGTGTATTATTTAATTCTTCAAATGAAAAATTTGGTTTTTGATTATTTTGAAAATAGTTTTGTCTTTGATTATAATTTACGTTTCTCATAAGTGATGGGTTTCGAGAGGTGGTTGACATAGGTTCTGGTTTGGGTAATTGATTTGAATTAATTTGATTGGGTTTAAAAACATTTTGAGGTCTTAGATTTTCCCCAAAAACTTGACGATTGGTGAAATATTTTTTATTTATTTCTGGAATTGGTTGAACATGTATTGGTTGTCGTGGAAATATAGGTTTTGAAAATTGTTGATTATTATTAGGATTATTAAATCTTGGATAACTATGATAATTATAATTATTATTATTAGGGTAAAATCTAGAATTATTATTTTGATTTGTAAAAGGATAAAACTTTTGATTAGTTTGTTGTCTCATGTTTGAGAAATTATTATTAGGTTTTATATTTTGATTATTATGATTAACATTAATTTTTGGCATTTGTTTATGTTCAATATTGCCATATAATTTCTCGAAATTTTCAAATTCTGTGACATAGGCCATAGCGTCTTCTAAAGTAGCTGGCTTTTTTAAATGTAAATTATTTTTTAAAATTGGTGGACAACCCGCAATAAATGTATTTAAAGCTGTCTTTTTATGGTGGTTTGTTTGACAAATTTTATCGTTTATTGATAATGTGACATCATTACTGATTTTTTGAATCACTGTACTCATTAATAACTGTATTCGACTACCGAAGTCTAATAAATGTTCATTTTTATAAGGGTAGTTTCTAGTTAGTTCTTGCACAAGGCAATCCAGATCTCTTCTGTCTGAAAAGCATTGAACAAGAGCATTTTTTAAATCATCCCAGATTTGTAACTCTGTTCTGTTTCCTACATTTAATTCGGCTTTATCAATAAGTTTTTCTTGGATGCATTCAAAAATATGAGCATTTAATTGATCATTATTCAGATCAGCATAACTTTGAAAAAGTGCATCACATCTACTGATAAATTTATTTAATGTATTACTATCCCCGTCATAAGGTTTAATATTGTTTAATTTGGATTTAAAGAAACTCCAATTAATATTAGCTACTTGTGGAGCCATTTCTATTTTATTATCTTTATTATCTTCTAAAGAAATCTTATTAAAACTTTCTATAATTTTATCAAATTCTGTCATATAAATATTTTAAAATAAATGCAATATAAATAACTTTTTTCAAAATTCAAAATTAATATTCAATATAACTTAAATATTCTTTTCTTTTAAAATCAAAACTTAATATTACTATCTTTCCTATTTCTCGATGAAAGAGGAGAGGCAAAAAAGGATTTTGGCACTTACAGTTCCTCGATGGACTCTGTAGATCCTGGTTCCTTTTTCCGAATTCGTCTGACTTCTTCGCTGAAGGTTCCTCGATGGAATGATTGTAGTTGATGGAAAGTTCGATTCGCACTGAAGGCGTTAAAACTGCCAAAGTCTACCGAAAAATCACTGTTAGCACGATGCGAACGTTAATTGTGTTTTTCGTAGCCCGCGCGAATCCTACTGACTGCGCCAATTATGGTTTTTTAAAGGAAAAACCGTTTTTTAAAAAAAAACTATTTAATTCCAAACTACAACAATCAAGTATGAAGAATATCTGAAGAATTATTGAAATAAACAAGTTAACATATATTTATAACTTTTTAAATGCTGACTAAGCTAGAGATAAAAAATATTTACTATGCTAATTCTATACATATAACTCGTCTATTGTTTTTATTCATATCTCAAATTTTAACAAAATTATCATTTTTTGCAAAACTTTACTGTCGATTAATCAAAGCACGATTCATTTTTCCATAAAAAAATATCTGTTTCTTTGGAACGAATTATACTAAGGTTTACCAGTTTTACGAGTTCTTTATTTATTTATTTATTGTTTTTAGTACCTAGTATATTTGTTTGCAGTAAAACAAATTAAAATTTATTTCTTTCGCTTTGGGTATAATAGACATAAAAAACATTTGACGACCGAACATTTTTATAAATTTTGCTGTTTGGAATTAATCTGTAGGTACTTTTTTATGCTTGCGGCAGGCAGTGCCGCAGCGCGCCCGCTTATGTTATTTTGCGAAGCGCGCCCACCCGACTGTTAGTCTTGGATTAAGTAATCAAAAAGTTGGTAGGTCATGTATGCTGTTTTTAATACAATTTTACCAATTTTATATCGCGTATTAATAATAGACAATAAACTATTTTAAAATATGTAAAGTTTATAAACCATATACAGAATGTTTTAAAAGATATGTAACGAAAAAAAAAAAACCAGGAAAAAACGCTTCTTCCAGGTCTCGCTTTATATTTAAAAAAATCCGTCGATAATTGCATATTTTTTAAATTTATTTTATTTTCCCTATGCTAATGAAGTGTAAAAGTTATATAAATATATATTCTCTCGATGTTAAACTGGATATACTCGACGGCGTGAATTTCCGCCTGGAAGATGCTTTCGGAGTGCCTGGTTCTACGCCAATACGCTCCTATTTAAGTTTCTTAGAACCATTCGAATACCACTTAATAGCATGACTTTCGGTTGCAAGAACGATGGATTCTTGGCTCCATTTATTCTTGTGGCCCAATTTTGTGGTTTTGAAGTTTTTCACAAACTGTACTTTCTCATTTCACCTTGGGGCATATCCATTTTATAATGTAACATTTTATTAAAAACTCCTGTAACTTTAGTATTTCTTTTTGCTTATACTAGATAATATGAACGTTTAACTTTATTTTAAGACTTAAGGTTCAAATGTCACTTCCGATTTGACCGCAAATAGGATGAAATTTTAAGTAGGTCATCCTGTCCATGATGATTTAACTTACGCGGAGATGATCGTAGAATATAAAAATCGGAACGATTCGCGTGGTGTCGTGGAAACAATGATTTTTAATTGGTGGGTTACTTAAGGTTAAAATAGACAACATGCGCTGTGTGCAATGTTACATCTCCGGTCTCTTTAACCTAAGCTGCTTCCATGCCATACAAATTATTTGCAGATAATTTTTTACTTCCTTGTTTCTCATCAACGCCTTTACGACCAAGGAGATTTGGTTTTTTTGGGACAATACGTAAAAATCGAACTGCTCAGTGTCCAGTACATGTAAAAGCTAATGATCAAAGTGGAACCATGAAGGAATTTTGTCAATAGTATAAATAGTATTGTGATTACACAATGGACTGACAACAATGTAATCATGGCTTCTAACTTTATTAGACGTGGGATTTCAGATACCTACTGCTAAGCGTTGGGATAAAAAAGCGAAAAAGTATACAGTAATATGACCAAAAGTAATCCAGTTGTATAATAAAAACATGGGAGGAGTTGATAAAACAGATTTTCCGGCGCAACTTTATAAAATTTTTATTCAGTCTAAAAAGTGGTCCCTTCGAGTAATTTTTCATTTTGTTACTTTGGCTATAACCAATAGTACTTTTAATACATCTGTGGCTTCTCGATAGGATCTGCTCCGTGGTCTATTAATGCAGAGCTGGTAAGTCGAGTAAGATTTATTTACTCCGAATTAAATTTTAGAGCTTTCAGAGTAAATGTAATTTCTGTGACAATTGACAAAGAAAAATAGCAAATGCAATTGAAGTCGAAGTTGTAGATATGTACAGACAGTCGTTCGTTGTCTCTGGTGTTACATTTTATTCTTTTTCATATTATGAACGTGTCTGGTTATTAAGAGAAAAAATATTTATAATACATGTCAGACAAAAATGAGAACATGGTTTATTTTCTAGTGAAGGCAAAAAGCGAAAAATACCACAGCTAAAAATTAACTTTACTTTGAAACTTGCAACAAAAACTACGAGACGAGAGATCAAATTTGATTTAAAAGAAAGGTTTAAGTTTGTTTTTTTAATGGAAATCGGCAATCGAAAACGGGAAACGCAAACAAATCCATAGCCGTTCCTTTAATCCACATATGCTCGATTTGCTCCAGGAATTACTTTTCAAACGTAGCAATAGTACTCGTAGTCTGTCAAGAGGCATGTATATTTTAAATACGGCCAATTTGTATATCAAAAAATAGGTATAGGATCGAGTTGTGCCAACTAACACTATTGTTTAGGAAGTCGTCAACTGCAACATCAAAAATTTAGTAAATTTCACCAAAGCCTATGCTTGGTGCTTTAATTTTTAATTTAACATATTAAAAAAAAACGTGACAATTGTCTTTTGTGTAAAAATGTGGTCACATTTTTTTTCTTGCTATGATTTGTAAATATTCTAGTTTTTAAATATATTTCAATGTTAATTAAAAAAATCTTACTTCCATAGGTGTATAATTCAACTGTCCAGTGAGACCTGTTTCGTTGGTAAAAGTAAGTGTTCTCTTGTATACAAAATTCAAAAAACAAAACGTAATATAAATGTCTTGGGGATCGCATGTGATAGTAGGAATTAAGCATGTATAGCTACAGGGTATTTCAATTTTATAAACATCCGAACCGTACATGCAAATGATCATAGTTTCATTAACGCTGTCTATCACATTTGTAAACAACGTTACCTAAAAACAAAAATAATATTTGTACTGGAGGTAGCCATTTGTAAGTTAAGGTTATAATAGGTGAAGAAAATAAAAAATAATCCTTTAGGTTTCAATTCAAAATTACTGCATCCCTTCATCCTCTTTCCACTAGGGAAACCTTGAGATTACACTATTGACAGTGGCGGCTGCTCGTGTCATAGCACACAGGTGGTACCAGGCCAGTGTATCATGCAGGTACCCCGCCGGCGACGAAACATTTTTGGGTGATAAAACAAATATTTTTATGATTACTATCTAAAGTAGGCTTTTGCGCTTCGAATTGCAACCACAAAGTTGACGTTTTCCGCGAACTGACATCAAGTGACACCTTTGTCGCTCGCCGTGCGAAAAACTTGACAGCTTTGTTGCTCGCCTAATTTAAATTAATAAATGATTTTTAAGTTATTATTACGTAGTTTGATGTTTTTTGTTTTATTATCCAAGTTAACATTGACTTTGAATATCAACTCCTTTTTTATGATTAAGCTAGATATAGGCAACACATTATACACTATTTATAACATATTTTCAGTTTAAATATCTATTTCTTAAAATAATGTGATCGTAGAAAAAATCTTGTGTGCATTTTGAATAAAAAGTTCGACAATCATTTTTCGCTCTTAATACACAAATAGCTATTATCGATTTTTTTGATGCCCCATTTTAGAAAACGATCTTTTTAAATCACATCATATTATAATTACCTCTACAGCAACACATGCATATGGAGCGACAACGCCTTCTGTCGGATAATAAGAAAAGTCTTGTTTTTTTTCTTTTTTCCCATCGAATAGCATTTCTGAATAATTAATTTTTGACATTTTGACTTGAAAATCTATTGGAACTTGAGAAGGATTGGTCAAATTAACTTGTTTTCTTATTTCAGTTGCTAAAAATATGTAAATATATACATTTTTTTAAATAGCTTGATATAATTTTTTTTCTTGATCTATACTCTATAGCCTGAGACAGTCCTGTACGATTATTATTGCGGCTACTTGTTCATAATATACTTCTAACTCAAATGGTTAGCTTAGCTTATTACCTTCAACCGGGGGAAAGTTGACCAGTCGGTGTAAAAATCAATGTCCATGAAAAGGTTACTTTAAAATATGAAAAGCCGCTAGCGCTAGACTACAATAGTGAGACAAGTTGGTCGAGACACTTCAAATTTGTGCGAAATGTGGGTTTCCCTTAAAACCCATGGATTTTAGAAATTTTAAAATGTTTTAAGTCACAAAATGTTACTTTTACATTTAAAACAACTTGTTCCTGTAAAAACCATAAGTTCCTATTGAATAAAGGTCAATTTTTGTGTGATTTGCGATATTTTAAAATATCTGGTGATCTACTTTACATATAGCCTAGTTTGTCGATTTTACGTTGTTTTAAATGGGTTATCGACTTTACCCTACTTCATGGAGTAAAGTCGATCACTCTTTACCCACAAAAAAGGCAAATGGTCATTGGCCAAAAATACTTCACCAAAGCATCTTGTGACTTAAATATCTATGATTGCGACTTTACCCGGTTGACGGTACATGCTTTATATTACAACTAAGGGTAATACTTACCAAAAGCCATATGACCAAAATCTAATTTGTCTACATCTGGTTTTAACAACGGACAAACCACATTCCCTCTAAGAACAAAAAAAATTAACTTCAATTTGATTTTAAGTCATAACGCAAGTAATTCTCCCGTCTTTCTTCTTTCATCTTTTGTCTATCGTCTTTTGTCTTTTGTCTCTTGGTTCTTGTCTCTAGTCTCCCATATCTCATCTCACTCCCGTATCTCGTTCTCACTACTCGTTCTAACTCTCACCACTAGTTTTCGCCACAGGTTTTGGATCTTGCCACTCGCCATCGCTACGCTCTCGCAATCCTTTACTTGTTCTTTTTTAATTCTCATTCTCTCCACATTCCTTCTTACCTAACGTTCTCGCCATTCACTCTCACTCTACATTCGTTCTTGCATCTCTTTTAAGTCACTTGCTTTCATTTTCGCCACTAGTTATAGCTTTCTCCACTCGTCCACGCTCTCGCCTTCGATCTTCCCATTCGTTACTGCCTCTAGTTCTCACCACTCAGCTTCTCTCTTTTTATTATTAATCTTTTTAAGGGCAAAATTTTTTGAGAACATTTTATTCTTCTTTGGAAACAATGTCTAAAATGCATGAAACAAAATCCTCCTTAAAATACCACAAAGCGTCAGTCGAGTGGTATGTCGAAAAGATTTTGTTACAACTATTATAAAAAAACAATTATTAGTTCACGTGGTATTTAGAAAGTTTAATTATCAATATAAACAGACCTTTTATAAACATTTACTTTGTTTCCGTAAGATAAAGTCGAAAGTTTACAATGGATCTGAACAACCAAAATGATTTTTTGGAATAAAAGAGGATTGTCATTGGTTGATGTACCTGTACCTATTATAGCATTAAAAAATAATCACTTATATACGACTTACACCAATAGAAAGAATATTAATTCTTGAGATTCCTTAATTTTAAAATACACTTTTTCAACGAAAGGTCCTTGTACAGGAGACGAAAATTTTACTACAAATGGTTTACAAGAATCGTTCTTCTTCAGATACTGATTTTCTGGAATACATCCAATTTCACCTCCAAATTCGGATTCTGTCTTTTGAAAAATCACCGTTGCAGGTATGCATCCTACAATATTGTATACACACTATTATTTTTTCTTAAAAATTTCAACAAACAAAGATATCGATAGACTGAGAGTGGTGTACACACTACTAGTGAAATGTAAGTGGAAAAGGTACAAAAGTGTGAAAAAAATTAAATTTTTTTACTAAAAATTAGGTTAAGCGCTTTCGGTTTAACAAAGCCACCTTCAAAGCAGTAATAAAAGACGTTACAAATTAATTTTTTAATATTAAAACAGGACAAAAAACTTCTATGATACCTTCCACATGGAGTTAATTAGAATAAAAATAGAATTGTTATCAACAATTACAATTAGAAAACATTTAGGGGTGGTGTACCACAATAAATCAAGTTAAAAGCACAGTTAATCTTTATGCTGTGTTAAAAGTAAAACAAAGTGAATTATACTAAATTATAAAATAATACATTTTTTCCGGTACAACGTACAATAAGTGACAAGCGTACCTAAATTTGACAATTGACCGCAGACATAATAATATGGCATAGACCTAACAAATGAAACTGGAATATTTAAAAGACATTTATTTCTTACTTCCAATAAATAATCATTTAAATGTAATTGCTTTTTTAAATTTTGGCTTCAAATTCGACTAATTTTATTGGACTTTTTAATACATCAAAAAATCTTATTTAGTCTAGTACATTTAAAATGATAGACAAAAAAGAGCTTCTCTATTTTTGTTGTCTATTACTTTATTAATCTACAATATGAAGTTACAACCCCTAACTTCATAATTAAACTGGATATGTTATAAGCCCGTCTCTTTGTTTTTAAATGAACTATAACAGTCAAATTTTTTTATTACTCGATTTTAAACTATACCACTTATAAAGTACTTTAGCAAAATTTTTCCGTTCAAATATCACTGGAGGTCGAAGAAATAATGGTTAAAGTTGAAAATTTTGTCCCCTATGGCCCGTGACTTGTACCAATAAATTCAGAAAATTTAAATGCTGTTGCCAAATGTCTATTTTTATTTTCCTGTGTGTATTATAGCAAGAGTGAAATAGAAAAATAATTAGGTGTCAGTTCTTTTTTTAACAATTCTGGGCAATGCTTTAAGTATTGTTGTAACAAAATAAAAAGGGTAACATCGATTAAAATTTACTGATAGTATATTTAAAATGTTTTATATGTATTTTAAATAAATATTAATACCTACAATAAAAATTCCAAATTTTTTTTTGTTCGACAGGCAGTAAAAATGGTTACAAACCTAAACCGCTTGATTGCATTTAGGCGGTACCCCGCGATATAATTGTAGCATCATTATATTTCCTAATAAATCAAATGTCAGAAACTTCGTATATATGTCATTTTGAAACTAAAATTAATAAGCGTGTTTATTGCGCATCACAGGTTGAGGAAGGTCATAGCATTGGATGCCAACAGAAGAACCATACTGTCAACTGTCATTAATGTCCCTAAGAATAACACAGTGGTTATTGAAATTATTAAAGCATGATTTTGAAAATGAAAGCAATTTAATTATTTAACATATTAGAGCATATGGATGGTAAGGTAATAAAGTTTATATAATATTTCTCCATCGATTTCATTTTTTTTTTTTTTTTTTTTTAGGAAAATATTTATTTGTCTTCGATTTAAAGAATTTTAATCCAGCCTACTCTGGTTTGTGAAGTAGATAAAATTGAATTGACACATTCAAAGCTTATAAACGGTAAGTTGATAACCTTCACATGTAAATTTATCAATTTCGTGATCTTTTTTTCAGGAAAAGAATTATTTTTCCGTGATTTGAGAAAATCTTTACCCAATTTATTTAAGGGGTAACTCTTGAAATTGATTTTAAAGCAGTAGCACATGTCCCAGAGGCCAAGTGATTTGCTACAACATGGCTACCTTATTGTATTATGCCCATTACAATATTTGCGCAACTGAGAAGGCCGTGAAGAAGCTAAAAATGCTTTTTATCCAAGGCAGATTATACATCATGGGTTGCGATTTATACTGTGTCTTTTTTGGCCATAATCCGTAGAGGCTGAATGGGATCCTAATTTAAATATTTTATATACATTTTATATTGACCAATTCATATCAGCTGTTTTCGATACTTTTTTCTTTTACTATAAAAGCACTGTCAAATAGTTAAATTTAATAGATATTAAATTATTATTTATTAGTACACAAATATTTGATAATTTATATTATTATATAATAAAACTACTTTATTTTTTATTTATTTATCTTGCAGAACAAAGTAAACTTTCGAAAATTTATTATTTTATTTTTACAAATATGTGTATAAGAAAAATGTAGAGGCGTAGTTCTTATCATTTCTTCTGACCTCTCCACTTTGATTTTTAATAGACAGAATCTTAAACAAAAAATATTTTTCTACATGTGGATAAAATATACTATTGATTCCATATGCATAACAATAAAGTTGCTATTCTACTTCCTAATAACTCTGAGAACTTATATCGAGGGCCAGAATGCAGGACCTTTTAACTAACATTTCCACTTAAAATTATATTTTTATGATAATCTCGTTTAAAACGTTTCGCTACCTTTACTGTATAGGGGAAGTATTACAATTTTTGAACAAGACATGGGTAAATATTAGTCCTATTATAGAGTAAAATGGATTGTTCTATGCCTAAAATATTTTTTTCATCTGAAAAATGTCGATTTTGCCTTTTGGCCCTCAATATATGGCTCACCTGCTTCTTTTCTGGACGGACCCAGGCATTGTCTCAACCTGTAAATATTAAATTATTTTCACTCTCAAAATCAGGAATAAGGTTAAGTTTCTCAAATCGCTGAAATAGAATTTTTCCTGAAAAAAATTATGAAATCGATAGAATTACGTGTAAAGTTCATCAACTTACCGTTCATATGCTTTGAATGTGTCAATTACTTAAATTATATCCATTTCAAAAACCAGGGTTTGAGTAGGCTGGTTTAAAATTCTTCAAATCGAAGACAAATAAATATTTTCCTGAAAAAAAAAATTATGAAATCGATAGAGAAACATATAAACATTATTACCTTACCATCCATATACTCCAATATGTTAAATAATTAAATTGCTTTCATTTTAAAAATTGTGCTTTAATAATTTCAATGACAGCTGTGTTATTCTTATAGACATACAATTAATTCTGGATTATATTTCTATTTCTGAATCATTTGTCAGTATTTAATATGAATCCTGGATTTGTGAAAGCAGATTCAACTAATTTAAAAACGTCCACAAACGTCAAATAAGTTACAACAAAAATACAAATCACTGAAATAATTTACGTATTAAGAGAAAAAAACACAAATTATTTAAAAATATTTGGCACCGTTGTAACAATGTGTAGTTATTCTATAGCGTGGGTTTAAGTGGGAAATTTCATCAAAAATGGTTTAATAATCGCAATTTTCTTCTAAATGCTTAATTAAAAGGATAAATCAATGTTTTCTTATTAAACTAAACACAATTATTAATTGTTTGATTGAAAACTCCGATGCATTGTTATAGTCTATTGTCACCACTCATATTATTAGGTAGGTACTACAGTCAGTATTTTTTTAAATATTATTTTAAATTATTACCCTCGTTTTTCACTATCACTTGATATTCATGCTCCGCTTCCAGAAAAATGGTGCCTGTATTCAGTTTATTAACATTAAATACAACAGAGGGTCCTCTTCCTACACCAGACAGATTTAAATGGAACCTTTCATATCTTCCTGTTACATCTAGATAAGCGGAACTAAGGTATACATCGTTTTTTGTTGGAGCAAATATTAGGTTAAAATCAAAAGACTGATGTGGTAAGATTTTGCCTTCCTGAAAAAAAAACAATAATTTTAAATAAGTACGAAAACGCGACTGAATTTTCTCATTCTAGTATTTCTTGAGACGGAGTGTTAGGGGTTTTATTACAATTATTTTAATATATCAAAATATGAACCGTTGTGAGTGAAAAAGTCTTTAGGGTGTTTCATAGATAAACGGACAAACGGTAACCATGCATAAGGGACACCACGATGATTCTAAAAATCCTCTGGGTTATGGGTATTAATAAATAAATAATCTTTTATTACATTAAAAAAGGTATGTAATGTGTAGGTGTGTACAACAATTTTAAAACAAAATACAAAGATAAATAAAAAGTACTAAACGTTACAATCCAAAAATAAATTCAGCTATTATAAAATGCGTATTGTGACAGGAGATTTCTAACCTTTTAATCTCCTCCAAATAGTGACATGCGGCAAATTAAGAACATTACGAGCCCCTTCCCATTTCAGTTGGCCCACCTATTAATATTTTCTTTATATAACGACAATAAGAAAGTATTAAAGATTACATGCTTTTTTAAATCATAAATTAATTAACAATGCATTAATTTAGAATTATATTAGAACTAGAAAACATCAATTTTTTTTATTTATTTTTAAATTTATTAACACATGGAGCATTATTGCATTATTTCAACTTGAATTCAATGCGTTAGAAAATAAACCAAAATCGAAGATAGCTTTGAAAAAATAACAAACAATAATGCAAATAACTGTCACAAGACAATTTAACCTCTTTTAAACTAATTCTGTCTAATAAAATGGGTAGAGGAAAAATAATTGACGAAAAAATTCGTTTTCTTGTTATAAAACATTGCAATTCTGGAAAATCGAACTCGGAAATTGCAAATATATTAGATTTATCACGATATAGTGTAAGAAATATAGTTAAAAGATACAAAACTACTGGTTCAATCAGCCCAAAGCCCCGTCATGTTAGAAAAAGCAAGATTACAAATGCCGATAGACGAGCATTGAGAAGAATTATTGAAACTAACCGTCGTGCTAATTACCTTGAATTAAGTGCTCAGTGGAGTGATGCTGTTGGAAGACGAATTTCGAGATCTTCATGTCATAGAGAAGCTCGCAAATTGGGATTTGGGACCTACAAAGTAAGTTTATAACAATAAAAACAATAAAAAACATGGATTGAAGACACTAAAACAATCAAATATGCTTAAAATTGACAATTTTGTTACAGGTTAAAGAAAAACCACTACTAACTGCGAAACAGAAAAAAAATTGATTAAGATGGTCAAAAGAACATATAAGTTGGACTTCTCATCAATGGGATGCAATATAATGGAGTGACGAGGCCCGATTCGAAGTTTGTGTTGGAGATAGCAGAAGTCGAGTTATTCGCAAAAAACATGAAGCGTTCCATCCAGACTGTCTCAAAAGAAAAGTAAAATTTCCCGCATCGGTCATGGTCTGGGGCAGCATGTCATCTAAAGGAATAGGGAAATTGCATTTTATTGAAGGAATTGTAAATACAAATAAATATTTGGACATTTTGGAGGAATCACTTTTACCGACTATGGAATTATATTTGACATCAGGGAAAGATTTTGTATTTCAACAGGATGGAGCAGGGTGTCACACGTCAAAAAAAGCTCTAAAATGGATGGAAGACTTCGGTGTTCCACTTTTGGAATGGGTTTCTAGTAGTCCTGATTTATCACCAATAGAAACATTGTGGCATGAGATGAAAAAGGTACTTCGAAAACATCCTGCAAGAACAATACCTGAACTTAAACAAAAACTTCAAGATATATGGGATTCATTTACACCAGAATTTTGCCAAGGCTTAGTTAATACCATGCCGCAAAGAATTTCAACTGTAATAAAAAATAAAGGTGACGTTACTCAATGGTAAACTTTAAAATTGATTAACGTTTGATTCCAACTATTTCTTTATTTTTTTTTTAAATTTTATATTAAATAAATATTTTAATATTTTCTACATATTTTTTAGATTAAACGATATTAAATATATTGTTCAATGAATAAAAATTGGAAAGTTTATGCAATATTTATATTTTTAATCTTTAAATACGAATTTCCTAAATTTCAATAGGTGGGCCAACTGAAATGGGAAGGGGCTCGTACTAATGGCCGGTTTCTGAAACAGTAGATATTTGTTCGATATAGTCTTAACAAAGGGATAACTAGAGAAAAACTCCGCTCGAACCCTATGGAAAAGTGATCTATGTGGGAAATATTTCTTTTTATTGAG
The DNA here is from genome assembly GCA_927349885.1 of Psylliodes chrysocephalus. Taxonomy (NCBI): domain Eukaryota; kingdom Metazoa; phylum Arthropoda; class Insecta; order Coleoptera; family Chrysomelidae; genus Psylliodes; species Psylliodes chrysocephalus. The sequence continues at coordinate 59,784,310 of OV651813.1, read as the reverse complement.
AAAATTTAAAATAGGGTTTCCAAAATCACAAAAAAATCGTATCGTCCGAACGGATAGACGGAATTTAACGAAACTTGCACCGAAGGTGGGACCCACGAGACGCTTCCGAAAAAAATCGGCGTCAAAATCTGTTTGACGGTTACAAAAGTCGCGCAAACATCCTATGAATCCCTTTTCGGATATTTGGGTTTACTGTGGAAGTGAGTATGCATAAACGGTAGACGCTCAAGACATCTTAGCCGGCTCATCAGAAGGAATTTTTTGTCTCCCGTCAACTGTCACTTTTTTATGACGCATATTATCGTTCTAGGCTTTCAACCGCTAGGCGAACTTGACCAAGGAGCCACTTAAAATTTTTTTGCTAGATATAGTTATAATAAAATAAGATTTCAAACTTCCGCTGATAGAATGAAATGCAATAGATTCAATATGTCAATTATCTTAAAAAAAGGAAGTGTATATAGATGGGTATTATCCACTGATCTGTATTATTTTACTGGATAGGATATAGCCGCCTAAAAAACGTTCCGAAAAATTGGCCGATTTGGGCAAATAATATGGCGGACCGGATGTTATTTAACATAACCTCTATTTCTATTTGTCATTTAATTGTGTCGACAAAATAGGATGAAGACGTGTTTTTATTATGGAAAACGAAGTAAAAAGAATATGCGTACTCTTCATAGGTACATAAAACTATAATAATTATTAATAGATCTAACTATTTTGTCGAAACAAACTAAAACAATTACTAATTTACACATAAACATACAAGAATACTGTCACGGTATGCGTGATTTTATAAAGAATGTCACGTTAAGCGTATTTTTATAATTAATTAAATGTATCACAATGAATGTGTTCTTAAATAATTATGGGACTATCTATGTCCCGGGGGTTGAATAACAAAATATATGAATTTGGGCCTCAATCACATAAACACTATTTAGCCTTAAACTTGGCTTTGTAGCCCTTAACTGTATAAGGGTTCTGCTCCTGCTGTAAGAACCTTACACGTTTTTAAACAAGGGCTGAAGAAACACAGTGTTCTCAAAACAAGTATAATGTAATTACGATTATATAAAATGTCTTAACTCGACATAAACAAATACAGGCTCAATATAATAATAAGTACACAAAACTTAGACTTACCAACTCCACTAATACTTGTTCACATGTCACAACCCTTAGCTAACTATTCAAAAATGCAATTATTCAAAATACAAAATAAAGACTTTTAAATTAAACTATGAAGTTTATGAGCTGGAGCTGCTACAGGGAATCTCCTACAAGGGGGACCTCCTATGGGGAGGATCCGTTCCCTGTGGAAAAAGCCTCGTGCATCCCCTCGACACTACCTTTATAACTTTCTCATAGTTTATTGTTATTAAAACTAATGTTTAATAATTATTAAATAACCAACCTTGCACATTATTGCTATTTAAAACAAATTGTTGACGTAATTAAACAAAGTTTTATGTACAGGATATTATTTAAATAATTAATTAAAATTAGGAAAAATATGATTTTATACGAATTGTGACAATACAAATGATATTTTTCGATTAAATGAGAAAATTGAAGTGAATTATAACGATTATTACTAAATTAAATAATGTTCTTGTTATTTAAGGATTCCTGCAGAATTAGAACTTTTGGGAAAATGGCTGAAGAGTATGGATATGAACAATTTTAATGTTGTAAGTGTTGGCAAATGGATTCAGTTTCCGCAGCCATAGTTCTCGGATTCACACACACACACGCACGCACGCACGCACGCACGCACGCACGCACGCACGCACGCACGCAAATAGAGAGAGACAGACATTATTGCGAAAATAGTCAAAACGGATTCAAGGGAAACTCAACGTAAAAATCCGTCGATGTCGAAAAAAATCATGCTTCCTATACTTTCCTTATATCTGTATACAGATAGGAAAGTAAAAAAGCCAAAAAAACTGGTAAAATATTTTAAACAATTTGTTATAGCCTAGAAACGATTTCACGGGTATCTTCGTAGAACATTATGAAATTAATTTCAATATTATTATTTGAAACTTTTATAAAATTACTGATAGAAGATTGTGAGTAAAAATCGTATACATATATAAGCAAGTATGAAATGTGGATTGCTCAATTCATTTACTACAAGGTACTCTTGATAAAACACCATTACTCCCATGATTTTCGTGCAATTATTAATATACAAATTTAACCAAAACCATGGGAGTAATCTAGTCTTATCAAGAGTACATTTTTTTTTTATTAAATGAGTTGGGCAATACAAATTTCATACTTAAATTCTTTTTTTTATATTCCATTGTCGTAGACATTTTAAATGTGCAATTATTGAAACAATCAACTTGCTACTGAGGTAAGTTTACTTAAATCGGCTTTTTTTGGTATAAGGAATAAAGGGTATGTTTAGTAGACTTTTTACAGATACCCTTATTTTTAGTAATGTAAATAAAATGGACAACTATGACAACCATTATAGCCTATATAATTTGAATTTAGAATAGAAACTTAGGACTAGTAAAAACGGGAAAAGTGGTACAACATTAACTAAATCTCAAAATGACATTAATTGTAACTAACACAACATAGACTTATTTCAAACATATTGTGTAGGCCATCTAGAATATAATATTAAGAAAGCTATTTGCTTACCAATGGTATTATGCTGAATGCATCATTTTTATACAACAATTTATATTCCTCATTAATATTTTCCGCCATTTCCCGGAACTTATAATCAAGTATTTGTTGGTGTCCTTCGGCATTTATAATATCGTGATATTGGAGCTTGGCATATTTATGTTTTTCCATTTCAGTTAAACTTTTTAAATTTTTAAGCATACTTTTTATTGTTTCAATGTCTTCATTTTCACTCTCTAATAATTTCCAACGAAAATCGACAGTAAATGGACTGTTATTGTGAACTGTCGTAGTGCCACAGTTCTGAAGGCCTAGGTAGGTAAAAAATAAACATGTTAAAAACTGTAAAAACTAATTAAAAGTTTCGAAATCTTGAACTAATTTTTAATTCAAATAGAGAATGCTAACCTGTATGTATACGGAGTGTCCCAGCTTTTAGTTTACAGGCTCTAACTACTCACTCTGTATATTTAGCAGAATAAAATTGAATAAAAATTTAGTAAATTTACAAAATTACAGACTTTGATTTTCACTTACTCGTTTTTTTTTAATGCACTATGTTGTTTAAAGAAATATTAAATAACTTTTGTCTAAACTATTTTTTTACCTACTTCTCTGCTTGGATATTTACCCAAACTTTCTTCTTAGGGGGCGTCCATTAATTACGTGAGGTGTTCAAGGGGGGGAGGGGATCAAGCTAAATCTTTCCAAATCTCACTTGGGGGAGAGGGGGGTCTTTGTAAATCTGACGAATTTTTTGTTTAGTAGAAAACGGTGTAAAATTGCGTGAAAATTAAATTAAAGAATGTTTCTAGAAATTTTTAGTCTTAAATAAAAGTAATAAAACATATTGTTTGTTTTTTTAATAATCCAACGCATTTACACCCAAAACAAAAATTTTTCAAAATCTCACGAGAGATTAGGGGAGGGGGGAGGGAGTTGAGGAAAATCTTACGAAATCTTACCAGGGGGGGAGAGGGAGTCACAAAATCCTCAAAAATACCTCACGTAATTAATGGACGCCCCCTTAATTACGGGTACCTATACTTATTAAACCCCTGATACAAAAAAATAAGAAATTGAAAAACGGTATCGTAGTTGAAATGTATCATTTAATTTGTATTTTCATAATGGTAAAATATAATAACCTGACCTAATCTTATTCAAAATTTAATAACTTACCTACAAAAACTTCAAAAAAATTAAGAGAAAAGCGTTCCAAAGAAATATCAGCTTCTTGTACTTCGCATGTAACAGGTATTTTCAGAATCAAATCATCGCAGTGTAAAATAACTTTACTGCTAAGATTTTTCTCTTCTGTAACGGGAGTACAAAAAACTTTCAATTCGTGTGCTTTATTTGATTCTAGAACTGCTTTTTGTGGAATTATATCGAAAGGTTCTTCTACAGTTACTCGATACTGTCCAGATTTATCTGCAAGATTATGTAGCAAGATTGATTTTACGGATTTGACTCTTACTGCTGTAGGATTCAGTTTGATTTCATCAACTATTTTTAGTAAAGGTCTGGTGCCTATCCCTGAAAAATATTATAATAATCTGTTTCGTTGCATAACGAATGTATTTTACTCGAATATATAACCGTTTTCAAATTATTTACAAAAACTATTTTCCGAGATGGTAGCCAAAGCAATATTCCCACTACGACGGACTCTCAAATTTACACTCAGGAGTAACCCATGATACTATAAAAAGAATGTATGATATTACGCAGATTGATCCTATACGTCACGTTGACGTATTGTGGTGGAAGGTATGGCTTTTACAAATTTGAGTTATCATATGATCGAAAACAGCGCTCGAAAATAAATTTTAATCTGATCATGGTCAATCAGATAATAATATTCTACAACACAATGCGTCATACGTGAACTCGACGAGATTTTGTTAGCTAAGTATCATACCTTTGTTAATTTTTGTATAATGGAAACCACCTGTTAATTTAAGACCATCTAAAATATTGTCTATTAGTTAGTTTTAAAAAATACCTGATTATTATACTCTTTACACAGTAGTATGTGAAGAGTAATATGCATTCGGTTCCATCCATGCGTCCGTCCGATGTCACGTTTTTTGTCGGCACGATAAGTCAAAAACGAAAAACGATATCAATTTCAGGAAAAACCAAGCCCTATAGGAAAGAAGGTAGCCTATTGATTTTGAAAAAATCTGAATAAAAATAGGGAGTTAAAATTTTGAAAAAATCTGATTAAATTAAAAGTTGGGAGTTCAAGGGGGTTGAAATTAAAAAAAATCATATCTCAAAAACGAAAAATATAATCTACTTATAATATTTAGCAAAAATCAAGCTCTACATGGGGACAAATACTATTGATTTAAAAAAATGTGTGTGAACAAAATGGGGGATTGAAATAAAAAACAATGGAAATCAAACACCAAAAGTGATATCAACATGAAATTTTTAGTAAAAATCAAGCTCTATGAGGGAATGAAGCCTATTATTGATTCTGAAAAAAAAATTAATGAAAATTGGGGAATAAGGAGGGTTAAAATATTGAAAAAAAACCTAATAAAAAACCTTATTAAATTGAAATCTTAGGGAAACATCAAGCTTTAAAGGGGGAAAAATCTGAAAACTAGAGTTAGGAGGGTCTGTTTAACTGTGAAGAGTATAATATAAAGTCTCGTAAAGACCCCAAGTCCATTCGCTTTCTTTATTGTTTAAATATAAAATGGATGAAATAAAAAGTTTTTGGCAAGTCGTAGATTAATTATGTTTTATGTCAGGTAGCATAATTTTGAATTTGTCAATTTGTTAAACATTTGTATATTTTGATTACAGATCAGGGATATAAAGATAGGAAACCAACGACCGCAGCAACGATGGCGTCATCTATGAGTCTCAGATGTTAACTAAAGGTACACGTCGTTTGTAGACAGACAGTTTGTAGATAGACAGACGTAGACAGCAGTGGACAATGTAAATATAAATGTCAATTATACTCTGTTTTTAAACTTAACCAGGGCTGGTATATCTAAGGGGGTCGCGACATAGACCCAGTAAATGGACGAGGGGGTGACTGAGGCTAGGGGGGAAATAGTAGTCAGCTTAAGTTGGCAACACTTTTCTGATGTTCGTTTGGCGAAATCCACGGTTATCGTTTATCCTGCATCGTGCAAAATAATGTCAATATGGTACAAGTGGAATGAACCACTGTTTTCCTCGTAGTTTTTTTGTACTTTTTTATATACCGAATTATGCAATTTGTTTCCACTTTATTTTAATGTTACATATGAATAGGTACATGCGTTTGTGCTGTGGTAAATAAGTGTTCATGTGAAAATTATCTCTGAAACTGCATTGTGGCTGCACTCATCTCAAAACTGAACGCTGTAAATCATAGTGTTGCTTGGGATAAATTGTAAAAAAGGTGTTGGACAAAACCTTTGCAACCTAAAATTGCATGGAAAACATCATAGAAGAAGGAATTTTACCTTTATGACATTCTCTTTCAACATTTTTAAGTGACTTAAGTTTGTGGTTTGGTGAACAGTCAAAAAATTCAACTTAAAAAAAAAGTGACTAAGTTCTAATAAGAATACATACAAGTTGAATATGAAAATGTAATTACTTGATTTAAATGTGATTTAATTAAGAGCTAAATAGATGTTTTATGTAAACAAAGTGCTGTAAAATGTTGATAAATGCAAAACCATTATTAAAGAGAAATTAGTTATCATCAATAGAATATTTTGTAGTAGCTGATCTCTTTAAATAATAAACTTGAAAGACTGTGAATTAGTAGTCACTTTTACACTAGAAGTAAAAACAAAAAAAATGTGTGGTTGAGACTAATTTATCTATTTATAAAAACATATATTCCATTTTTACATTAACAATGTCATTTTAATCTTCGTTTACCACAACGGTGGAATCGGTCCTAACATGTTTTATTTAAATAAAAAGCAGGTGTTATTTGAAATGTTTATTTTAGTTTAATAATATTTATAAATTGTGGGTACATTTGATCCGAATCTTGCTTAATACTATAAAATGCATATGCATTTCTATATGGTAATATGGTTAGTATTGGAGTAGAAGCACAAAAGTTTTGATTAAAAATATATTCTTTAAATACAATATTCACTAGATATGCTAATTTAGGTAATTTCCTATTCGAAGCCATACATGTTTCCTATTATAGTTTTCATACGTTTATAATTCTGGAGATACTGAAATATTTTGCTTGATTACTAAACTTCGGTTGTTATTGTTGTGGTCTGCTGTTAACACTATTATCCTGAAATATTAAAAAAGCTTGACAAAGGTTTGTCCAACTCTTTTGTCAGCTTTGTTACTATGCTATGCTACGCTATGCTATGCTATGCTACTGTTATTCTGCATGCAGACATTTTTTACTGGAGATTTTCTCTAAGAACTGTATTCAGTTTCAAATTTCGGCCAGTTTTAGGAAACTACCTCTGTTGTAAAGTTATTTCAAAGCCATCCTTTGTAAGATGTAACCAACAAATACATGCTAAAATGTATAGAAAACAAATCGCAAGATATTACACAAAATTATTTAAATTAAATAAAAACATAAAAATGAAGTGAATAATATACCTATCAACAATTTAAATAGACTTAGAGGACTGGAGTTCTAAAAAAGGGAGCCATAATTTGTTTTGCATCCTCATCTATAAGAAAATTGTCTTCATATCCTGAAGTACGTTTTAAAAGAAACCAAAACAGCACAAAATTGAAAGTGATCTACTTTTCACGACGTATTCTATGTACATGTGAGATTATTAATAATTTATTAAATTAAAATATTTTAACCTAAAAAATATGGGCATTTTATAATGAAAATGTCATTTAAAAAAAAACATTATTTTTTTTTTATATTGGTAAGCCTGGCGACTACAGGTTGCCACGTTGCCAGATCAATGGGCGACTACTATTTCGAAAAAATGGCGTCCAAAATGGACTCCTATGTCGCGACCCCCTTAGATATACCAGCCCTGAACTTAACTTAAACTTTGAATTTAAGTTGGCAATTCTGTAGACTTCTGATAGGTCAGATTGCACTCAGTTTCACACATCACTTTTTAGCATTAACATGGCAGCTAATTCAATTACTGACAATTATTGACAGTTCTGACATTTTATCATGTTAGTTTTGTTATAAGGCATTCCAACGATCTGTCAAAATGCTGCCAGTGAGAACTAACAGTTTAGATATGGCAACGATGTGAGCCTGTTGTCATTGACAGGTTCAATAATAGATATATAGTTATACTGATTGCTCAAAGCGGGTTGTTTGCGAACGGCCATATTGCCTAGCAAGTGTTCATAAATTTGAATCGGTTTAGCAAAAATTTGTTTTAAAACCAATTTTCAGCCTGGGCATTGTGTAGTAAAATAAAAATAATTACCTACATTTTTACTTCAAGGCGTAAGCCTGTTTATTTTAAAAAACATGGATGATCAATATATATAACTATCTATATGATTAGTCCTGTCAAATCACCAGGCCCATAGTGTTGCCATTTATAACCCATCATGTGCCTGTCATTTCCTACGGGCAGCCATTTTGTTTGGAATATCTAATTAGGCATTCCAACGACCTGTCAAACAATAGGTGCCAGTGGGAAATTCTTGTATATCTAAGGGGGTAGCGACAGTCTTGCAACTTGGACGCTATTTTTATTCAAAGTAGTAGTCGCCAAGCCTGCCAATTTATGAAGAAATCTATGGGTGGGTTTTTTAAATAATATTTTTATTTTGTTTGACATAAAATATTTAAATGTAATCCATTATTCATGATTTTACGTAAAGTAGATAGAATACACCATATGTCGCCACCCTTAGATATACCAAACCTGCCCACTGGTAATTCATTTGTTTGGAATGCCTAATTGTAATAAATCTATTTAGGCTTTTATAATAGTTTTATTCGCACAAAACAAAATAGCTAAAGAAATTATGGTGTTTGCAATTAATTGTTTAATGCTTTGTTAAAGTAGAGGTAAAGATTTTTCATATTGTATAAATTGAAACTTTTCTGTATTTGACTACATTTGACATTCATTTTAGAGGTTGCATGCATCTAGCCATTTACTTCAAATATTTCAAATAACATGCCAAAAATGTGTAACGCGTTGACGTCAGCTAAGGAAGAGAGAGAAGATATCATGCGCGTGAGCTTATCTGTTCGTCCTATATAATATAAAATAAATTAATTAGTGCGTAGTGTAAATAAATTATAAATAAACTATTTTTAAATAAACAATCGGTAGATTGGTGTTAGAAGTGGAACTGTAAATAAATAGTGGGCAAAAATGGCTAAAAAACTGTGTTATTTAAAAGTGGCTGAGTTGCGTTGAGAACTAGAGGATCGTAATCTGCAGACGACAGGGAAAAAAGTAGAGCTGGCAGAACGGCTTAAAGAAGCACTAGAAAGTGAAGGTTTGGATTCAGAAACATATTTATTTTCTGATAATGCGTCTTATTTAATTTCTTCTTTGGAAAGTAAAATGTCTTCCATGTAAATCAAAGTTTCGTCTGATATGTCGTCTTTAAAAACTGCTATTTCTTCTAATATTTCTTTGTTATAAACGGAAGATTCTTCTGATGTTTCCTTAATAAAAATGATATTTCTTCCTTAGACAATAAAGTTTCTTCCATGAATGATAAAGTCTCTTCCGATATCTTTTCTTTAAAAGATGAAATTTCTTTCGACGAAAAGCAAAATGTCTTCTTTGGAAAATACATTTTCGTCTAATATTTCTTCCTTAGAAGAAAAGGTGTCTTCCAAAATGTCTTCTCTAAAAACTAAAATTTTGCTGATGTGGAAAATAAGATGACTTCCGTTGAGGGGAAAATTAAAGAGGTGGAAAAGAAGATAGAATAACTAGAATATACAGAACAGGCAAAGGACGGTGCAATAAAGTGCCATTAGGTGGAGTCAAAATTGTAATTGGAAGGGACTGTAAATTTTGCTCGTGTTAAAGTCCTAACTTTCGACAGGAATATATCGTGAACCAATTACCTAAAACAGTTGGAAACAGCTGTGAGAGCAAACAAATGGTCTGAAGGAGCAAAGATAGTACATTTGTCCATCGTTCTTCGAAGAGACGCCTTAGATGTCCTTCAGATTATATACCTGTGGAAGAGACAGATTATTTTAAACAACTTAAAAAGAGACTAAATATTCGATATGGCCACAAACACTTGGAGTATGTGTATCAATCACAGTTTAAGAATTGCAAATAGAAACGTAACGAGACACTTCAAGAATATGAAGTAGATATTGCCAGGTTGGTGCGATTTGCCTACCCATCATCTCCAGAAAGCATATTGGAATGTTTGGCATTTCAAGAAACCATGGAAGAAAGCACACCTGTTATGATAGAAGTTTGAAACCACGATGAAGAGGTTGGGCGAGGAATTTTGATCGAATAGGGGGTTGGTCACGACTGCTATAGAAATTCCAATACGTCTCATAAACGTTAATTATCACCAAATTTTCATCAAGAAAGATACCAGAATCGGAACCTGTGTACCAATAACTTCCATAATTCATCTAACAACTTCTGATAATTCCACGAAAAATTCGAGCAAATAATTGCAGTTGCTGCTTAATCTCTGAATCAATTAGATAAAAGGAAAATAAAGGAATTTTTTCAACGAATTCGTGACATTTTTATATCTAATGAAGAAAAACATATGTTGTGTAATTGACACTGGTGATTCCAAAAAAATTTGTCAATCAGCTCGAAGATTACCAAAGGCCAAGAGAGAAGAAGCTATTTTTCGAGAAATGGAAGAAGATAGGGTTACAGAACCTTCTACCAGCCCATGGGTCTCTCCGGTAGTCCTGGTCAAAAGGACTACCTTCAGTTAAACAATGTTACCAAGAAAAACAGTGGTTCTATGCCTCGAATCGACGAACACAATGTCCGGAAGTAAACTATTTGCTACCATAGTTACGCACGGCTCTGTCGTCTGGTGGAACAAGGGACTTCAAAGGTCCTCTGAGCGAGAAGGACAGGGCGGCGCATCCTCCGCATTAAAAGATGATTGTGGCAGGACCCAGTTCTTCCGGCACAGGGTGGACCACTATATCAGTGGACCAGGGGAACGGGGGAAAGCATATAGTACTGTCTCTGGAATTGAAGGCAAGTCCTAGTGCCTCAGGGATTGCAAAACAAAAAACATAGTCAAGGCTATGCCCAGCGAGCAGGGGCGAACCGGGGTCAAAAGAGAAATCGGTCCGATTCCAGGACACCGAAAAAAAAAAAGAAAAAAGAAAAAAAAAACTAAAGATGCGAGATGTGCGAGTTCGGGATCAACTGGCACCACGTCTAATGTGGGGCTAGATGGGACCAAGTCGGTCTAATTGTGTTCTTATGCCTCAAAGGTAAAAAATATTGGAGTGGCTATTGTACCAATAGACTATCCCAATAATTTATTAACGAAGCAGGGAGACCTAATAAGGACGGCACTTCTCGAAAGGCTGGAAGAACTAGACGGAGGAATTTCGCCCAGGTTCTCCGAAGCTAAAATGTGAAACGGGATCTTAAACCTTTCTTGCGTTGATCAAGCAACGAGAGATAGGGTTGATCAAACCGTCAAACCCATGGTATCTTGAGATAGTGCTAAACTCAAAATCATATACTCTGGAGAATTATTATTGAAACACAAGTTTACCATACCATGGATACCGGGACCAGCAGTGCAACCGGACCGAATAATGAGACTAAGAATTCAAAATTTGGAGCTCCAAACGGAGAACTGAAAAGTTACTGGAAGGAAATTGGACCATATGGGACAGCAACTTTTCATTAACATGGATTCTGTTTCTGGAAGAAGATAAAGGAAAAGCAGTTCCTGAATTTCTCCAATATCTTGATAAAAGAGATTGGAGGAGAGACGGAACGAGCTGTTCCTGCTGCTCCTGAAACTTCTCAGGGAAAATAAACTGCTACTGAGGGAGAACACATACCAGAGGAGAATCAGTTCTTGATCGTAGAACCACAAGAAAGTAGTGCTACATAACAAGTGGCTGAGGCTCCAATGGAAATAGGAGGTTCAGATTCCCAGCACATGAACTAGGTGAAGACGAGGCGAGGACTCTTCTTTTAAGGACTTACCGCTATCTGATCCGGCTACTGTGCCGGAGGAGGAAGAAGATCCTATATCAAGAACTAGGGATATCTTTAAAACAAAACGAAAAAAACAAAATGAAGGTAATCCAAGCATATATACATCACTTTTGGGCAGAAATAGCTGTCCTACAACGATGTATAATAAAAAAAGACATTGATCTTGCTCTAATCCCAGAACTTCTCGTATAAAAGGGGCGAATTAGAAGATTGCATATATCAGGAGACTATAAAATGATGTACTCAGCGTCTGGACACCCAAGAACTTCCAGTATTGCAAATAAAAGCCTAAAGGTTTTTCTACTATGGGACTTCTGTAAGCTAAGATGGAGCAACAAATTTGATTGTTGGATCTGACTATCTGCCATATAATTAATCTGGACTCCCCCACCAATGAGGTGAGACAACTGGTTAGTCACTGTGAAAAAAACAAAATCGAACTTCTCCTAGGGTGTGATGCCAATGCTCACCATATAGTATGGGGGAGCAGTACATTAATAACCAAGGAGAAGTTCATCTTATAATTTATTGCTTCCAATAAACTAGAAGTGGCAAACGTTGGAAATGAACCAACCTTCGTAACATCTGAGCGAAGATGGTAATTGATATAACCCTTGGTACACAACGGGCGTGTTCATTAGTGGGGAAATGGCACGTCTCAAAAGAAGCGTCTTTTTTCGGTCATAGGCATATCCTGTTCAATTTGGGTACAGAAACCTCGGGTGAGAAAATATATCGTAATCCTAGAATATGTAACTGGGGGGCCTTCAAGGAGGAACTTAAGCAGGGACTGAAGGACTGTCCTCTAACACCCAAGAATTCAGTGAAAGTTAAGTTTATGTCAGAGTTTCCGACACAAACCTTAACCAACTCATTTGAAAAAAAATGCTCTATAAAAATAAAGAAAGAGGATCGGGATGCTGTAGAGGCCTTTCCAAAAAAAGAGCAGAAGTTCATAAACTCTTTGACCTGTCCAAAATCTCAAGAAACTGGGAAGCCTATAAGGCGTACCGGAGAGAATATGGTCATGCCATTAGGAAAGCCAAATAAATTTCCTGAAAGAAGTTCTATGACGGCATTGAAAGCCTTTCAGAATGTTCCATACTCAGGAAAACTCTACAAGGATGCATTGAATTTCTGAAAAATGAACAAGGAGAACTCACAAACACAGATTCAGATTTAGTATCCTGGATGTGAGAATATTCTTGACCAAGAGAACAGGAGTATCGAGGCACTAATTCCGGACCTCAAAAACAAACTGATCTCTTGCAAACTCAATAGTAAACAGAACAAAACTTGTGTTGGCATTAAATTTCTTTCAACCATACAAGACAACTGGACCTGATAGTGTAAACCGGCACTTCTACAAAAGGGCAGGGAAGTACTGGAGGGACCATTGTGTAAACTATTCCGAGCTAGCATAGCCCTCGGGATATCTTTCACAAAGCTGTTTTGTTTGTGTTTTCTGGAACTTAAAAAACAAAAAAACAAACCCAACACTCTTGTTTCCATCAAGCGGATTACATTTTGTTACAGTTATGTTTTTGTTTTCGGTCCTCTTCCACTGGTTATTGCGAGGTAGTCAGAAAATATTTTTTCCAATATTTTATTTATATTTAAATATACATATTTATTTATTTTTTAAGATAGGTCCAAATTGAAAAGTCCTATAAAATATGTCTCTGACACTCAGATATATATTCTAGTAATAAATATACTTATATAAAAGACCCCGCACACCGTTTATGGAAAGGACCTGTTAAATGTCATAAATTTTTGACGTTGCAGTTCTTCAAACTGCGACCGTGATCGGGCGTGCCCGATGAATTACCACCGGCGTGGCAACAGAGTTTGTGCGGCAATTTTAAAAGTTTTGGTCATAAAAATTCGACTTATTGAGTTGTATTAAATTATTTTTGTATAGATTAATATTGTTGTTTGAATAAATATGCAATTGGGATCTACAATATGTAGACTTTATTACTTCTTGTCTGCATCTTATTCAAATTATTTTTAGCTGTAAAGAATCGACTGTCTCATTTTTACCCAAAATATGTCATGTCTCATTTTTACACCACTTGACCCTATTTAGTTTATCCTCTAAACATTTATAGAGGTGCTGCAATAGGTTGTACAAAATAACCGAAAAAGCCCTATAATAACTAGATAGGAGAGTCATGTGTTGGACACATCAGATTTTTTGATAAATATTATTTAAGGAGAAAGCTAATCGATTATAATTTTTTGTGCCAAATCTAATTGTAACATCTTTTGACATTCTACGAATATAAAAAGGGGTAAAAAGGGGTCAAAAATTATTTTCCTTTACATGGTGAACCACAAATAAGTAGATTTTTTTGATAATTACTTTTATTGTTCTAGAAGATGAATATATTTACTAAAAATTAAATTATTGCTATATTTACCATTTTGAATGATAAATCAAAATATTTTAGGTACCATATATGCAGGGTGATTAGTAAATATTGATGAAGGCCAATATGATTTTTAGGTACTATTACTATTAACATACGTATAACTGTCCATTTCAATAACTACAGGATGATTTACTAAATAAATTAATAGATTCTCCATCGAACGACATGTTTTTATTATTGTCTTTTATTGCCTAGGAGATGAAAATATATACAAAAAAAATATTACTAAATTTATTGCTTAAATCATAAAAAAATACGTTACATACGTGCGATATGATGAGTAAATGTAAACGCTGGACAATATTTGTTTTTCATTAGCGTTAATGAGATTAGCGGTATTTTATACAAGGTGACTAATTGATAAAGGTATATCTACATATTTCTTTCAGTAGAACACAATTTCCCAAATTTTCAGCTTTCAACTGTAATAGGCTTTTGAAATACTATAGGTGTTAAACTGTTGAAATGCTTCTTTTGTCACTAGTTGTACTTTTTATGGCCTTCTTAGTAAAATTATTAAAATATAAATGTCTTTTAGCATTACACGAATATAAATAAAGACCAAATAGTATCTTCTTTTATAAGATGAGTAGCTACTTGTGTATATTCGTCGAATGCCAAAAGATGTTACAATAAAATTAGATAGAAGAAAACGCATGGCAGTTGTGAAACGCATGGAACACTTCTCCCAAAACATATATGGAAGGAAATGCTTAATCCGTACCGATCATAAGTGGCTGATGCAGTTTAAAAACCCCGAGGGTCAAATCGCCAGATGGATTGAACAACTTCAAGAGTACGACTTTAAGATCGAAGTTGGAATAAGCTATAGAAATGCCGATCCTCTTTTTAAAAGACCGTAACCAGCAGAGTGATCTCACTGCAACAAAGCAGAACGCAATGAAAATGGGCTACTGAGAACAATGATGAGTGGGCCCCTATCAAAATGTAGGAAGAACAAGAGAACGATCTCGTTTTAAAGAATAGAGAAAAATCGTCGACCTACTTGGCAAGAAGTATAAATTCTCTTTCCAGTATTTAAGTCATATTTGTTAGTGTCTGGCTGAATGGCGATATACCTATGCCAAAAAAAACAAAAAAAAAGTCATATTTGGCTCAGTGGGACTCTTTTATCCTGAAAGAAAGCTTATTAATCCGCGTACTCGAAAATGATGATGGTTCCGAAAACAGGAAACAGTTGGTCATTCCAAAGACTGGAGTAGCCGAAGTACTTTCTCATTTACACGACAGTCTATTGGAAGGTCATTTCGGTATTAAGAAACTCCTTTAGAGAGTTCCTAAAGAGTTTTATTGGATAAACAGTTCCAAAGATGTAAAGGACTGGTGCAAAAAATGTACTACCTGTGAAATGAGTAATTGACCTCAACGGAAAAGGAACGGAAAAGGAAGGCTCGCATGAAACAATACAATGTCGTTAGGCCATTTGAGAGGCCTAAGATATTGCTGGAATGCCCCATGACAGAGGATGGTAATAAATACATGATGGGGGTTATGGAATATATCACGAAATGGGTGAAGTCTACGCCATTCCAAATCAAGAGGCCGGAATTGTTGCAGGCGTGATAATAAATGAATTTATCAGTCGATTTGGAGTGTCCTTGGAGATGCACAATGACCAATGCAGAAATTTTTAAAGCCAGATTTTCCGAGTGATCTGTGAAGACTATGGATGAAGAAAACCAGAACTTCGGCATTGCACACACAATTGGATGGAATGGTGGAGCGAATTAATAAGACCATTGGCAAATATCTTTCAAAAGTAGTTTCCAGCCATCATCAGCGAGATTAGGATAAGTATCTTTCGCTCTTCGCAATGGAGAAGACATAGCTGGTGAAGAATATGTGACCCAGTTATGAAGAAAAAGGACGATATGCATGAGTTGGTTCATTGGCATCTTCAAATAACAAACGATATGGATAAAGAAACGGTACGATACCCAAGCAACAGAAGGCTATTTTAAGAAAGCCAACCAAGTCTGGCTCCATAACCGAAAAATACAGATGGGTTATTCTCAAAAGCTCCAGAGATCTTTAGAAGATCGTACCTCAATAAAAAAATATATGAAGTAATTTACTGTACAAGCAAGATCCCGAAAGGTAAATCGAAGGTAGTGCAACAAAACCGGCTGACGCCATTTTAGGGTGACCATGTCGAGAAAAAAGAAGTAAAACACCTCCAAGAAACACCTGACCTTGTCCGTTCCTTGTTATTTTCATGCGAATGGAAATTGTAAAAGAGAATCCAGTTGCAGATACAACCATTCTGACTCCGTTCCAGGAGGAAATATCTCTTAAGGACGAGCCAATATCGTGCGAAGGCCTGTCCGACCCTGATCTTCTAACCGTACAAGCTATCGTCTGTGTTTCTATTCAGCTGGACGTGAGAAATAAACGGGCTCCTTTTGAGATGTTACTGAAGGCATTTTGCGTGCCGGCTGACTCATAGAGGAAGATTTCCAAAGCTTCTAAACTGGCACCAAGAAGCTCCTCGAGCAGGGCTGGCTTTATATAAATAGCGCGACATTGTTTAGTAGTTGAGTTGAATACAAATACAGAAGTTTAAATATAAATGTTGTCAAATATAAATAGTGCTTAGGTATAAATAAATTAATTAGTACGTTGTGAAAATAAATTATAAATAAACTGTTTTAAATTAATCTATTTTTAAATAAAGAATCGTTACATTATTTTGTATTATTTTGATACTTTCAGAAAACAAATGTAAGTAGGTACCTATCATCTTTAATAATAAAAAAGGTTTTTGTTCATAGTTGTTTATTTGTTGCATTTAAGAAAATGTACTATTGAGAAGATTATTGAATTCTAAAATATGTTGTACATAATATTATTTTACCCTTGTCATTCTATGAACGTATTTGTTAATAAAATCACAATGTTTTTAATTTCTACAAAACAGTATCCGTAAAACACTATAAAAATTATTCAATGAGACATATAAATATAAATCTAGAACCATCCACATCTTGACTGAACCGCCATAGCTAGATTTCCTGGTTTTAAATTTTTTGATGAAATTATTTTGTGATCGTACAAAAAATATTGTACATCACTAATATTTATATCGTATTGACAAATAAGGCAAATTATCAAGAAAAACTATTAGACAAGGAAGAAATAAAGTGTAGAAAAATATATAAATCACTGAATTAACATACCATAAATGGGAATTGTCATAGTTTCTTCGTTTGTCTCACAAATTAATTTGGCTACGTAGTCTCGCATTTCTGTCGGTGTAAAAATAATGTTTATTACGTAAGCAATTCCAGGTGCAATTTTGAGAAAATCATAATCTGATCCTGGACGAATTATACTGAAAAATGGTGATTTGTAGGCTAAACCAATTTTAAAATTTTTGGATGTCTAAAAAACAAATTAATAAAATAGAGGATGTAAAACTTTGTGTAAACTATGTAAGCCAATGGGAATAGTTATTTACGTATCAACGATACTATGTAGATGATTATGCCTAAGGCAACTATCGCACAAAGCTGATGTGAGTTTGTAAGTCGCCCGAGATTATAAACAGCTACTGATATCGGGGCGTATACGTTAATAATATCATACTATACAGTATCGGCTATCGAACGCTTTCCAATACGTTTTGCACAAGTGCATGTGAAAACTACAGAGAGTTAGCATTAACACGAGCAGGAAACGAATAATATCAGCATAGTTAGTACATACGCGGTCGGGCCGTATAAACTGGCAACGCTGATATTATTCGTTTCCTGCTTGACTAATTCTCTCTAGTTTTCACATGGACTTGTGTAAAGCTTATTTGAAAACGTTCAGTGGCCGTCACTGTATAGTTTGTTATTGCATCCATAATATAAATATTGAGAAAACATTTTAACTATCACGAAATCCTACCACAATTGTCATTTTATTGTGAATTCAACGAATTAATGTAGATTCATATTTACTTTTAAAGGCGCGTTCTCACGAGTCAAGTTAAGCCGATTTTAGTTGATCAATAAAAGTTGCATTAAAATTGAATCAGATTTTTGTTCACACCTTTCAGTGTAAAGGCGAGTTCTCACGAGTCGATTTTAATTGATCAACTAAAATTGAATCGTTTACATTTCTATGCTAAACTCTAAAGTCGCGTTTTCACTGGTCAACTGAATTATCAGTGTCAATATAAAATGGCGTCGAATGCAAAAAAAGAATTTTCGATGTGAACAAAATTCGTAAGAAACATCGTTTTTGAATGAGGCAGTGGATTCTGAGAACAAATAAATTGGCGAAACATCAGAAACTTTGCTAAGGGAGTAGGCTATAGAGCAGCCATACTCAACCTGCGGCCCGCGGGCCGCATGCGGCCCTCCAAGCTTTTTTTGTGGCCCGCAACACTATTATTGGTCGCCGCGCTAAATAGCATGCTAATTTTTAAATAAACGTTTTGAATTTTGTGTGGTTACTGCAAAACAAGATAGCTTCACTTTGGGTATTTTCGGACATCTGACAACTGATTTTGCGAAAAAGTTTGAAAATTTCCTTAAGAGATTCAATATCATATGTTTTTCATTTATAAGACATAATATGTATTGTTTACATCATATTTATGAAATTGTTTTCAAATAAACTAATATTGATTATTAAAACTAAACTAATGTTGATAAAAATGAAATATTTGCTGACACATAAATGTTCGGACACGTTAGTAAAACAAATAATAGCAAACCATGGAAACAAAAAAAAAATTTCTATTTTGACATTTTAACTTGAGAATTCGATTATCAATTGGCTCTAAAATGTCGCGTGGTAAAGCAACAAATGGTGCAATTAGAGAATTAATAGTAAAACTGTTTAACCAAGGAAAAATCTTTCGGGATATTGCTAAACAAATAAATGTCGGAAAGTCCACGGTGTCAGATATTGTGAAAAAATATGGAGAAACGGGTTCAACTCAAATTTCAAGACATGGTGCTGGTCGGCCACGCAAAGTCACTTCCCGAATGCAAAGATCTCTTGTTCGGATTTGTAAAACTGATCGCCGAAGTACTGTAAGGGAAATAACAGCAAAATGGAATGAAGAAATATTTTGAAATGTTTCACGAGAAACGTGTCGTCGCTGGATCCATAAGTCTGGTTTACATTTTTATAAGATACGTAAGTTACGTTTAACGAAAATCTCATATTTTACAGTGAAATCATTGGTTTAGGCAAAAGAAAAGCCGTTGCTGACGGAAAAACAAAAGAAAAGACGATTAGCGTGGGCAAAGGAATGGGCAATGTGGACTTTTGAAGACTGGAAAAGAATCATTTTTAGCGATGAATCAAAATTTGATGTTTGCGTGGGTGACCATCGATCACGTGTTAAAAGAAACAAATTGAAGCCTTTCACAAAGACTGCCTAAAGAGAAAAATAAAATTTCCATCAGGTGTTATGGTATGGGGAAGCATGTCTGGTTTCAGTGTTGGAAAACTGCACTTTATAGACGGAATTGTAAACGCAGAAAAATATCAGAACATTCGTGAAACCAATTTATTAGTGTCAATTCCAATTTTATCACCTGATGGAAACTTTACTTTTCAACAAGATGGCGCCTCCTGCTATACATCCAATACCACAAGAAAGTGGCTGCAAGACAACAATATTTCCGTCCTTGACTGGCCCTCCAGCAGCCCTGATCTAAATATAATCGAAACTGTATGGCACAAGATGAAGCAGCAATTAAGAAATGATCCACAGCGCACCATCCGTGGTGAACGAGTGATTGGTCAAGATGTAACGGGTGATTGGTCAAGCTGTAACGAGTGATTGGTCAAGCCGTAACGAGCAAATCTTTTGGTGTTAATTGGTAAATAAAAGTATTAGTGGTAACAGGCGATTATTAATTTTAACAATACTTTTTAATAGACAACGTATCGAAAGATTTAGCTATCCTAAATACATTCTACCAGAAAAATAGATTTAATTTATCAATGGGCGAGCGTGGTGAATTCAGCTTTATATGTCAAACTCGCACATAGTGATGCCGCGAGACGAGACATTCTCGTCTCTCGTCTCGTCTCGTACGAGACGAGAGAGACATTTTCTCTCGAAAAAAGATTCGAGACGAGACGAGAGAGTGTCATCTCTCGACGAGAATTTCTCGTTTCTCTCGAGCTTTCTCGAGTTCTCTCGCGCAATTAACTTTTTACCTTTTTAAAATGTTCAATTACTTATCGTAACTTAAAATTTAAAAATATCATATTTCCAGATAGTCAAAAAGTTAACTATAAAACACCTATTCTATATACACAGCGAGTTTTAAGTATGGAACGCCTTAATTATTTTGGAAACGGCTTGCATGATTTTTATTTATGGTGACCCGTCAAATGCGCCCCGAAAAAAGCGCTCCGACAAAAGCGCCCCGACAAATGCGCTTCCCGACAAAAGCGCCCAAGACAAAAGCGCCATCCGAAATTTCTTTGTATAAAAAACTAACCAACGGACAGAATCGTAATAATTTCCATGCAGTCAAATTTTTCGGAGGTTACTTTTGGAGATAAATTAGAAAGACAATAATTGTTAAGTGTTTTTTCGAAAAACTGTCAAAGAAAAAATAAAAGAAACGATCGTATAATATATTATTAACATGCTTCAAATTGCTTTCATTTGATATCACACGAAAAAAATTCTAACTTCCAAATGAAACCTTACCCCCTCCCAACTGACTTCTAAGACAAAGTATTTATAGCAGGGGCAGAAGTTGGAAAGGCTTTTGCTAGTTCTCCCACTTCATACACATAACTTGACGGTTTGCGGCGGATCTAACCGAAGTGGACGCGATACATTGGCGTAGAAAATTATTTTTTAGATGTTAATAACAATTTCGAGTAAATAGTTTAATAAATTGTGATAGCTATTGAAATTTTGTAGAATTATGATTTGGGTATTATAATACATGTTTAATAATTATTTATAGTCCATAAATAAATGCGATTGTCCAGTTCTTATTCTATGAAACGACACTGGCAGGAAAACATTACTGCAAAATTCTCGTTCGACGTGGTTTGACGTTTACCCCTTCTCCACCTACCGAAAGCCTTTCCAACTTCTTCCTCTGCTAAACATTCTTAGTTAACGCCCAATGTTGGCCACTGATTACTTTAAATTTCAATTGTTTATGTCGAATAGTGTCTAAATAAAATGACTGTGACAGACGGACAGGCAGAGAGATACCAAGGTAATTTCCCTAAGTGTTTCTTATTGCCAATTTGGGTACTGATAAGACAAATTACTTGAAAAATTATTTGTTATTATCTTCAAAATTTTACAGTTTTTTTATATTTCGTCCTAAGTATATCTCTTCCAAATTTAAATGTTTTTATCACGAGAGAAACGAGATGAGACGAGAGAATGGCTCTCTCGAGCAAGAGAAGCGCCATCGCGTCGAGACGAGAGAACAGTTTTCTCTCGCCCTACGAGACGAGACGAGAGAGGCCTCTCTCTCTCTCTCTCTCTCTCTCGTCTCGTCTTGTCTCGCGGCATCACTACTCGCACAGTATTTATTCAGAGGGATGCATGAAAGGATGAAACAAAGTTTTGAAAATACTTACAAAAAAGTGCAAGAAGAAAGATTTACTAAAATTTTGCAAAATCAGATACACCTAATGAATTTCACCATTATTATCATAATCTACCTGTATCCAATAATGTTACTGAAACGTCGACTGACGATAGTGACACATACATTGAATTGTGATTTCTACGTAGCGCTAAAATAAGCTAAGTGGCGTTTTTTCTCTCTTTTTTACCAATTATTGATAGATTATTAGTTTTAAACGTTTGAATAGTATTTTATCGAAACTCTAAAAATGTGATTTATCTTGTTTTTGCAGTAACACAACGGGATATATTTATGTTTTGTGTTTTATTTATTAGAGGTCCCCACTAACTAATTTTAGATAGATGTCCTAAAAAAAGGGTCATCATTCAAAAATAATGCGGCCCGTATAACATAGTACATATACGAATGTGTCCCGAAGAAAAGAAAGGTTGAGTATGGTTGCTCTAGAGAATAAAGAAGGGTATAGGAATAATTTACGAATGTTTGAAGAGAAATTCGAAGAACTGCTCTCAAAAGTTCAGAATCGCATAAAAAACTAAACTAAAAAGTTGATCAAATCTATTGAAAGACATGTTCGCATAAAAAAAAATTATTTAACTCTCTTTTGATCAACTAAATCGACTCGTGAGGACACGCCTTTACAAGATTGTTCGTGCGGACGTCCGTATAGTTTTTTGTCAATTATTCTTCGCTGTTGTCCTAAATAATTATTACATCGCGAAGTATGCATGACTCATACGGATAAGTACAAAAACTACCAAGAAGAAACGATTTGAGGATTCGAAAAAGCGTTTTTAAAAAATTATTTTATTTTTATTAAGAACAATATTTTGGTTGCTACTACAATGAAGGTTTAATTAAGAGTGATTTACATTTGTTAACAATAAAAACAAGCAATTACAAAAGTCCTGATTAAGCGTTATATTATATATCCAGCAGCAGCTGGCTCGGCACTATTCTCGGAATTGTATCATGTAACTCCTCCGTCCTTAGGATGAAAAAATAACGGAGGTATTTTTGGAATTTAAATTTGTTTTGGATATTGATTTTCTACATTTCTTCTTCTCGATAAAAAATACGATAATTAGGATAATGCAGACGATTGATATAATCAAAAGTGTAGCCAATGTCGGTGTGGTATATAGAGTATTAGTTATTTCTTGAATTGGCGTCAGCTGCTGGGCAATTTTGTTAATTTCGTACATATCTTCGAAATTAATTTTAGTTATATTGGTAGCACGGTAGCCATTTCTTATTTCCATAATTTTTCCTATAAATTTTGGAAGTATTAAATGTTTTCCTTGTTGAACATGTCGACTATTAGTGAATTGAATTTCATTGGTTGAGACTTCGCATCCATCTGGGATTCGTAGTAGCGTGGGAGTTTTGATTTCCAAATATTGGTCTGTTTGACATTTTGACAGAATTTTTTCTGAGTGAGAGGTATTATAACTATTTCGTTTGTGGTTATTTGCTGAATGACAGATTCTTGAATATTGACATCGGTTATGTAACAATTTTGCGGATTTTCGGGTGTGTGGCCGTTGAGCAGGTGTAGGGTACAGTTGTCCTTTGGAATAAAATTTTCTTGGCAAAAGTATGTGTTCTCTAAAACTGGACATTCTTCTTTTAGTGACTGCGATTCTCTTTTTGTTCGTGCCAAGTAGGGATAGATGGGCGTGAACATTTTATGATTTTGAATAATTGGATATATGTGATAAAATTCTAAGGGTTCCGGTTTAAGGATAGGTATATGTATGGCAAAGATCAATTTTGAATTTGAAATGGATATTTGGGTTCCTAAGAATTGATAGTATGTTAGAATATTATCGAATATTGGAATTTCATGTTTATTGTAAATTTTGTGTAGATAATTAATCATTTCTATTATTTCGTTACTTGAGATTATTGAATTATGAAGAGAGTTTAATTTTGAGAATACAATTGCATTTTCAGTATTATCGATAAATGCTATCATATTTTGACAGTCTAGATTTATTTGACTTATGGTACCTTGAAAAGTGATATAATTTCCTAAATTATTAATTTCGTTTTGCATTGTAGCTTGAAATGTTTCTAAATTGTTTTGAAGTTTTTCTTGGTTTTGCCAAAGTGTAGTTAATGATTTATTATAATGGTCAATTAGTTTTTTATATAATGATTTGTAAATTTGTTTCTTGTGCGATTTGCTTTTGATTTTGTTGTAATATTACAATTGCATTTTCGTATCGATTACCATCATCTGAGTCAAGATTGCCAAAAAGCCATTTATTTACTTTACCTAAGCCGTTAATTAGTCCTTTTTTTGTTTTAATATGGGGGTAAAAATACTTTCAAATTTTCTTTCTAGAGAGTTAATTATCAGTTCTTTCCAACATATTTTCGGCTAATCCGTGGTATGAAATTGGATTGGTAGCATTTACTTTACTAACATTGCGAGAACGTCGTCACCATTACATTCTATCTTCTGCGTTCGAACAGCCAGGTATAACAGGATTGTCAACAGCTTCATACTCCTGTTGTGCCTGTAAAAGTTCGTTTTTGTTATTTTTTGGTCTACGGGCAATATTTTTATGGTCCGTCCCTTTGTCAGTTTTTAGGAGGATACCTTTTTCTTTAATAATTTCGGCTTTCTTAAATTTAGGTAATTTTTTATCTCGTTGTTTCGTCTGAATATACACAGTTTCCTGATTGGAGTAGTCAGGGGGGTCTGACCTATTTTGATTAATTTTTTCTATCATTTTTTCCTTAACTTTGGCGCTTCTTTCTCGAATTTTTTCATATAATATTTTAGAAGTTTCTTTATGGTTTTGTACATAACAAGATAGGACAAGATGATCATTTAGATCGAAAGGGTCAGGGTTATTAATATGTCCCTTTATAATTTCAAACGATGTGTATTTAGTTACAGAGTGAATTGAATTATTATAAGTTAAAACTGAATGTTTAATTAATTGATCTGAAGAAAGTTCTTTATTAGTCTCGCGTAGACATCGAAAATGTTCGATTAGAGTTGAATGAAATCGTTAAACCGGCGAGTTAGAATTGCTATTTTTTGCTGTAGTGTAATGTAATTAATTTTATGTAGTGTACAAAAGTCCACTAAGTCTTGATTTTTAAATTCTGTGCCGGGGTCGGCTGTTATTTTAAAAGGAAGGCCATGATGAGTTATATAATTTAGTAAGCCATCGACTATCGATATTCCACTAATACTTGGAATTGGATAAGCTTGTCCATAACGAGAAAATGAATCGATGATTGTGAAATACGGACTATTTGATATACGAAAAACGTCAACATGTATGTGATCAAAAGGTTTATAGGCGGTAGGGGTTAAATTGAATTTTATTACTGGTGGGTTCCTATCATATTTGTTTTTTTGACACACTTCACAGTTGTTTATGTATTTTTCAATAACATCTGACATTTTAGGCCAGTAATATTTTGAGCTTAATGAGGCTTTGACTTCATTAATTCCGCGGTGACCTTTTTTGTAAATGTGGTAATATTCTAATTTGGCTTTTTGTTCTTCCCTTGTTTCAACGTCTTCTAAAATTTTGGTACATTGAACAAATTTAAAAGCTGAGTTTTTAAAGAAATTTTGAACTGTAACTACAAATATTTCGGGTACCAATGGGTTTCTAAAATACAGGGCCTAAATTCGTTTTGGATCGACGAATTCTTTTACGAATTGTACAATACTTTGTTCAAGGTTTCTTTGTGGTAAAATTACGAAAAGTCTAGTGTTTTCAAAAATGTTTCCTCTTAGTTTTTATCTCGTTACATTCGCCGCTAGTAATCAGAATTTTATTTTTATATAAGTTTAATGCTTTATCTGTAATCGGAATATCAAGAATTGGATTTTCTTGGGATGTGTGCACTGTCTCTAGATCAGTGTCGTCGCGAGGGGGATTTAAATCCGGTGCTTTTATTTGGATGTCTGACAAAATTTTAATTTTCTTATTTTCGCCAAGAATATCGGAAATTTCTTGTTTAGAAAGATTAGATAAATCATTTATATTTTCTCTTTGAATTAAATCGTCTGTCATCAATATTAACATATAGAGAATCGGTTTCTAAGGCGTTCACATCAACTTTAGGGTTTATTCGCGATAAAGCATCTGCTGCTTGATTATTTTTTCCTTTTTTATATTTTATTTCATAATCAAACTCTTCCAGTTTAAGGCGCCACCTCACTAACCGTGAATTTGGTTCCTTTAAAGAGAAGAGCCATTGTAGAGGCTTATGATCTGTTTGAATGAGGAATTGGTGACCAAATAAATATGGCCTAAAATATTTGCATCCCCATACAACCGCTAACAATTCCTTTTCGATTGTTGAATAGTTAATCTCCGCAGAATTCAGAGTACGCGATGCGTACGAAATGGGATGACCTTCTTGCGACAATATGGCTCCAACTGCATAGTTAGAGGCATCAGTTGTCTTTTCGAATGATTTATTGAAATCAGGGTATGCCAATACAGGTTCTGACATCAATAGGTTTTTACATAATATATTGAAGCAATCTACAAACTCTTTAGTATGTTCTACTTTGCGATTTTTTTTAAACAGATCGTCAAAGGTTTTGTGATTTTGGCAAAATTCTTTATGAATTTTCTATAGTATCCCAGGAGACCGAGAAAAGATTTAATTTCTTTTTGGGTCTTTGGAAGTGTGAATTTTTTTTATTTCTTCGATTTTCTTTATATTAGGTTTAATTTCCCTCTGGCGTTACTAAATGCCCAAGAAACTTGACTTCTTTGCGCAAGAATTCGCATTTATCGAGTTGAATTTTTAACCGCGCCTGTCTTAATTTAAAAAATACTAATTTTAGATTTTGAATGTGTTCTTGTAGGCTTGTGCTGAAAATAATGATGTCGTCCATATAGACTAAACATACTTTATTTTGGAGGTCCTTTAGTACCTTGTCCATAGCCCTTTTAAATGTAGATGGCGAATTTTTTAGCCCGAAAGGCATTCGTAAAAATTCATAGTGTCTATTGTCGACACTAAAAGCTGTTTTTTCGACAGAACACTGGCTCATCTCTATCTGATGAAAGCCACTCGCCAAAACTAGGGTACTAAAATATTATGCCCTACCTAGTTTATCAAGAATATCGTTGATATTGGGTATGGGGTATCGATCACAGATTGTTTTTTCATTCAATTTGCGATAATCTATAACCAATCGATATTTTTGACGATTAGAGGCATCCATTTTCTTCCCTACAATCCATATAGGAGCCCTCCAAGGCGAGCACGACGCTCTAATAATTCCCTTATCCAACATTTCATTTATTTGCCTTTGTGCTTCCTCTTTGTGAACATATGGGTACCTATATGACTTTACATGCACAGGAACCTCATCTGTCGTTTTTATAATGTGTTTTACCTGAGAAGTAAAAGATAATGGATCGCCTGGAATTAAGAAAATATCAGAAAACTCTCGGCATAGCTTAAGTATGCTTTCTCTTTCCTCAGAATTCATATGTTCTATTCGCAATAAAGTTTTAATATCAAATTTATTTCGTTTGGTTTTTCTATTTCTATATTTTCATTAAAAAAGTTAAAATTTTGAATTTCATATAAGGATCGTACAAAGGGGTATGCATTAATTGAAGACCTTGGCGTGAAAAGGGTGTAAGCCACAAAAATTAAAAAAACCATATTTTTAGTCCAAGTAGTTCAGAAATAAAGGTACTAGCCACATAAAACTAAATTGCACGATTCTCCAATAGGTGGCACTGGTGCGGTATTATGACGTTTTCACATTTTCTGCCGGGCGGCGAAAATTTTTATAACAAGGTTACAAGCCACCATCATGAGTGACACACGTGCTGGGTGTTCTCGCGATTTTGATGAGTTTTCCTCTGATTCAAGCGACAAAAATAGCAATGAGTTTGACTCAGATGATAGTGTAAAGGACAGGGACTATACTGAAAGTGAAAGTGAGGACAGTTCGTTATCTTTTGAAGAGCAACAGGTACGTGTTTAAGGTTATGTGGCATACACCCTTTTACTGAAAAGTTTGGCGACGTAATTTTTCAAGTCATGTTGCTTATTTTGTGGCATATATCCTTTTCCCGAAATTTTATTAAATCTGTTTTTGTCTTCTTGGGTATGCTATGATTATTTTTCAAAGTGCCAGAAACTTTTTTGGGCGCGTTAGAGTAAATTCGCATGGATGTACGAGTAACGATAGGTCTAATACTTTTTTGGGAATTTTCCACAAACCGATTTTTACGAAACTACTCCTCCGACTATTTTTGGGATCAAAATTGACGAATTTGAAGTCAAATCAAAAATCTAGATATTTTGGATAGCTGTTCTGGAAAAATTAAATCCTGAATTTTTGCTTTTTTGTTCTTTGGGAGAAGTTATTTGCTTTCTCACTGTCAACTTGCTTATCGTTAAATAAAGTTGGGTCGACAAGTATTAAGTTGAACTTCTGACACGCGAGAGTCTTACGCTTTCTTTTAATTTACAGGAACCCACTAAAAATGCCGTGCTCATGTTCCAACTCCTGAGAAAAAATTCAGAAGTAGGTGGCGAAAGAAAAATGTAGATAAATATGTATTAAGAAAAACACGTCGAAATCTTGGTTCACCATATACAAGTAAAACGGGTAAAGATATTGAAGCAAGAGTTTTAGGCCCACCTTGTGGATGCAAGAGAAACTGTAGGATATTGCTCCGAGGCACGGAAAAGGAAATTTTTGACGAATTTTGGAATATTGGCGACTACGACAAACAGAATGCGTATTTATACCACAATATAAAGCGGCTTCCAAAAAAACGGTCATATCCAAAGAAAACCAAGAAAAATGTTTCTTCTCGGAATTTCAGTTTCAACTATTTTGTGAAGGTGAATGGATTCGATGTGAAAATATGCAAAAAATAATTTATTTCCATCTATGGCCTTACTTCTCCAAAAAGATTACAGTTACTGCAAAAACAAATGAGTGAACACCCAAATCAGATCAACGAGGAAAATACTTGAACCGGCATAATAAAATATCTGAAGAAGCTTGCCAGTCAGCCCAAGATCATATAAACAGCATACCCAAATACACAAGCCATTATAGCAGATATAAAAATCCGAACAGAGTATACATTGATCATGATCTCAATATATCGTCTTTATATCACGATTATTATAAGCCCTGGTGTGCTGAAAAAAATATAATACCCATAAGTCAAGATAAATATAGAAGGATATTTTGTTTAGAATTTAATATTGGATTTAAACTACCTAGGAGTGACACCTGCAAAATATGCGACGAATTTGATGTGAAAATTGAAAACTTTAAAGGAGTTCAAGATTCTTTGAAGCAGTTACAGATAGAAAAGGGGTTACATTTAAGGCGAGCTGAAGCAATGAAAAACACTTTAAAAGATGAGATAAAATGGACTGCTTCAAAAGATACATATATATTGTCATTTGACCTTCAGCAAGCACTTCCTGTGCCTTCTTTAACAACGGACCCAGCTTTTTACCTGAGAAAGGCTTGGGTATACAATCTTTGTATACATGATTGCGTAAATGACAAGGGCCATATGTATATGTGGTAATGGTAAGAGAGGCAGCGATGAAATTGCTAGTATTCTCTTGAAACATTTTAAAGAGCGAGAACACCTCCCTAAAAATCTCATCGTTTATACGGATAATTGTGGAGGCCAGAATAAAAACTGGGTCTTGGTTGGCTTGTGGAAGCAGTTGGTGGTAGAGGGTGTCTTCGATTCTGTAGAGCATAGATTCTTAGTAGTAGGACATACTCATCTACCGTCTGACAGAGACTTTGCTATGATAGAAAAATATAAAAAGAAAATAAAGGCAGTATATGAACCAGCAGATTGGTATGATGCAGTAAGGAAGTGTAAGAGAACCAATCCTTTTGAAGTTACAGTAATTAAAAGAGAGGACTTCTTTTCATTTAAAATTTTGGAAGAAACTATAACAAAAAAAAAGTTTACGGACGAAAAAGAAAATGTTTCCTTCTGCAAAGTTTATGTCTTTAGGTTCGACAATGAAAGCCCAAATATAATGAAAATAAAACATTTTCTAAATGAGAGTTTTAAAAATGTAAATGTGGGAAAAAGAGGTATCAGAAAACAATGTTTAGCAGACTGTCTTAAGCAGAAATATGCGGAGCCAATAAAACTAAATCCGAAAAAACTTAGTAACTTATCGCTTTTGCTACCTTATATAGCCGAAATAAACCATCAATTTTATTTGGAAATTGGTACCAAAAATTTCGTTCGTCAAGAAATTGAGGAACCATCAACCGAAATAGAACATATGGATGAAGATTACCCCTTAAGTGATGACTAAGTTCTTATTTTTAATCGTTGTGTTATTTTAGAATACCGTTTATTTTTTCATGTAAAAGGATACAAGCCATATTTTTTAAGCAAATAAATCTTAGAAAAAAAGGTCGGTATTTTTTTTTTTTAATTTCTTTTTAATTGTTGAATACTAAATAACCAATTTTATCTTTTATACCTAAAATCAAATAAATTGTACATAAATTGGATTTTGTGGATTTAAAATAATTTTTAAAATTGAATTTCTCTAAAATTATTGTATGTGGCATACATCCTTTTCACGCCAAGGTCTTTAATTGTTTTATTGAAAATTGCAGTTATAGTTTTATTACTATTATTTATTATCTCGACTATTGCGTAACCATTATTAGTTACGGTTAATGTTTCTGGGATTAAAAGTTCACCTAAATGCATCTCATTTATTAGAATTTCACCTCCCTTAATATTGACAGGAAGTGATTTTAATAGCCTTTCGGAAGGGCCTACTGAAAATTCTATTTTAATATCTGAAGGTTGTCTAAATTTTATAGGAATAATAACTTGATCGCTAATTAATCTATGATTAGTAAAATCAATATTTAAATTCATTTTTATTAAATCTTCTACGCCTATTATTCCATTGAAAAACTCGTGGAATTCGTACAATACAGTTAATATTATAATTATCATAATTAAATTCTCGGAAAGCCGGTATCTAGGCTTGAAACGTAATACGCTTGTTAACAAGTGCTGTTTTAATATCTACATTTGAATGAAAAATACAATTTGGATAAAATCTCTCCGCCACTGATGATCTGATTATTGATTTGGTAGACCCTGTATCGATCAATAATTTTAATTTTGGTTGATTAATTTCAATGTATGGTAGGGGATTAGTTGACGAAATATTTATTTCGACTAGGTCTGATTTGTGCTTGACGCTAGATGTTGAAAATTTTTATTTTCAAAATTATCTGTATCGTACTCTACAGGGTTAATCAAATTTTCAAATTCATTTTCAGATTCGTTTGTATAATATTAATTTTCAAATTCCTCACCATGGTTATCATTAGAATAATTATTTGAATATAATTCTTCAGCTACAAAATTCGGTTTTTGACCATAATTTTGAAAGTATCCGTTATTGTTATATTTATTATTGGGCCTATTGTTTGGAACAAAAGATCTCCTAGTATTAAATGAGGGATTTCTAGAGGTCGTAGAATTTGGCTCCGGTTTTGGCAATCGATTTTGTGGTATTTGATTAGGTTTGAATACATTACGTGGAGATCCAAATACTTAAGCGTTAGTTGGGTAGTTTCGAGGTGGCTGAGGCTGTGGTTGTATATTAATTGGCTGACTAGGAAAGACCGGTTTTTGATAGTTAGGTTGATAGTAATTTTGATTGAATGTATTTAAATTTGGATATTGTGAGTTATAACGTGGTTGAAAATGATTATTTGGCCTAGTTGCAATATTTTGTGATTTAAATTGATTAAGTCTAGGAAAATTATTTCTT
Source organism: Psylliodes chrysocephalus (assembly GCA_927349885.1). Lineage (NCBI taxonomy): Eukaryota > Metazoa > Arthropoda > Insecta > Coleoptera > Chrysomelidae > Psylliodes > Psylliodes chrysocephalus. The sequence goes on along the minus strand of OV651813.1, from coordinate 59,752,642 downwards.
TCTCTCTGTTCATTAGAATTACCGTAAAAGATTTCAAAATTTTCATAATCTTTAACATAAACCATAGAATCCTCAAGAGATGCCGGTTTCTTGAGATGCATGTTGGACTCCAGTTGAGCCTGCGATAAGTGTATTGAGTGCCGTCTTTTCACAATGATTAATTTGACATAATTTGTCATCTATTGTTAAAGTAACGTCGTTACTGATTCGTTGAACGATGCTACTTCTTAATAACTGGAGACGAGTACCAAAATCTAACAAACTTTCATTTTTAAATGATCTTGTTCTAGTAAGCTGTTGTAAAAGACAATCTAAATCTCTCTTATCAGTAAACTCTTGTTTTAAAGCAATTTTTAAAGATTCCCAATTATTTAATTCCATTCGATTTCCAACCAAAGCCTCCGCTTTCCCTTTTAGTTTTTCTTGTATGCTCTCGAAAATATGATTGTTTAACTCTTCATCATTATACATGGAATAAGTTTCTATTAGCTTATCGCAACGCGAAATAAATTTATTCAAAGTATTGTTATCACTGTCATAAGGTTTAATGTTATCTACTTTTAATTTAAAAAGATCCCAATTAACAGAGCGTTTAGCTTGTGGAACTAAAGGAGGTGACATTTTAAAATGATCAATTAAATCTGACACAAAAAATTCTTTACCTTCGGAAACGTTACTTAAATTATTATCGTTTTCGATACTAAGATTATTAAAATTATTTAACAATTCTTCTAATTCATTCATAAAGTTATTGTAATATGCTTAGATATATTTTTGATACATGAAAAATCAATAAACTTATATTCTAAACAACTATCTCTCCTGAAATCTTAATCAGAGGGTAAGGAAAGGCAAAAAGGAACTTGGCACTTACAGTATTCGCCTGGAGTACGTTGATCCTCTTCCGACTCTAATTTCACTTCTTTAAGCTTTTGCGTCCTCGATGATCCACTGAAGGGTTGTCCACTGAAGGGGTAGATTCTTTGGATTCGTACTTCGATGTTGAAACACCCAAGTTACGGAAAGTTTTTTCTCGACACGAAAACTGCGAAAATGTTTTTCCACGACCCGCACGAACCCTACTGACTGCGCCAGAAACGATTTGAGGATTCGAAAAAGCGTTTTTAAAAAGATATTTTATTTTTATTAAGAACAATATTTTGGTTGCTACTACAACGAAGGTTTAATTAAGAGTGATTTACATTTGTTAACAATAGAAAACAAGCAATTACAAAAGTCCTGATTAAGCGTTATATTATATATCCAGCAGCAGCTGGCTCGGCACTATTCTCGGATGTGTATCATGTAACTGCCAACATCTCGAATAATTCGAATCGATCATCCTTACAGGTAAGTCGAAAGTAAAAAAAAATTAGCAAATCGTGGTATTTGGGTTCGGAAATGAATTTTGAGAAGGCATACGTTAGGTGTTTCAGAAACACTTTTATACGAGAATTAGCCACAGAAGATATTGAAGGATACAGGTCTCAGTATTGTCAAAGAAAAAATTTAAAGAACACGTTTCTAAGGTTCAGTTAAAAATTGCTAAATAATGATACAACAATGCGTAAAAGACTTCCAGCAGCTATAAAATTACAATTGATATTATGATATTTAGAAACAGGAGATACATTTACTACTTTAGTTTCTATTTATGTATCGAGTACCAAAAAATACTATTCCAAATTTCGAATTACACATCAAAAACGTATGATGACTGATACTTGAACAATAATAATAGTGACATATTTAGCTACCCCAATTATGCATACAAGCCTCGAAGAGGATTAGAAAGTACCTACATCATTGTAGAATGAAAGAAAATATACAGTTGACCCCTGGGGATAACATATGGCAAATTCGAGTTTTCTTAACAGAAATATGGGCACCAGCCATATTTTTACGCAAGCCGTGTTCACAAATGATTGACTAATAGAACTTGGTTTCGAAAAACCAAAGGCAACTGGCTAATGGATTGAAATAGGGGCATAATCAAGGAAAAAGGAAAAATCGAGATTATAACCGTTTTTTTCTACACAAACCCATCGAAAGTATTATCCATTAGCTAGGATTGCCAGACGTTCTGCTTTAGGCGTCCCGGTTCTGACCTAAATGGCATGCTTTTTAACCGACTTCAAAAAAGGAGGAGGATCTCAATTCGTCGGTATATTTTTTTATGTATGATCAGCGATCACTTTTTTAACACGGTGTCTGATTTCAATGATTCTTATTTTATTAGAAAGGGGATACTTCAGGGGTGGTCCCATATAAATTTGGTCAAAATTTAATAATTGGGTCCATGAGAAAATCCTCAAACTCTTCATTTTTTTATGTATGTTTAGCAATAATTATTTAATACCTTGTCCGATTTCTAAGATTCTTTTTTTGTAACGTGAATATCTGGTTATTTTATCTACTTTGATATATGTGTTTGAGCTCAATTTATAGGACGTGGGTTAGGTTTTTAAATAACTCGAATAACTTTGAAAAAGAAGTTGGGCACCACTATATTTAAAGCTTATACACGACTTAACTCTAGATTAGTGATAAAAATATATAAAATCACTAACCACTAACAAATTATACTTAAAAAATGCTTTATATAAGGTAGTTATCAAATTCTAATAAGTTTGAACATAATTCAAATTTAAAACAATTTATTGATTAGATCAATAGCACTTTGCTAAATAATGTAATATACGGTGTTTTAAGGTAAAAATCAGGTATTTCTTCCTTCGTCTCTAACTACAGCGGTACATCAATCTTAGGCAACTTCTACCAAGTGATTTGGGGTTCCTGTTCATAACTCTCAATCGTGACTGTGTATGATCTTCAAGGTAAAAGATTCTTATTTGTAATCGAACTCGAACGATCTTGTCTGAAATAACGAAATAACGGCTCCAACTGTTACACCTCACTACCTCCGGGTAAAAAAAAATATAAATTTTTAATTTGAACTTTTTTTTACTACTTCCATATTCTCCTTATATTGCAACTAGCTAGGATGATACAAGAGTGTTGCCCGCCGATATCTACAGTAATCAAAGGTCACTGCAAGAAAAGGTCCTTCACAAATCATTCCACTCCCAACACCACTGCTAAACCAGTTACCGTAGAAGAAAATTAAAAATTGAAAAAAAAACAATAAACAATGATTATACACCATCATACAATGAATTTACAAATGACGCCACTGGTCAGATAATTGGGAGAATCGTACAGCCGTATCGACAATAAAAAACCCTCCTTATGCGTTTTTCTTGACCTTGCCAAGGCTTTTGATACTGTTGACCATCCAGAACTATTCGAAGCCTTGGAGAGGGTCTACTTACCCAATTTTTTTTTTGGAAAAATCTATAGTTTTGCTGATGATACAGTAATTTTATATTCATAAGACACGTGGAAAAATCTACAACTTGAGTTAGAAGTGTAATAAACTGGTTTGATCATCATCTTTTGACTAGCAATTATAAAAAAAAACATTCTTTGTTCCATTTGTAAGTTACGAAAATAATCTACCAACCTACACCTCGATAAATATCCCTACACCTGAAAAAAATATAGAGGTTAAATATTCAAACAACTTAAAATATCTAGGCATAATAGTCGATTCACATTTGAGCTGGGATTACCACATTCAACAAGTTACAAAAACCCTTAGAATAATATTGTACAAATTTAGATACTCAAGCAAATTACTAGGAGTTAGCTAAAAACACTGTATCATGCATTAGTGGAATCACGCCTTCAATATTGTATACTAAGCTGGGGTGCATGCTTATACACTCATTTACGTAGATTAGATATTCTGCAAAAAAAGATTTTTAAAAATAATACTAAATAAACCAAATACCTCTTTATTCTATCTCAATGATTACAACACACAAAAACTAAAAATCAGTGTAGCCAACACACATTCCAATTATCATGGCGGCAACATGATGGGACTTGTTTTATTGTATTGACAGCATACCCTTAGCGGTATCTAGATACTTTCTAAGTGCTTTGATATGGTGTGATACTTGTCGATCCGCGCCACTCAAGCCAATATGTTTTTCGAGCTAGTGTCGCAGTCATACTTTCGATGGGCTTGAGTGGAAAAATCGGTTAAGATCTCGATTTTTCCTTACAAGATTACACCCCTATTTCAACCCTTTGGACACTTATAACACTCAAGCCTTTTATGAAGTCAAGTTCTATTAATTAATCAATTAGCAAAAACGGCTTGCGTGAAAATATGGGCAACAGACATCTTTTATTTCTGTTAAGGCAAATTGAATTTTCCAAAATCCCGCATCTAAATATGTCACTAACTGACGGTATATAAACAAATGAAGTTAAATTAAATTCTTACTGATTTGGTATTTACGAATGTAAGTGTAGTTTTATATGTTTCATAAGCTTCAAAATTCTGAAAAACTATTATGTCCGGCGTTTTCATGAAAGTATTAACTTCTGTTAGAATTCTCCTTTTTCTCGTGGTTCTAGTTAGTTGTTCAAATCGTTTTTGCATCGGCATTTGAAGTTCACTTAATAATCTTGATGGTGTCACCTAGAAAATATATGTCTTTTAAATTAACTTTATTGTAAAGTCAGGATTCTGCGCAGTTTACCACACAGAATCCTGATGATCATTGTTGGAGAACCCATTAACTTTAGAATGTATAATTTTTAATTGAATGGCTAGAAAGGAAAGTATAGGTATCGTGATTTGTTAGGACATCGAGTTTTCAATAGATCTTCACCTTTTGAGGTCCCCTGAGTCCGTTTTGACCAGGTAGATGTGGGTAAGTGTAAGTAGATGGCTGCACGATACACTTACATCAGTATGCCACTACCTTGACCAAATTTCCCCCACTATCTGCGCGTGATATAGCGTGTTAACAGCATTTAATTTCCGTTTTAATAAGGATTATTCATCGGTCTTGTTATTGCCGAATATAGCCAGTGAACCATTTTCGGTGTTAATCCCTATGTTTTCCCAAATACCCGTCTCCCGACAATGAGGGACATTTTACATTTAATGGTCACTTCTTGTTAGTGTTCTTTGCTATCTAGGATTAGACCCAGATATTTTACCTGGTTTGGAATTTCTAAGACCTCTAATTTTATGAGTTGTGTCTTTGCAAGGTTTACCCAGACCTTTTTTCTAACGCACACAACATTTATGTCAGCTTTAGAACTCTTTGCATAAGTTCGAAGACTTTGGTTTGGTTAGTTATTGGGCTGTCCTGGCTTATGTAAAAAAAAACACTTTGCTTTGTTTCCGGGTATTTGGCACTGTTTATATTGTTTATGCGCCAAACTTGCCCTGAAGAGTCTACAAGTATGCGGGGCCAGTGTTTCTATTGCCTGTTGCAGAAGCACAGGTAGTATCCCATCCCCTGTTTTGAGTTTTTAAAGTCTACATAGGCTCTATAGAATCTTTTGTTAGAATGCAGTCTGCATTATTCTTCAGTTGTATTTTCAATTTCCTGACAAAATGTTCTTCATGAGTTCTCTTAGATTTCCTAAGAGTGTTGTATTCTGTTTAGTGTTTCGGTGTATTCCTCACACTCATTAATCTTTTTTATTAAAAAGTTACACGTTTTCCTTACTCTTTGAGTTCGGTGTTCCACCAGTTCACATCACTGAAAGTTTTCCTGTGCTTTAGCGAATAGTTATTGTGATATAATTTTATTATGATTGCATCCCGCATTTGTTCTGCAACTTCATCTAGATTATTTTCAGATTTAAGAGTTGTTTTAAAGATTCTAACACTGCGTCCAGCGTATCCAAACCAATCGGTTTTTTGTGGATCTCGATACACATTTCCTGGTTTTATCGACGTTGTCGATTTCCATAAGAATATGCCGATGGTCTGAGGGCGAGCTCTCTACAGTCTTAGAGAAGAAATGAGTGCCGTAGTTTAATTGGCAGAACGTAGTACAGGTACAAGAGGTAGACATTTTATTTATACCTCATCCTTCAATGCTCATTTGTAGTTAAAATGAAAATTTTAATACATCTGATCGGCCTAATAAAAGTTTTCGTTTAGATTTAATCATAGTTTTTACTATAATAAACCTTAGTTTTAACAGATAAGTCAGACTTTATTTATTCATTTGGAATTTTGTATTAGTATATATTATAATTTTACAGTTATATAAGAATGGCAATGGAAAATATTGCAAGCACAAGTACGCGTAAACAACCTCGTGGACATAGGGATCCACAAAGCACGTATCTTCTAGAGACCCCACGCCAATGTTAAACTTTTAAACCAAATTAGCGCCACCTTGAGTTTGGAGCAGGAACTAAAATGACAATTGACAGATGGCGGTAAATTCAAATTGTAATTTTTAAGAGTAGGTAGTAGTTTTAAATTAAATTTTAAATGATTTCCACATAAATAATAATGCATATATTTAACGAATACTTACTTGGAGCAAATCTTTAAAATACCTATCAATAATTTGAATGTGAAATAGAGACTAGGATATTACATTTTATTAACACTTAAGTAATATATTTTATAAATGTCTTTAACCGATGACAAATGTAATATAGGTATTGTATTAAAAGGTGAATCCTTTTAACTATTCATTCAATGATAAATAGGTATTTTCCTTTCAGATACAGATGGTGGTATTACCACAGCTTATACAATACAGCTCCACAACTCCGTGTCGGAATGGTGCTATCTCTGTTAGATTAAAGGGAAAAGTCGGGCCCGGATTAAGCAATTTTTTTATTATTGAAAAAATTGAAAACCTTGACGTAATAAGGTTGGTTACATGCCATGTTAAGTAAGTTTTGGGAAATTAAATTTTTAATTTGTTTTAAATCTGTCAAATATAATTAAAAAAATTATTTAAATATAAATATTACGAAAAATAGCACATCTTTCGGATTAGAGGTAAAATAATTTGTATGTGGCTAGTAAAATCCTCGTTAACAAATGTTTTGAGCTAAAACAGTCACTTCACGACAAATTGTGACTTGGATCCTTTTTACACCAAGGGCTTCAATTGTTAAAGAAATGTGTCACGCTCGTGGATGCAAATCAAGTGGTACCCCGTGTCTCTGGCAAGTGTTACTCTTCGCGCAAAGGGTTTATACCTAGATAAACGAATGCTTCGACTGAGGTCTGAGAACTCTATGGTATTTTGGAATTATAAAGAATTTGTGCTTTTATTTTAACAATAGTGGTTATATTTAGATGTATTCTTATTAATTGAAATACAGATTTGTAGAAGTAATACTTTAACAGTTTTTATTAATATAATATATTCAATTTTTATCTGACCATACCGAAGTAGGGAATTTTGAAACTTTATAGTAATGTGAAATTTGAATTACAATATTACACGATATTACATAATTAGTACTTATTTTAGGTAGGTACTAAATTTGTACTTGGAGAAAGTAATATCGATTTTTACAAGAAAACTTGAAAAGTAAATTAATTTAGTTCTTATTTCTGATGTAAAACTTAAACCAAGAAAACAAATAAATTGTAGTTTGTTCAACAAGGGTGGATATGATAGCCATATCCCAGTATATATACCAATCAGTATTGGCACTCTGAGGCGGCACGTTTGATCTTTAAAAGTAGAAATTTTAGTTGACACTTGACGTTTTCGGGATATGAAAAGTTTTCTTTACACGGACTTGGTATACCTGGTTAGTTGAATTTTTGTACTGCTGCTTTTCAAATTCGTGTGTATGAGGGAGATGTGAGATACCTTTATAGACAACGGTTGAACAACTTAATTACTTTGAAGAAGAAAATAGATTAGATATCAGGGCAGTCTTCGCAAATGTAAGAAGGACAGAACCGTTTTAAATTTTTTTATATATGTGAAATATTACTTTTTGGTGAAAAGTTTAATTACTTTTAGTTCAAAATATAACGTTAGTTTGTCAAGGGAAATATATAACACACAAGGTTAGAGTAACAAAATAGAGGTATTGCTTTATTTCTTAACTCTAATCTAAAACTTTTCTAGTATATTGTAAAAATTTATTCTATACGTTATTTAGGTACTGTAAAATCTATAGGAAAGTATGTAGTTTTAAATTTAAAAATTTGTAACGCAGACATATTTAGTGTAGTTTTTTTACAAATATATACTCAGTTCAGTGACTTGTTTTTGTGAATGAGTTCAAGTATGGCAGACTAAAATCGTTATTTTTTATTATGAATTAATTTGAATTTATTTTAAAATGGGAACTATATGTATATGGTTTTCGCAGTTTTTACACTTGTGATAAAAATATCAAAGTTATGTATATTGGCCATTTACTACACACAGCAAATTCATAGACACAATACATATTACTATTTGACTTTCTTGTAAAACCACTAATTTAAAATTGACTTTAAACTAAGTGACTACACACAGAATTGTTTGAAAGCAGCCATAAGGTATAATTTATTTATTGGATACTATAAAAAAATTAATAGTAGTTACATGTAGAGTTAAGTAACAAGAAATTTAAGACCAAAAACAAAACAAACCTTTATATCTAGTGAACTTAATTTAGTACAGTCCTCAACTTTCTTAGGCTAACATTAAAGATATCTATTTGGATCTCGCTAAGAAACTCATTGGTAACAGCCATCATCTTGTTAAAAAGAGATATACTACTTGGATCTAAATCAAATAATTTATTGTTACAACTTAAAATATGCATACGTTTGTAAGTGTTAAATAGACGGATAAAAAGTGTTGATTTTTATTTACAACTATAATAAGAACCCATTAAAAAGATTAAGAGCAATAGAACATTTCAACAAATTTCTATAGGTACACATATTTTTGATACCTGATAATCAATAAATAATATATTTTTTGGAGTAGCAACAGGTTTATTAATACACAACTATTATTTTGTTACAAATACTTATAATATTTATAATTAACATAATAGTTGATATAAGTCCTTTAAAAATAATATATTTTGATTTAATTGTTGAATTTATACATGAGCAATTTTCCTTGTAGCGTTGTTTACATTTTGCAGAGAAATATTGTATTCTGCTTTTAGCTGATAAATCATGTACATGTAAATGGGTTGAATGTAGACAATGTTAATGTTTTTGCTACTACTGCTGGCTAGAAATGGACACCAACAGAAAAAAAGGAAGCACAAAGCACTAGATGTTTTTATCACTTATACACGTACAATTTACAACCATTCAAGTAACTAGCATGTTGGAAATACTTCACGAAAACATATTAAACATAAATCAGTCGAAGGCAATGTATTTTCTTTTTATAACACACCTTTTTAGCTTGATTACTTTTAGTACTCTATTTATTCCAATGTCCTCAAATAAAACGAGCAATAATAAGGATAAAACACACACTGAAGTGTATTTGGGGTATTTTTGATCTAAATCCACTATCAAAATAACAAATTTTCCGTTTTTAAGCTGTGAATGTATTACAAAAACTACTGAAAACTACTTCGATAAAATGTAAACAAAAGTTTATATTTGTGTACGAAATATGGGTTGCCTGCGCATGGTAGCGAGTTTTTAACCGGATTTATGACAAGTGATAGGTTATATCCCGAAAACGTCAGCGCAGTAAAAGCTGCGCGTCTTTTTCCCGCCCAGGGAGTGTCATGGGCCTGGCCATATCACACAAAGACGAAGTTTGAGCACGACGTCGTAGGCGGAGTACTCAATCGTCTGATTGTGTTATGAACAATCCACTCGATATGGTCAGTATATTTTTTCTACGACCCACTAACGAAAATCTACAAATTTAAAAAATTATTTTAGGTTATTTAAACAAAATAACTAATTTTAAAATAATTTACGAAGTTGACTAATTTATAAAATAAAATAAACATGAAAAATTAATTAGTCCTCGGCCTAGATTCGATCCCGGGCTTTTCGCATGGAAGGCAGATGTTCTGTCCTTATCTTCACCGAAACTTTCAGGACTTTAGTTTTAATACTCGTAATTAAATTAGTATCATGTAGTTTGATTAAAATTTTTTTTTTTTTTAATGTGGACATAATAAAAACAAAAATGCTATTATTTATCGAGTCTACACAAAAATTTTATTGTATATTTAATATTAATAACTAAAATATATATTGACAATTAGTTTAGCAGAATTATCACTTATTTAAAAATTTTTAAATAATAGGAGTTGGGTGACCAAAATATGAACTGTGATTTATAGATTTAATTTTGTTAAAGTGTTCTCACTACCTAAAATGGATATGAAATATATTCGTAGTTGAACGCAATAACATAATTTTTCGTTTTGTAGTATGTGCGTAGATTGGCTAATATCCATGCACAGATTACAAAACGAAAAAGTATGCTATTGCCTTCAATTGAACGAATATATTTCATATCCATTCTAGGTAGTGAGAACACTGCAAAAAAAAATAAATTCGCCAATCACCTTCATATTTTGATCAACCGACTGCTATTATTTTAAAAAAATAATTTTAAATAAATGACAATTCTGTCAAACTAATTGTCAGTATATTTTTTAGTTATTGAGATTAAACATACAATAAAATAAGTTATTCTTTTGGAAAACGTTAGCATGGATGACTAAAGGGTATTGGGTTAATTAATTCTAAAAGTGTGGTACAAATGTTATTTTTTGTAGCTAATTCTTCAAAATTATTTTAAAATATCTTTTCAATATTGAATATTAGTTCTACAAATTCATCATTTGACAGTTGCAGATTTCCAAATGTATCTGAATTGGCGTTATCATATGCCTTTTAAAAGCAATAAAAAGAAAAATCGTCTAATTCAACGTGATCTTTGTTATATTTAAGACAGGTATCGCAGGAGTGGATCAGCAAGGCTTTTATTAAAAGGTAACCACACACATACCTGATAAAAATTTTCTGTAGCAATTCGTCTTTACAATAATTTAGGGTGTTAATAATTTCATCATAAAATAAAATACAAGGTGTTCCATTTAAAAAACATACATTTTAATTTTCCAGGCAAAAACGTAACACCCTGTATATCCAAAGATATTTTTAAAATATGTAGGTATTTTTCAAATCCATATAACTTTTATTTAAAACTTTCTTGCGTGTCTACAACAAAATAATGAACAATAACGCACTAATGAGACACCCTGTATAAATTATATTTTTAACAATGAAAATTTCTTATAATGTAGTACTTATCGGTTTGGGTCCTTGGGAAAACTAAAGAATGTTTTCTTGCAGGTATAACCCTTATTAAAACAGCTTTTGACTGCACAAACTCATTCTACTCACAGCTAAAGAGTCACCAAAATAATAACAGTACCTTTAACTCAAACAAAATCAACGAAATTATAGGTTCCACGAAATTATACAATCAACGAAATTATACGCACGACTCAACACCTTGCCTAAGTACGCTTCTGAACGCCAAAACCGTCTTTTCCCTTCGAAGGCGGAGCTTAAGCGATGCGCGACGAAATCGACGCAAACCGTTGCCGCCAAGAGAGTGTTTTAGCTGTATTGTATAAGCTGTGGTATTACTCTCTTATGTGAAAAATGATTTCGGAATCCAGTCCAGTGATAAATTGATTATCAATTAGTTGTACCCGTTTGTCTTTTTATGATGCATGGTGAATCAATGAAGTTTTTCTCGAAGTTTTCAAGGTAGCACCAAAATTATTGCAAAGAACAGTAGGAAATAGAAAAGCAAAATATCACAATTTTGCAAATAACTAAGACGAAACTATAAACAGAAACCAAAACCAAAAGCCAACAAAAAATCACTAAAATCAGACGGAAAAATAAGACTACCCAAAAACATAAATAAATACACGTCATATATTTGGATTCTTTGGTTAAGTTTTTCTCCCATAAGCTTAAAAATGGAGTAAGAAATCATAATTTCACCAGTAGCCCCATCTAGAGTTTGGAGCAAATAGCATAAAAAATGTCAGTTGTCGGTTTTGACCTTGGTCATTCACATGGAACCAGGGGCTGGTAACTCAAATGGAAAAACATGAGGACGGTAATTTAGTACAACTCCAATTAACGGGATGGCGCTCGTATCGAAATGTCATGTCAGTTGTCAGCTTGTCAACAAAACTTCATACTTGGAAAAATTAAAATGGCTGTCGCATATGAAGGTGAATTGAATTTTGATTCATCTAGATTTATTTTTCAACACCTTCCAATTTTAAGCATGTTTTCAAACGATGGAAAGATGGATTTCAGCAACAAACAATAAAGCAGTCCCAGATATTGGTAGTGATGCAATTTATACCACATTAAATATGCAGTCGTCATATTAAGGATATCCAAATAATTTGTAATAAGTGTCTTAAGAAAAATGCACCATCACTGTTTGGTAAGTAATATTTACAAACTTGTTTTTGATTCAGTGTTAAAATAATTGGTTTGTTATTTAAATTTCTTTTTGTTTTCAGTTTTTAAATGATCATTGTTGTAAAGAAAATGTTGGCCCTCCAAAATACCCTGTGGATCGATGAAATATTTTAGCCTTAGCTATCAATATCAAAAATTGATTCAATGCCATTGACATCAAACAAGAAAACACCCTAAAATCGTCAAGGGTCCAAACGTGTGTAAGTTTAATTTATACACAAAAGTTAAATTCATTTATCAGGGTGACCACATAATGAATAAAAATTTGATAACTACAAGGCTGTATAAATGAATCACGAAAACAATTATCGGATGAAGAAATGCTCCTCAACCTAACTAGTCGACTCAATAACCGTATGGAAAATTTTATCCATACTGAAATTTGCCTCGATAGTAAAAAAGGATGATGCTTCACTTCAATTTTTTCAAACTTATTTGCCACTCTAAGTCGCAAAACTTTTATAAAGATCTTGAGCACTTATATATACTGATGTTGTTACAGAAAACATATGGAAGAGACAAAAAGAAGAGCAAATAATGCCCCAAGATATTTTTGGACTAAGTGGAAAAATAAGGCAGAAGAACCCTTTGAATCTTTAAATGAAACCAAAATTATAAAATTATTTAAACTATCAAAAGAGGCTACCTCTGATCTACTTGCAGATATGAAAACAATAATGGATCCCCAATTTTTTTATTCTGACATATTTTTTTTTTATCCATCGTTTGTACCCATCACAACAATTTTTTTTTAACGCAAGGAAAACAAAAATAAAAAATTTATATTATTTATTATCATTAACATAAGAAGAATCATTGTTCCCAACACAACAACTTGAAAGTATTAAAATATCTTGATTATTATTGGTGGTCAGTTTCCAACATTTTCGTATTTAATACCAGACTTACGTTGGATATACGAATAATTAAAAGTTCTATAGGAATTACATTCCTAACCTAGTGGAGATTATCATTTTAAATTTTCACTGGAAAATAAACAGTGGAATTCTTACCCATGGGAAATTTTTCCAGTGAAATCGAGAATTGCGGCAAAGGAAGAAACAAGACCTTTATTGAAACTTGGGTAAAGAATGTAATAAGGCAAATGGTACATTCTTTTCTCTCTCGAAATGAAATTCTTACACTTAAAAAATTAAACTCAGAAATAGAAAACAGCCCCACTCTTCCTAAGATATATTTTCATCTGCAAAAAATATTACATGAATTAAATTTTGGTTACAAAAAACGTTACAGAAACAGCATTTTAACAGAGAAAAACGAAATCATTGCGTGAAGACATGATTATTTAAGGATCATAATATTCGCAAAGAATCAGCATAAATAGGTACCTATTTTATTTAGATGAAACATGGGTTAATACTGGACATACAGTAACAAAAATTTGGCAAGATACCTTCATCAAAACTAAAAACAAGCCTTTTATGAAAGGGATCTCTAGGGGATTAAAAAATCCAACAAAGAAATCATTTAATAATAACCCACATTGGAAGCACCGATGAATTTGTGCCAGATGGTTTATTAATGTTCAAGTCAAAGAAAACAAAAGACTACCATGAAGAAATTGATTGCCCTATGTTTGAAAATTGGTTTCAGAACATTAAAAAAAAATCCAGCCAACTCCGTTATTGTTTGGGATAATGCATCCTAGCACAGACAATTAAACCCAGACAGCACACCAAATCCTTTGGATATCATCTACTGAACATCCCAATATCCACTGAATGTCCAGTCCATGGTAGATATCTGTTTTATATTCATGAAATGTAATTTAGACATGCAAATGTCCATAAATAATAGTAATTATACAGGGTGTTAAAAAAAAGTGTCACAAAATAAAACGGGGGGTAGTATGGGCCAAAATATGCAGAAAAGTCTTAATAAATATATGTCCGCAAATGAATGGTTTCAGAGATACGGAGTGTTTTGTGTTTTGTATCATTTTTTGATTATCTTTTTTCATTCTCAAAAACTTGCTTTTCTTATCGGAGTCTACCGATGTTTTTTCATAGATACTATTTGCAGTTATAATTTTGTTGTGGGTGAATAATTTTATAAATTTTCGTTATGCCTGTTTACACTAATATATTGAATTAGCTGACATGCATTTTATGTACGGTCGTGCAAATGGCAATGCGAGGGAAGCGCTACGTCAGTATTTGAACATCTCATTTAACTCTATGTTGTTATTGATTGTTTATAAATATCATTGTTTTTTTAAAATAATAAAAAATTGTTATAAACACAAAATGGTCCGTATCTCCGAAACCGTTAATTTGCGGTCATATATTTATTAAGACTTTTCTGCTTATTTTGGGTCATACTATTCACCATTTCATTTTGTGACACTTTTTTTTAACACCCTGTATAGCAAATTATTAAAAAATTACGCCATTGTGCTCGCCATTGTGGCTAATAGTACCGTTCAGATATTTAAAATTAATTTTTTTTAAGGTGTATTTAATATCCCATGAACATCCACTAAATATATCAAAGTCTAGGCGCGAACGCAAACCATCGTGGATATCCACTAGATGTTATTTGATTCTGCTTACTAAGTACAGATGGCGATACCACTATCGCATCTACTCATGCTCGACCCGCCGTAATTGAGTTCGATCAAAATTTGTGTACTAATCACTCCATTAGGGACTGGAATCGAGAATTTTCATTTATTGCTGAAGAGTCCTGATAAGGATTACTTTCTCCTTAGTGAGCAAAATGAAAGGCAGAATGTTGAAAATATTTTTTATCTCTGCTATTTTCTTTCGACGTTATTCAATAATTATTGGTTACTTATGAACCTCTACTAAAGATACCCATAAAATATTTTGCTGAATATCCGAATATCTTCTATATCCTGGGATATAGACGGACATTTGGTTGGATATCCATATTGGATATATTGAATATCCACAAAATATATTCTGTGGATATCTCTGGGATTTCTTGTATTTTCTGGAAGATACCTATTAGATATTTTGCTGAATATCCATTAGGACATCTTCTATATTCTGGATATAGACGGACATTTGGATATCCATATTAGATCCACAGAATATTTCTGATATCCTGTGGATATATTGTATATCCACAAAAGATATTCTGTGGATATCTCTGGGATTTGGTGTGTTGTCTGGGAAGGAGTTATTACCTAAAACAAGATGGAAAAAATAAGATATTTCCAAATGGCTTCATTCCTAAAATATTATCAGTCCTTCTAATGCCTTGAAGGCACAATTACTCGTAATAGCAAGGCAACATAAAAACAAATTAAAATATTATATGGCCCGAGAAAAAGGAATTGAAATTCTCAGATTGCCTCCTTACCACGCAGAGTTAAATTCCATTTAACTGATCTGATCACAATTAAAAAGTTATGTTTCTCGAAACAATACAACATTTAAATTAATTAAAGGCAGTTTCAGATGTAAATGGAAAACATCAAAGAAAATGCATTATGTTAAAAAGGTGGAAAATTCATTTTGAAACGTAGATATAGCAATGGAAATCTTAATGGACCCTATAATAATAAACCTCAGACAAGACAATGTTAATGATACCAGTAGTTTTAGTGAAGGCAGTGACTTTTAAAGATAGTTCTTGAACTTTTTTTTTGATCTTTGATTTTAGGTTCTGAAGTGTAACTTTTAATGCTAAGAGATTATAAAAAGTTTAATGTCATTAAACACATAATCCTCCTTGTTAATTATTAGATTAATTTGTTTAATGTTAAAATGCAACAATTTTGTCAGAAGCATAAGGTTTATTATTTTTTTTTTTTTTGTAAATAATATAACTTTCTCCATTTAGGCTACGTATATACTAGGGTGTATCATTTTTAAGCAACTTTTTTTTTTCAACTAAAAAACAGGCTTAAAACTTTCAGGAATGTGAAAAAAGAAGCCTCTAAAAATTTGAGCTCTTAATATTATCATTTAGTGGTGCTTGTTCTAAAGGAATTTTTTTTTTCTTTTTTCTTATTTTTGTAGCTTGATATTTGAGCATTGTAAAAATAAAGTGAAACATTATTAATAAAGTGAAACATTATTTTGGTAGGAAATTGAACGCTCTACAAAAAGTTCTAATATATTTTTTTCATAGAGTGAGCCGTTCTGAAGATATTCAAACTTAAAGTTGCAAATGTATGAAATTAGGACTTTTATTTTATTAAACTGATGACTTTTTTATGTCTTAAAAATTATTTTCAAGAAAACATCATTATTTTCATATAGAAAGAAAATAACGACGCACAGAAGACAAAAATTCACCAGAAATATTTTTAAACAAAAATATGAGTGACTTTGTTTCAAAACAATCATTAAAACTTTTTGACAAGTTTGATTTGCCCTACGACTTTCTGGATGCAGATGTCCTAATTTGGCCAGATAATGAAAGTTATCAAGAGAATTTGGAGTTTTTTGAAAAATTGAAAGTTGTCAATGACGTTGCAGGACGTGGCGTCGCATTAGTAGAAGAATATAATAGATGCCTAACTAAAGATGAGGAACAATTTTAATATTTATTGCAAGTGGTAAAGGAGCACCGACGAAAATATCCAAATTGTAATAAAAAAACTTCAACAAATATAGTTACATCATCCAATTCTGATAAGACATTAAAATATCTATCAGTTTCAAAATTTTAGTATGCTAATTGTTAAAAAGTTTTTTTTAATCTATAAAATAATAATTTTACTGAACCTAATTCATAATTACTTTTGTTTAACAGTTAATCAAATAATATCTAAGATGTATTTTTTTTTTATTTTAGCTTTCTAAAAAGATTAGCGCACAAAAACCAGTTTTCTGATTAAAAATAATTTTTAAGACATAAAAAAGTCATCAGTTTAATATAATAAAAGTCCTAATTTCATACATTTGCAACTTTAAGTTTGAATATCTTCAGAACGACTCACTCCATGAAAAAAATATATTAAAACTTTTTGTAGAGCGTTCAATTTCCTACCAAAATAATGTTTCACTTTATTTTTACAATGCGCAAACGTCAAGCTACAAAAATAAGAAAAAAGAAAAAAATTTTTCCCATGTTATTTAGATGGAAAATGGAAAGTTACGAACAGGCACCACTAAATGATAATATTAAGAGCTCAAATTTTTAGAGGCTTCTTTTTTCACCTTCCTGAAAGTTTTAAGCCTGTTGCTTAATTAAAAAAAAAGTTGCTCAAAAATGAAACACCCTAGTATATACCTTATTTATATTATAGAAACTTATTTTGCAAAGTACGCCTATGGAATGTGACGTTATATCCCCACTTTTACTGCACTCCTCTTTTATTCAGACTATAGACACATACCACTAAGGTCGACCTTAGCGCCTTGCCTTAACAAATTAAATAGTCTTGACACTCTTTTCTTAGGCAACCCATTTGCGATATTTTTATAAACATATTTTATTTATGTAAAAAAAAAACTTTCATCCAGTAAGCAGATGGGCGAAGGTCGACCTTATTTCGTATCAAATGTTAAATTAAGGCAACATATTTTTGGGCTATAGTGCTCGACAAAAGAAGAAAACGTAAAGTTTAATTACATAGTTTTATTTTTTATTCAACGTTTATTACTTACTAGCTTTAATATTAACTGGTTATATTATCAGATCACATAGGTTTCTTTAAAAAATCTACATATAGTAACTATTGAGGAAGATAAGCGAAGAAAAATTCCGATTGATCTTCCTTAAAAAAAAAATAGATTTTCAGGTTTTTAACAACAGGTAAGTCAATCTTTTAATTATTAAAAATAAAAATGGATTTCTTCAGGTTCTCAACAACATATCTTTATAAAGATATAGAAGTTCGTGTTTATTCAAATTTTACCAGTATGATTTTGGGGCATATAAAATAATATGTCTAAATAAAATTAGGAAACGGACTTAATTTGTCTAAAAGTAAGTACTAGTCTAATCAATTTCATTATAAAAATACGTTTAAATTACTTACATTTACTGGTGGAGAATCTACAGGAATATCTAAAAAGAATGGAAGTAGTTCCATTACGTCACATCTTTGCATAGTTGGACAAAAATCTTCCATATTGAAAATTAAATTAATAAGTATAATATATAATTATATATATTAGATCAAAAATATGTTGACTTTTAATATAATTATTTTATTTTTTAATTAAAATGTCAATTTCTTATTCTTAGCATCATCAAGTAGCTTTAGCAACATGACACAGAATATTAAGGTGGATCCAAGCAGTTGCTTTTAGTGTCGACGTGGAAGTAGAGTACGATTCAACTTAAGACACACATCATACCTGACAAAGGCCGCAATAATTTGCCTCTCTCTCAGATCCATCCCATTTAAGCTTCAGTGGCGTTTTGGCGATTTTTTTAGTTTTTCTTATATAGAGATACAATTGCTTAATAATTTGGCAACGCTGTACGACTGCCGCATGGTCCAGAACCGAGAATAACGATCAAGGTCCAGAATATAATTCGAACAGAAGCTATCGCGTAAATATGGATCCCTTATTATTGTGAGCCAAACTTCGGCGTTGCCAAGCTTTCACTTGACTCAATAATTTGCATTTTACTTAAATACGAATAAATAGTAAATAAGTATCAATTAAAATATGTAAAACTTATTTAGAAATAAATACAACAGTATGTTATGTGCTTTATTTAGCTATAAACAAGTTTATTTTTATTATTTTGACAAAATTATGTATAACTCCCATAAGAAGCCATGTATTTTGAACCACGGCATAAGAAACAATCGGCAGGCTAACTTGTCTTGGCGGCAACGCTACGCGCACACCGCCATTTTGGGGTCCAACCTCTCAATCAAGTCAGTGCCGTCACTGTCGTCGTTTATATCGACAAAAACCACATACTTTGATTACTGTACGAGGCAAGAGAGAGGTCCGACACGCCCAACATAGGTCGCGGCCATTTTGAACCCTGTGACACAGTTTACAGCTAAAGAATCAGATCGCTCACTCTGCGTCGGCACTTTGGATTTCAATTTTCAGTTAATACACTGTGCAACTCGGATAATACAATATATGACAACCGCCTATAATAAAACAGCAGTCTTCTGCGTATCCTGAATTTGTATCCTTGGAGTGGATGTTATTTTGGAACTTTCAACTGGTCCGAGTGAGCTAACTGATTCTTTAGCAATAAACTGTGACTTCAAAAATAATATTCACTGACACTGACAGCAGCAAGCAAAATATCAGGTGCGTTTTAATCATCCGCTTCTGCTTCCGGAATTGTCGGTTTAATCGTTTTAACCTGTCAGATTAAAACAAGAAAACCGACAATTCCGAAGCAGAAGCGGATGATTAAAACGCACCTATTAAAAATATTGCGCCAAGATGTAGGCAACACGTAATAAGGGTTCAAAATGGCTGAGTTTTCTATCTCCTTCTAAAGGGCACTCAGAAAGCAATGACATATATAGATTAATAGACTGCTCATCCATATATAAACAAGACGACGAAAAGCGGGTCATATTGCTTGGCTTGCCGAGTGCTCACCAGGCAGAATCGGTCTGGCCCAAATGAGTTTAAAACTCATATTTCATCAAAGTAGGAATTGAATTAAAAAAAAATTATCTGTATGTTTATTTCAAGACAGGAGCTTGCGTTAGATATTTTAAAAAAGGATTTTGAGTCATAACGTCTAGTTTCCCAATTTTCACAACATTTTAAGAGATCTAACCAATTTTGAAGATAGATATAAACAATTTTACAGTAATGTGTATATAACTAACTTTAGACCACGACCACTGTATAGTGGCACTATTCGGACACTTGATTATTCTTTTAAAATTTATTTCGCATTATAAAAGCAGATATTATGCAAAAATTGAATGAACTTTTTAAAGATTTTACAAAAAGTTAGTAGCTTTTTCACATTCTAAAGTTTGTTCCCTTTAGACAATTAAGGATTATTTTGGCGGTGAATGTGAATGATTTGATAAATAATAATAAGATTCCACCAGTGGAAATCTGATCAACATCATAGTAAAATGAACTATGTACAAAGTGCAATCTTAGTTGACGTCAAGATCCGATTAGCATCGGTAAGGGAGAAAGAAAGATTCTGACTTACAATCACAAAAAGAACGTACAACTAAGCTTAGTCGATGTAAGTTAGCTCAGATTAGTGGTAAAAAGAAAGCGACTATTAATAAAAAGAAAAGTAATCCAGCTAAAACACGAATTATGGCTATTGTCTTAAATAATGATACGTTGCCAGTACTAGTAGAATGTTAAGTGTTGAGTTATCTTCTTCAGGCAATGGATGTACGTATGCATAATTTAAAATGTTTGGTTAATTATTATTATGTTTAATGTGTTTTTGCAGTTAATGAACATATATCTACTACTGAAGCAGATAATGAAGATTTGTGTGCTGCTGAAGAGCTTTGCTTAATTTACAAAACTTCGTTTAAAAGCAGAAAATTGGGATCGATTGTTCAACACAAGTGAAGAGTGGTGATTTAGTTGATCCGTTTTCAAACAGAATTGTCAGTGCTAAAGAACTATCTACTTTAATAGGATTGCAATCCTTCCAGTTATTAGCCACCATTGTGGAATTCGTTGTTTCTAAAGAATAGGAAAAAGGAGATCAGTTATGTCTGTAAAGGATCAACTTATATTTACTTTTATGAAGTTGAAAACTGATGTGCAAGATATAATGTCTTATCCATTTTATTTGGAGTGAATGAAACTTTTTATCATTAAATTTTTAACATTTTTTAATAAAACTGGTAGAAGTTCTTAGTATGGTATAATTCGGCCTTCAAAACAAGAAATATTAAATAATGTGCATCTATGTAAGTAAGAGTACTACTTGATTGTACCGAAATCCCAATACAGCAAGCCAAATGTCTTTGTTGTAGGCTAAAAAATTACTCTGACTACAAAAAGAGGCATACTATTAAAATATTGACTGGAGCGTCACCTACTAGTCTCATTACTTACAAAAGTGAAGCATATGGTGGTAGAACTTCAGAAATAGACATTTTTTAACAAAGTTCAATACTTGAAGTGTGTGAATCATTTCTCGATAAGTAGTAAAATGTTTAACAAAGGTTTTCTTATTGGAAACATAACAGAAGCTGAAGGTATACAAATTATACAGCCTCCTTTCCTCAATAAAAAAATCAGTTCAGCCATCAAGAGGCTTTCCTTAATGCCAAAATTGCCAGAGCTAGAATTCACATAGAAAGAACCTATCAAAGAATAAAAGTGTTTGTCTCTCTGTATTGGTACTTATGTCCGTTTTTCTTCTATTTATATTGTTTTTATTATACGATACTTCTCTGTATCTAACTAAATTTTAAAATGTATTTGTAAAGCCCAGATAGCTCTAACTCGGGCCTTTGAATATAATAATATTTATGTAATTGTATTTACAATAAATACTTTATTATTAATATTATTATTATAATTAATTATAATTCATAAAATTATTATAAACGTATTTACCTTGTACCTACTTGTATTGATACTTGCGTGAAAAATGAAATGTTACTTTTTATATTTCTGTAGCTGGTCTTACAACCCTTTATAGAGCAATTCACCATTTAAATTTAAAAACAAAACAAGTTTTCATACTCAAATAATTAAAAAATTTAAAACAGAACATAAGTATAATTAAAACTAAATAAAATAAACAACTCAACAAAATGTCCGACTGAGTAATGACAATGAGAACAAAATCTCAACTAGACTAAACTTTCTTTAAAACCGGTCCTGTAAAAGTTTTGTTTACCAGTGAGCACTCAAAATTGAGACAAAACACAAACATTGCATGCACTAGACAAAGAGAAAACATCTCCCAGTTCGACCCGCTTTTCATCGTTTTATTTACGTATGGATAAGCAGTCTATTTAAACTATATATGTCATTGTCAGAAAGCTGCGCAGTGCGACCATTCTCCGTATAGTAAAAGAAAATAGAAAATCAAAGTATGTGACAAAAACAAACAAGTTGCAGCAGCTCGAAATCAGTAGCGTGTGTCTTAAATTTATTTTGTTTGTGATGTGTGTATTATGTAGTTATTGTTATTTTTTTAGAATTATAGATATTTTTTGACACTTTTTATATAGTAGTTGTTTTCCAGTGTTAATTTGTTAACTTTTAAGTGTTTTACTATGTCTGGGCAAAGTTGTGCAGCAATAAACTATATGAATAAACTGTATTAAAAGATTTTTTCGGTTTCCTAAAGATCCTATTAGGTAGGTATGTATGGTATACTTTAAAAAAAATCCTAGGTTATGGGTCAGTTTGTCAGTTATAAACCTATTAGTAAGATGTAGGTAGGTGCCTAGTTAACGTCACGTAAAGTTTAGCGTCAATTTATATTTACTTATGTAGATATATTATTAAGATTTAAAGTAAAATGTTATATTTTAAACATCTCCCGTATGGAGTTGACAAAATGGAAAATCTTTATTTTTATTTTAAGGAAAAAGTCATTATAAAAAAATTCTGTTTGACGAAAAAATAGGTTTATTATATTAATATGTTAGGTCAGGTGTACACGGTCTTTCTTAATAAATGAAGAAAATTAAAATTGACAAAAGAAAAAATCTATATTACCTATTGATTTTACGAAGAAAAGTCACAGTTTTCCTGTCGGTTTTCCTTCATAACTTTAAAAGGAAACTTTTTCTTGTCATTTTTTTCAACAAGCAGATTTTTTTGTAAGGAATGACTTTTTTTTTCTGAAAAAAATTAATATTAATCGTAATTGTGTTATTCCCAAATATTGAAATGCTTAACAAAAATTTAATTGTGATATTCATTTTGATAATAATTATTCTAGATATGCGAATAACAAAGCTTTATAATCTTGATAAATCTAAAGTATTTTCATTACAAAAAGCAAGAAAATCTTAATTAGCCATTAAAGAATTTATAAGTAGTAAATTAAAAATTAGTAATGAGTCACATACAATCAAAATCATGTGTCTTAAGCAGTGCTATTAAAAATGTAAAATTCTTATATTTTGTCGAAGTAAATTCAAAAGCCCGCTAATCTTCAAACTAAAATAGCATTACATCTTTCTATATTACCGACTGAGTATTAATTGCACAAAACTATTCCATATGTCGCTGAAGGTAAACATGCTGCCAAATTTCTGTGAGGAATCTGCAACTCTTAATTATCCTTCCTCCATGATGGTAACTGTAAACCCTACATCGGTCCAATTTCAAAGGACGTTCAAAAAATTGCAATGTTTAAATTTATTACATTCTGGAACTGAAAACTGCGAAACAGGTGGGGATGCTTTAAGGCTGCATGAAATTCGTAGGACTAGTAAGGATGAGCCATTTTCCAAAATCGCGTGTAATGGTGGCAATATTGTCGAAAATGTAAATATAAACAAGCATATTAATGAACTGCATGCACAAAATATGAATATTTTTTAAGAAAATTTTATTATATATGCGGATTTTTAATAAAAAAATGTCTTAAAATTCACAGTTGCGATGTATGTACACAATATGCCTAACCACACGAAGACTTGGATACAAGCTCCATGTATTGTTATTATAAAGCATACAAAAAAAGCAAATGAAGATATTTGTGGCAATTTAAAAATGTCAAATAATAGTTTTGTATGTTTAATAACAAAAATTGAAATAATTTTTCAACACAATTTTGAATTATTTATCACTAAATCCGGCGTTTGTAATTTTTTTTAGATTTAATTAATTCCGAGATAACATTTGACGCTCCTTGTCCCCAATTTCCAGAAATATATATTATTAAGTTATATTTAAGGGTGCTCATATATTACACTTTAAAAATATTAATAGAAATTTTAAGACCATCAATAAAAACAAGCTAATTATTTGGCGCAATCTGTAGAGCTTTTTTGTTTTAATACGATCCTGCCTATCAATACCTTATTTTATTTCAAAATCTTTAAATACGCTTTAATCCGACCCTGACTAAGACCCTCGAATGGCGTCGCCAAGGACAAATTTTCTTAGTATAATATTTGCATGCGATCAGCGGCAAGTGAGCCTGCCGATTGTTTCTTATGCCGTGTTTTGAACTACGTAAACCGTACCAGCGCCCATGCGGTTAATTATAACAGCTCAATTGACGTGTGATTTTTGGGACCGTATTTTGAGCATGCCGATATCTATGATGCCGATTCGCCTCCTTATCTCTAGTCTTCATAGTGATAGGTTTTGTCATTTATAAGATGACTTTTTATTACTTTCCTATCTCTATACAGATAAGGAAAGTATAGGAATCATGAATTTCTTCGACCTCGAGTTTTCGACGGATTTTTACGTTTTGGGGTCCTCTGAATACGTTTTGACTATTTTCGCGATGATGTCTGTGTGTGTGTGGGTGCGTGCGTGTGTCCACGATAACTCATGAACGGGTACAAAGAAAATTTTAAACTTAAGCTTTATTCCGGCCTGCAATGATTAGATTTTGGTCAGAGTCGGAACATCTGGGGGTACTTTATAGGAAGTCGTTTTTATATTTTATGGAATATATCTCTTATTTATATTTTTATAAGAAAATGCTTCAAATAAAAGTTACTTATATTATTTTCTATAATTTTTGTTTGTAAAAGCTATTTGTAATTCTCTATAATTCTTGTTCCATACATAATTTCTCTAAAATGGACCGTATTCGAGATATTTGAGAAAAGTGAAAATCTCGAATTTTGAAGAAAACTCAAAAACGGACAAACAGAAATAAATTAAATTTTAAAGTTAAGCTTTATTGCGGCCTGAAGTGCACTGATTAGATTTTGGGCAGAGTAAGATCATCTGGGGGGATACTTTATAGGTGGTCATTTTTATATTTTATGGAATATATATGTTATTTACGTTTGGAGAAGAAATTTTTTTAAATTAAAGTTACTTACAATATTATCTATAATTTTTATTCTATACAAAATTTTCACAAAATGGTCCGTATTCGAGAAATTTGACAAAATGTCCAAAAATCAAATTTTTATGAAATTTCTTTAAATAAAAGTTGTAATTTTTGTCCCATACATAACTTTTTTTTTAAATGGACCGTATTCGAGATATTTGAGAAAAAGTATAAATTTCGAATTTTAAGGAAAACTCAAAAACGGATAAAAACAAATTATATTTTAAAATTATGCTTTATTCCGACCTGAGGTGAACTGATTAGATTTTGGGCAGAATCGGAAGATCTGGGGGGTACTTTATAGGAGATCATTTTTATATTTTATGAAATATATCTATTATTTACGTTTGGAGTAGAAAACTCTTTAAATAAAAGTTACTTCTAATATTATTCTCTATAATTTCTGTTCTATACAAAATTTTCCTAAAATGGTCCGTATTCGAGAAATTTTTCAAAATATAAAAAATTCTGATTTTTAAGAAAATTGTTGAACTAAAATATGTTTGCGATATCGATCTTAATAATTTTTGTTTTTTACATCATGTAATTTTTCTATTACGGTCCATTTTAGAGAAATCATTTCTCTAAAATGGGCCGTAATAGAAAAATTGGAGAAAAAGTATAAAATTTAAATGTTTCAGCATTATCGTTGGTAATGAGTGTATATAGAAAAATGTTTTGAGTTTGATGTATTTGGAAAATGTATATATTAAGTTAACCTCTAAATATTTACAGAGGTGCTACAATAGGTTGTACAAAAGCCTGTAATAACTAGATAGGAATCATGTGTTGGACACATCAGATTTTTTACTTTCCTGTCTGTATAATGCATATTAGCCATTTCAGCATTAGTAAATGTAGGCATCGCCGATAACTGAACATGGACGAAAGCAGAATTGCTGCTACAACGAAATTGAAAAGATACAAATTTCTTGTTTATTTTTTGCGTTGGTATCTATTAGTGATGGAGAGCTTGGAAAAGTACACGGATAAGTCCGATGGACTGGTCCAAACACACTTTTCATAAGTTGAAAAGTGTATTGCACATGCGCCAAATTAAATTAATTAATTTGTCTGAATGCCTTACAAACAAAGGCAAAATGTAGTTTAATAAACAAGAAACGACAAATTACTGACTTTTGTATGTTTTAAAGATGTTTTCAAATTTTCGTTTCATATCTTATTAAAATAAACTCAAATATTATTCCCAAAGTGTTTTTGGAAAAAACATCCAGGATGGAGATTTAATAAGTGTGTGTCTTCTATGCCCAATGTCTTTTCTCTGCTCAATTACTTTCCACTACTTTTTCGGATTTGCACTATTTTATAGTTCCTTTTCGAATTTTCATATCTATTATTCTTTTTTTTTTCTATCAAAAATTAATTGAGTTTTGTGGTAAACCGTTTTCCAATATTTTTATTTCGAACTCGTGAAAACATCTCTCTTTATCACATACCTGGAACAAATGGTGGCTTGGATTGGCAAATATAAAGTGATTCGGCAAGGGTCTAACTCGCTCTTTTGATTGTAAAAATTAAGTATAATATATTTTTTACGTGTTGTGTAACTAATTATGAAAGAAAAAAGGGACAATTACTAGCAAAAGCTTAGACTATTTTTATTATACATTTTAGTAAAGAAATATAAATATAATTTGATTGATATGCGAATATGATTTTTATTGACAAATTTCCATATTATATCGGAATTCAAGAATATTTTAAGAAATATCTCGAGTCGAAAACAATTTTCAAAATATTCCTAAGGATAGATTATATTAATTTTTAATTAATTGGAAATATTATAAAAGTAATCTTTATTTTGCTATTTTCAAATCCTAATGTATTAACACCCCACAATGTCTTTTCGACAATAACTCGGCTCATAAAGAGTTGGTAAGTAAAAGTATTTTTGAAGTAGCTTGGGAGGCCATGGAACAAGCAGGACTGGAAGAATTGCAGTTATTGTTGACGCTGCATGGTCAAACGGTCATGTAAAGTTAATTATAACGCTTTATCTGGAGTTGTAAGTTTATATTTTAATATTATGTGTGATCCAAGAACAATGTTTCTAAAGTAAGCCATGACCGACAGAATTGTGAAGAATCCGTCATGCGTGATTTATCCATGGTCTACTTTAGAAACATTTTTATATTTGACATAACACGTAAAGAGTATATTTTTAAATGCACTTATTTTTTACAGACTTGCATTATTGCGGCCAAAACTGGAAAAATGTTGTATGTTCCTTTTAAAAATAAGTATTGTCCCTATCTGTGCTCGTGCTTTAACTAAAAACAAAAGCTTATAAATGTTCAAAAAATTTTGATGGTTCGTCGACTTCTATGGAATTAGAACTAATTTTAGAAAGATTCCGTAATAGTATAAAAATGCACAAATTAAAATATGTAAAAATTATTGGCGATGGAGACAGCAGTGTTTACCAAAAAATTTGCTTAGAGACCATACGGAAGAATAATGGTCCGCAAAGTAGAATGCATAAAGCATCTTCTCAGAAATTATAATACAAATTTTGGTGATCTTGCGAAAAAAAAAGACAGGACTAAAAAGAATTTTGAGTGATAGGATTTTGAAGTTACGAAGTGGGAATTAAATCGGCTGTAAATTACCACATAAAATATATTGTTGACAACGTTAAGTAATTAATTGCAGACATTAAAAACTCTCCTTACCACACATTTGGAAATCATTCAAACTGTGCCCAATATTTTTGTAAAAGAGAACAAAACGACAGAGATTATGTGACAGAAATGGAAGAATGCGGACTAATTGTAATTAAATGTCCATATTCTTGTTCCAAATTGACACCAGAAATAGGAATTCAAGAAAATAAAATATCTAGCCAATACAGATGGCCCAATTAAAAAAAAAAAGATAATTATTATTATCAGGTACAAGGGCAATTGGCTATAACGAAAGCCAAATATTGTTATTTTATAGTTTGGACCCACTAGGAATGTTCGTTGAGAAAATTAAGAGATGACAATTTTTGGTTATGTGCTGAACCAAAGTTAATTGATTTTTATTTAAAATAGTTAATAAAAGAAATTGTAAGAAGAAATTGATTTAATTTATTTTTTTTGTGATTGTATTTTGTTATGTGAAATAAAATGTTTCATTAAAAATAGTAGATAATTAAAGTTTTTTTTTATTTAAGTATTTATTTTATTTTTACCTATTTTTACTTACAGTGAACGAAGAAAAGATAAAACCAATACATTATATTTTTTATGAAATCAAAACAAAGCATATATATTAAGTACAATAAAATATATACATGCGTACGATAAAATAGTTTTCAAAAAATTTTTCGTCTACACAACAAATTAATTGGGAGATTGATGCGATTATTTAAAAAAAAAAACAAATATTTTATATTATGTACCACTGTATATTAAAGCACTTTCCAAAAACCAGTTTCTTACTTTAAATATACCATAAAGCCATCGAAAGCATTTGCGCGGATACCAAGTGTATATTATTGAATATTAGTAATAATAACAATGTTTATTTACAAAAAATACGATCAATAATTATATGTATAAACATCCTTTACTATTTCACATTAAAATATAAATAAAATCAATCTAAATGTAGTTAATCATTTATTTAAAAAATAATTCCAGTAGATGAAGAAAGAAAACTTTCGAATCCGTCGTAGATGTAATAAATAAAAATATTATCTGCAAAGAAATTACTATCAACATAATAGTTATAATATACCGACAAATTTGGCAAGCCCGCGTTTCGAATACCGAGAAAGATAGGCATCCCATTAGACTGAACGGAGAAGGATAGAATTATTACACGTACAACTACTGTCTTTACATAAACAAAGAGAGGGTTGCGTACAGAGATATTCTATGAAATGGATGAGGTACCCCTTAACTTCGACCGCACGGAAAGCGGTAGAACAGCCTTAAGCCGGATCTAGATTTTAAAATTTTTTTAATGTGTTGATAAATTGTCCTACAAATGTAGATTATCTATGCCAAATATCAAAAAATATACTAAGTGATTCAAAAGTTATGGAGCACGGAAGAAATGGGCCAAATTCAAAAAACACCCTGTAAAAAAACATCAAATTTACCGACATCCCAAGGGAAAGAAGAAGCTACAGAAGAAAGTTGACCACTTGAAAATCCCCGTCCAATTTCAAGCGCTTTTTTCACTCTGTAAAATAAGCCATGGTCCAAGAGTGGAGTTATGATCGCTAACACCATATACCTTTTTCAGGAAAATTGTATCTGATTGCCGACAGTAAAACTGAACATCTGTGAACTTATAGAATAAAATAGTTAGTTTAATATCGTAGCTTGTAACGAAAAGATACAATAAAAACTCTGCAAGTATTAAATTTTTATTTTAATAAAGTAATAAAAAATATTTTTAAAAACATTTATTTATCTCAACGAGAGTAATATAAATCTCGTTTTCATATATTTCTTAATTACCCCCCTGGAATATAGTGTAATCCAGTAAGCTATAATAATGAAATATTACAAATAATTGAATCGGTTATTTTAAAAACCACATAAGTAAAATTAGTCTTGTCATGAAAAGTCTTCCTTAGTTGCATTAACCGTTAGATAAATAAACCTTTATAAATTTTTGCTTTATTACAAATACCACCACATAAGATGACGACTTATGTTGTTTTTGCACGAACATTTAATCAGAGTCGTTTTTTAAGATAGCATATTAGTGTATATTATAACTTTACTATTCAAGCTTAATATTACCTTTTTCTTACATTTTAAAACAATTGTTGTTAAACGTTTTTACTATGTAGAGTTTTGCTTTTAAAACAAAGAAATAAATAATTCCGTTCAAAAACCACATAAGTCAATAACAAAAAATATTAATTTATTTCTTTAATTTAAAATACTTTATTTTAAAAATATATAATTTTTAAATAAAATGTAATTTTTGGTCTTCTGAAAATTTTAATTATTTTGACTTGTTTTTGAAATAACTAATTCAATTAAAAAATATATCAACCATAAAACGTAACAATTTATTAATAAATGATAAATAATAATAATAACAAATTTGACAAAAAAATATAAATAACAATAATTATTAAATGTGATAATAAAAACTATGGATTCTAATTTATTAAATAAAAGATAACAATTATTATAATATGTAGTATATAAGTATGCATATAAAAAACCTAACCTGTACATTGTACATTTTATAAATCAAAATTACCAAGAGTATTAGGTAGTAATAGGTAGGTTAAACAATACTAGGTTGCAATAATAATGAAAAAAAAAAAAACTTTTTTTAAAAGATAAAAAATATTCACCAGGACGTTTTACCTAAAAATTTGTAAACCTTAAAATGTATTAAAATTATTATTAACTAAAACGCTAAAACGCATGATGTAAATAACCTGTAACATTCCCGTAGGTGCCTAATGACGGCCAATAAAATTTTATATTAACCAAATTGAACAACCAATAACTTATTTAAAAAATATGTGATATTTTTTAATACATTAACTAATTATTATATCGTTATCCATTTAACAACGTAGTTATTAAAATATGTATTGCATTATATGGATACAATATTTAAATAAAGCTATATAACAAGCGATTTGGGGGTAACAAACTCTTCCTGGTTAGTTACATCATGCTAAAATATTGACAACACGTGGACTTTTCTATAAATAGAAAACAGTTTTTATTTTTACCCGTTTTATATTTTAAAGACGCTATGTTTAGTAAATTTTTCTGAAAAATATATTTCACTTGGTTGCTTAATTTTAACCAGTACCAGTTTTTCATTAATTTATAACTTATTATTGTTCCTCCGTGAAAATTTAATGACGTCTTGCCACCATGGTGGTCGATTCATACAATATTCACTTTTGTACATGGAGTCTTGTAGTCGTTTGTAAACCTGAAATATGTAATTTATTATTATATTATGTTAGTAAGTTATAATGGGTGCGTTAGGTGAACAGTCATGCCTAATCTGAGGTGCATTCAGAAATAGAGTAAACGCGTCCGGACGTTGTCTAGACTCTAAAAAGTGTTTCTAAATATGAAACGTTTTATCGGGACGAATTATCCCAGCCGTTCCTATTTAAAAGAAGAACGCGTCGAGATGAAAAAATTTTACTCACCGTGTTGGGTACAGTAATTTCAACTTGACTTTCATGTTGCGTTCATAAATCGAGAGCGTTAAATTTTTAATTGTTCGGAAAAATTCGTCGGAAGGATTGTTTCTGCCCAATAAATACGAACGGTAAGCCCAAATTCCAATTGCCATTATTGTCAAATCAATTTTTTGGTTATGTCTAATCTAATCGGAGATTAATGTATAATTATCAAAAATTAGTAAATAGGTAATGAATCTAAAAGAAAACGTATCGATAATATTAACGTCCACATAGACTAATGTTTCATCTGTTAAAACGAAAATAACAATATTTACCTAAAACTTTTTTATGTAAAAATTCAATTCGTTACCTTTAATCCTTTGTAATAAAATTTTATCATTTTTTATAATGAAATTGCCACCATCTCCGGCAGATATACGATAATTGCTTGAATGAATTCTCTTACTCATACTCACATAATTTAAATATTTTTTAATCAAAAAGTAAAAATAGGAAATGAAATAGGTGGTTCTCCAGGTTAATTAAGATTATCTTTGAGAATTACGAACATACTGCGCAAGTCGAGTAAAAATTACCCTACTCAACACGTTGGTTAAAATTTCTTCATCTCGACGCGTTTTTCTTTTAAATAGGAACGACTGGGGTAATTCGCCCAGATAAAACATTCCACATTTAGGAACGCTTTTTAGATTTTAGACAATGTCTGGACGCGGTTATCCTACATTTCTCAACGCGCTCTCGCAGTATATTCGTATATGATCTCAAACATAACCTTAATTAACCTGGAGAACCGCCTATTTTATTTCCTATTTTTACTTTTTGAATAAAAATATTTAAATATAAATACTCATACGAATGAAAAAATTAACTCCATCTATTATTGTCGAGTTTCCGGAGACGATGGCAATTTTAAATTTTATAACAAAGTTGAAGGTAATGAATTGAATTTTTACATAAAAAAAAATCTAGGAAACTATTTTAATTTTCTTTATAACTGATCTAGATTCTTTCCTATTTACTAATTTTTGATAGATTCTAAAATAATCCTACATAACCAAAAACTTCACTTGACAATAATGATAAGTGTCGTTTAGGCTTACCGTTCGTATTTATTGGGCAGAACAAACGCTCCGACGAATTTTGTCCGGACGATTGCAATTTTGACGCTCTCGATTTACGCAGCCCAGGGGTTGATACTGAAAAGGAAGTTATGACAGCCCTAAGAAAAGTGAAGTCAAAAACAACGACCGGACCAGCTTTTATTTCTACTTCCTATTCATTCAACTACAATACTGTGGTCAATTTTTTTGTAAACCTTTATAATATATATGTTAGCGGTATTTCTCTATACTCTTCACCATACATTCTTGAAGTCCATACACATGCACGTCAGGATGGACGAGCGGGAGAAGACAGACCAGCGCAGTGGGTAGTATGCTAATAGACAGTGGCAATACCACAGCAACATTGTAATTGAGAATACTTGATCGTGAAATAAACCATTGAAAAAGCAGTTTAGACATTTTTATTAGGGATGATACATCCCTTATGTTTATATCAGAAGTGAGATCACTACGCGTACCGCGGCTAATAGACTATAATTAGTAATTTAAGTAGAAGTTAGTGCTAGTGACAATGGCGGGCAAAAATGTTGAACCTCGTAACAGTGCGTCAGCAGAACACAATGTCGGTCGATGCTAAAGACAATGTGAACGGACATAGTTCAAAGCATGCTAAATTTCAGTGGTAGGAAACATTAATAAACTTTGTAGCAGCCCAAGAGTAATAAATGCTGATGTATCTCAACATTCCAAGACGGCTACGTAACCGTTCGCCAAACCAAAGCCCAGAGTTGGAAAAACAGATTAATTTAACACGCAAGCGCCAGCATTCGCGCCTGTGCACTATTTTAGACTTACCAGCTATGACCCTGACGATAGCGCATATTCCATAAAAGAATGGCTTAAGCGACGCTAACAAAAAAAAAAAAAAAAAAAAATCAGAGTTGGATAACTTCATGATCGCTAAATGAGCGGCGTACCTAAAGAATCGCGGTTGTTATCGTTGTGACTGGCAACTTCTTTTTCGAACGTGACAAAACTTTTGTGATGACCTAATTGTTGCATTCGCTGACAAGGAAACACCAGCTGCTCGTGAATACAAGGCGACTACACTTCAAAGCCGTGATTGTAACTCACTGTGTGACTATGAAAATCAAAAATTTAGCATCACTAGATTTTATGATGCGTTGCCGGTTGCCGTGGAATCCAGTTCTGAGTTCAGACAATTCAAAAGATTGTTTTGCCATTCACATACAAAATCCTAATTCCGAACGTGAACTCATAAAATTACTCTGCGAATTTGATGCGATCCATGTTGACCTCGAGAATGACGAAAAATGCGCAGAGATCCTTAGAAAACTAAGAAGTCATTTTAAAGATAGACGAGGAGCCGAACGTTTCAAGCCAAATAAAATCTATGTCTGAGAATATAACAGGCGAGTACATTTAACGCCGTTATTACTCATAAAAAATCCGACAGTATTAGTGCACTCAATGCAATAAGAAAATGGGTCACTTCGAATCAAATAATTGTTGGTATAAACAAAGAAAGCCTAAGAAAGCATTTGTTAAAAAAAAACAGTGACGCCATCTGAATTCGACACCGATAGCCATATTATTATACTGTGAACAAATTCAGTCATTAAAATACCTTATTGATAGTGCTGCTGACAGTTCAATAATTAAACATTCCGTAGTAAAAACATTAAAAGGAACGATTAGGCCAGCTGACGCATGTGATTTTGTTATGAATTTGAACTAAAGATGTTTAGAATATCGATCTTTGGGATTTTGCCGACTACTAGATAAGAGGTCGTTCCAAATAGTGTGATATTGTTATTGGATGCAATGTCAGATGCCGACCTTGTTTAAGTGTCGAGAAAAATGCCGATGGGATTGAGTTACATTATAACCTGCTCAATATTCGAAAAGTATTTAGAATAAAAAAATTGAACGATATGAAAATTAATTAATTAGAATTAACGACACTTTAAAAATACAAGTGAAGAAACTTTTATAACATTTTACAAGAATAAAATCCTGACCACATAACTACTGGAAAATGTCAATTTAGAATAAAATGCAGTACTCCAGTAGCGTATCAACGAAGGCAATTAGCGTATCAAGAAAAAAATTCAGCTGAAGAAAACTATAAACAGTGACATTATCCGCAGAAGTTACTTAAAATGAAGGTGGGTGAGGTTTTCTGGGTTTTCCTCATTTGTAAGTCAAATGGCGGTCATCTTTAAGTCGTCCCGGAGCGTTACTACAAATAAAATGATAGCCGTTCTTTCCATACACAAGCTCAGTCAACTGTGGAGATTGAAATTCACTGTAAGTAAAAGGGGTGAATTAGGAAGAGTATTACTATTGTATTATAAAATATAATAGTCCTATTGTGCTATTAAAAAAAAAAGTTTTGAAGATCAAATTAATGTTTTTAAAATATTTTACCACGTTGGACATGAAGTCAAGCTTTTATCAAATGGAAATAGAAGAAAGTTCCAAACAGGTAACTGCTTTTGTTACTAAACCTATTGCATACTATAGTAACCGTACGACTGATTGTGAATCAAGGTAACATTTTTACAATCTAAAGACGCTTGTTATAGTAAAAGCGGTTGAACACTTTCGTGTGTATCTGTACAGTGTGCATTCAATAGTATATACAGACTGTAATTCGGTACGAGAAAGAGCTGTAAACAAATTATATACGCGCGCGGCGCGTTGGTGTGATAAGTTATAGAATTAAAACTTTTCTATTGAGACCACCCTGGACATAAAATGTAACATATAGGGGTCTATTCTAATAGACCCCATAGACTATTAAAGCAAGTGAATTATGTAAGTGATTTAAAAGTGTGCCCGTTAAAAACAATAAACAAACAAACAAAATTACCGATAAGCATACGCTCCGAGATTTCCAGCAAAGTGATACGATTTGTCACCAGATAATTAATAAATCGGGCTTTGACATTGACCTACCTAATTGTTAAATAGGACATCTATAAACAAAACTCCGAAAATATAGTATGCAGCGTGATTGTTTATTCTGACTTTGTATAATAATGAGTCTTCACATATAGGATAGAATAAGGTATTCGGAGACTATTTATTTATTATTTTATATTGGCCGAAAATGGGTCAGTGCTTTAAAAAAAAAATACATCACTTGACGTGAATTTTGGTAACAGAGAAAAGTCACATAACATTTTAGACACATAGTATATTAATCATGCAGGTTCTTTAGTGAACTCTAGTGGTTGTATTCAAATATTAGTTATAATCGATGCATTCTCAAAATATTGCAAGCTTGAAACAATTTCTAAAGATTCCATATGTTGTCTAATATCAATTATTGAAGAAATGAGAAAACCGATATGAATTATTATAGCTGCTGCATTTAATTCAATAACTTACAAAAACTTTCTTAGTAAAGCAGATTGATTATATAATAACCGAAGTGCCACGTGGAAATAGTAGAATGTGTAATGATTAACTCTCTTTAAATTGTTATGAGCAACACTCTTAGCAGAAAAAGAAAACCAGTAAATAGCAGTAGAAGAGGCCGTCGTAGTATCACAAAAATTGATGACCGTCAAACCAAGGTTAACGATTCAATGAAACTAGGCGTCCAGCCACATTATCTAAGCCAGGCGATATCGTGGCAATTGAAGATTCACAGCTCGCAGGTGGAGGAAAATTGAGGCCAAAATACAAAGGGCCTTACACAGTTGGAGAGGTATTACCACATGAAATATATCAAATTCATAAAGAGCGACAGCGAATAACTGTAGCCGCTCAAGATTAGTTGCTATGGTCATCGAAGTAATTAGAAAAAAGGTGAGTGAAAATTCCACAATATTAAATTAAAATAATTGTTTCTGTTGATTTATGGTGGAAATCCCACCAAATTTAACTAAATAAATTATGATAATAAATAAACACTAGGGTTTAGTGTTGTAGTACTAGTGTTTAGTGTTAGGGTGGCAATCCCACCAGATTTTCCTGAATAAATCATGATAATAAATTAACACTAGGGTTTAGTGTTGTAACACTAGTGTTTGGTGTTAGGGTGGCAATCCCACCAGATGTTCCTGAATATATCATGATAATAAATTAACACTAGGGTTTAGTGTTGTTGCACTAGTGTTTAGTGTTAGGGTGGCAATCCCACCAGATGTTCCTGAATAAATCATGATAAATTAACACTAGGGTTTAGTGTTGTAGCACTAGTGTTTAGTGTTAGGGTGGCAATCCCACCAGATGTTCCAGAATAAATCATGATAATAAATTAACACTAGGGTTTAGTGTTGTAGCACTAGTGTTTAGTGTTAGGGTGGCAATCCCACCAGATGTTCCAGAATAAATCATGATAATAAATTAACACTAGGGTTTAGTGTTGTAGCACTAGTGTTTAGTGTTAGGGTTGCAATCCCACCAGATGTTCCTGAATAATTCATGATAATAAATTAACACTAGGGTTTAGTGTTGTAGCACTAGTGTTTAGTGTTAGGGTGGCAATCCCATCAGATGCTCCAGAATAAATTATGATAATAAATTAACACTAGGGTTTAGTGTTGTAGCACTAGTGTTTAGTGTTAGGGTGGAAATCCCACCAGATGTTCCAGAATAAATCATGATAATAAATTAACACTAGGGTTTAGTGCTGTAGCACTAGTGTTTAGTGTTAGGGTGGCAATCCCACCAGATGTTCCTGAATAAATCATGATAAATTAACACTAGGGTTTAGTGTTGTTGCAGTAGTGTTTAGTGTTAGGGTGGCAATCCCACCAGATGTTCCTGAATAATTCATGATAATAAATTAACACTAGGGTTTAGTGTTGTAGCACTAGTGTTTAGTGTTAGGGTGGCAATCCCACCAGATGTTCCAGAATAAATCATGATAATAAATTAACACTAGGGTTTAGTGTTGTAGCACTAGTGTTTAGTGTTAGGGTGGAAATCCCACCAGATGTTCCAGAATAAATCATGATAATAAATTAACACTAGGGTTTAGTGTTGTAGCACTAGTGTTTAGTGTTAGGGTGGCAATCCCACCAGATGTTCCAGAATAAATTATGATAATAAATTAACACTAGGGTTAAGTGTTGTAGCACTAGTGTTTGGTGTTAGGGTGGCAATTCTACCAAATGTTCCTGAATAAATTATGATAATAAAGTAATACTAGAGTTTAGTTTTATAACACTAGCGTTTAGTGTTAGGGTGGCAATCTTACCAACAATAAATAAAAATAAAGGTAGTTAGTGGCAATCCCACCAAGGTTAATTGAAAAGGTAGTTAGTGGCAATCCCACCAAGGTTAATTGAAAAGGTAGTTAGTGGCAATAGCACCAAGGTTAATTGAAAAGGTAGTTAGTGGCAATCCCACTATGTATACTGTAATGGTGGCAATCCCACCAACATTAATTGAAAGAATAATTAGTGGCAATCCCACTAATGTGTATTGTAATGGTGACAATCCCACCAACATTTATTGAAAGAATAATTAGTGGCAATCCCACTAATGTGTATTGTAATGGTGACAATCCCACCAACATTTATTGAAAGAGTATTGAGTGGCAATTCCACTAATGTTTATGGTAATGGTGCCCATTCCACCAACGTTGATTGAAAGAATAACTAGTGGCGATCCCACTATGTTTACTGTAATCGTAGCAATTTCACCAACATTAATTGAAATAGTAATTAATTATTTAGCGTCTAAAAAGAACATTAGTGATAATGTTCATAAGTCGTAACAGTAGTTCTGTTTTCGTATTTTGTAATTCCAGATATATGTGGCACGAGGACGCACCAATGGCAGGATGGCCGTGTTAGCGGTATTTCTCTATACTCTTCACCATACATTCTTGAAGTCCATACACATGCACGTCAGGATGGACGAGCGGGAGAAGGCAGACCAGCGCAGTGGGTAGTATGCTAATAGACAGTGGCAATACCACAGCAACATTGTAATTGAGAATACTTGATCGTGAAATAAACCATTGAAAAAGCAGTTTAGACATTTTTATTAGGGATGATACATCCCTTATGTTTATATATATTCAACCTAATGCTATCATCGGGTACTTTCCCAACTATCTGGAAACTTTATCGGATATGTCGTATTTAAAAAGGGTAACCAGAACCAAACATGCAAACACAGGCCTATTACTATTCTGTGCAACTTCTCAAAACAAAAAGATTCGAGCTACATAATGATATACCTGAACAACATGGATTATTTAGAGGACGATCTACTATAACAAATCTCTTCTGTTTTACACAGTTCTTATGTGAGGCAATTGACAAAAAAAAATGATTTTTCTAAAAACTTCAATAGGTTGGATCATGGCATACTACTATTAAAAATTCATCAGGTCGGAATTTCCGAACAGACTCATAAAATCCTATATAACTGGTCGCACCCAATTTATTCAATGTCTGGGCCTCGAATCACATGTATTTTCTCGAACTTCCAGATTTCTTAATATTTTAACAATATCAAAACTAATATTGATGTAAAATATTTACTATATATGCTGACGATTTGAAACTATTTCATACCATTAAAAATCCCAATAAATGCCACATAATATCTCTCTCTAGAAAAGAGTCTCGCAATTTAATTGAAAACTTCAGGATATCAAGGCCTGAGTTTATAAAAATCTCGGTGTCTACTACGATCACAAATTAACATTCCTATACCTAATTTGTTAAATAATCTGGTTGTTATTAAGTTGCTTTGACTGCCCGAGTCGAGCAAGGCACAACATATATGATTGTTACCATGTGCTGCTGCGGGCTGAGCTCGATTGTATGGAACGTATACGATTTGGGAGATAATGTTTCTTTATTATAATAATCTTTTAAAAAAAGAAAAATAAAGAATTGAAAGCATAAATATGAGTTGTTTATTCATTACAATCACTTAAGATTTGTATTTATTGTCTTTTACACGTATATTATATATGGTTATTGAACATTCTGGTTAATAACGTTTAAGTTTGGCAACCTAAGACATTTTGTTGACGACGTCAAGTGACAGTTTAATTTTTATTAAGCTTTTTTGTATTTTTTGAGATTTTCGATAATAATTTGAACATTGAACTGTTAAATAAGAATATTTAGAATGGTGAGGAAATGTGTAGTGTGCCAATCTATTTGTAATAAAAATGTTATGCGGTCATTTCAAAAGGTGAGGTTATGTTAGCATAGACGGGGGCATTTTCGGGGGAATCAGGCTCGATTTATTTACCCTTGTAAAGGCATGTATAAAATTTTCGCTGATACCTGTCCTAAAAGAGTAGTCATTCCGTTATGCGGACAACTCTGAAAGTAGGTGTGACGTGCAATCCAAAGAGTATGTTTTGTTAAGATGCTTTTTTATATATTTATGTCAAATAAAGTTGTTTTATTGTTTTTAATAAGTTTTTTTATTTCATAAAGAAAGGTAGTCGTGAAAATACCGACGTAAAAACTAGAATGAAGATATATAATTCTTGGCATTCTATAACATCAGATTGTTTTCAGAATCAATAGGCTTCATCCCCTTATAAAACTTGATTTTTCCTGAAGATTTCAATTTTCTGAGTTGTTTTTTTTTTTCAATATTTCAACCTGTTAGGATGTAAGTAAGTACGAGGCCACAGTAGTCTAAATAAGAAGAGCTGACATGAGAGGTTAGACATGTAATGGAGTGTTACAATAAAGTGGTCAAGTCCAAATTCCAGTTTTATTACGATCATCCTTAAAATAAATACAAATACCAAACATTAAACCTTATCTCCCATTTTTATTTATGTATTCATTCCCTTATAGAGGTTGATTTTTACTAAAAATTTCAAGTTGATTATTTTTCGTTTTTGAGTTATTGTGCGGACAAAAATCGTGACATCTGGCAGACGGACAAAGTAAACCTATAATAATCTTCACAGACTAATGTGTGAAGAGTATAACATTAATAGAAATAATAATAAATAGCTTTATATTTTTATTTGTTATTCATGTATTTTTTATAACAATGATCTAGAATAAATTCGCAATTCAGAACTTTCAAATCAACGACGAACAACTACTAGACTAATTATTCATAAAACAAATGCTCGCTGATAAACAAACTCGCACAAATTATCCTCACTCAAATATGCAGCTGTCTCGTTCTTTTTAATGTGGCAGCCAATGTGACAGCTCTGTCTGCATAATATAAAACACAATCTGAATGATTGAAATAAATAAAGGCTTAATTTTAATTGAATAGATTTAGACTACTAGTTTTTCGTCGTCGTTTCAAATTCTAACAAAACTATTTCTCCAATTTGAGCTGCTATTTTATTCCATAATAAAATATAAAGAATGGTTTTTTGAATACCCTCTGTTTAGGGTGTTTCGTTTTTGAGCAACTTTTTTTTTTCAACTAAAAAACAGGCTAAAAACTATCAGAAAGTTGAAAAAGAAGACTCTAAAAATTTAAGCTCTTAATATTAACATTTAGTGGTGCCTGTTCCTAACTTTCCATTTTCCGTTTAAATAACTTTTAATTTTTTCTTTTTTTCTTATTTTTGTAGCTTGATATTTGAGCATTGTAAAAATGAAAATATAAATCAGGTAAAATTATAAAAAATAAAGAAAAATTAAATACTCAACACAATAACAAATTAATTGTTTTACTTAATCTATAATTGAACAAATTTATTGAACACAAATATCTTTTTTGATAGTAAATAAAATAAAATGAAAAAAAAAATAATTAAGATGTAAGTGTTACATCTTAATAATTTTCTTTCTATACGAAAATAATTATTTTTTCTTGAAAATAATTATTTTTTAAGACATAAAAAAAGTCATCAGATCAGTTTAATAAAATAAGTCATAATTTCATACATTTGCAACTTTAAGTTTGAATATATTCAGAACGGCTCACTCTATGAAAAAATAAATTAGAATTTTTTTGTAGAGCGTTCAATTTCCTACCGATATAATTTTTCAGTTCATTTTTACAATGCTAAAATGTCAAGCTACAAAAATAAGAAAAAACTAAATTTTTTTTCATGTTATTTAAATGGAAAAAGGAAAGTTAGGAATAGGCACCACTTAATGTTAATATTTAGAGCTCAAATTTTTAAAGGCTTCTTTTTTGACCTTTCTGAAACTTTTCAGCCTGTTTTTTAGTTAAAAAAAAAGTTGTTTAAAAATGACACACCATACTCTGTATACATTGAAAATTGTTTCTTTAAATTTACTTTTGATTCAGAAGACCTACTGAACGTGTATGTTATTAAGATTTGGTCAATAAATAATTTTTATAAAATCTAAATAAAACCTCCTGAAACACTACGGTTATGTGCGACGTACGACGATACCCCTTTCCCCGTTTGATATATGCGGACAGAAGGTGTATTTTGCTTACAGTGTGAAGGGCGAATCTATCTTCGATAATATGTCTATGACTCGGTCTATGAGTAAAACTGAATATTTAAGAAATCGTTTAATGCTTAAAACAATGACAATAAATGAATATGTGATTATATAAGTTTCAAGTTTCTTCATTTTATAAATTAGTAAAAGTCATAAATTATTTTTAAAATAGTTACTTTATCTTAATGACCTGAATTAATTGTTAAAACTTTGTAAATTGTGGTTAATGGGTAATATACAAAATATGTTGTACAACCATATTGTACTCAGACGATTGAGCACTATTCCTACTTCGCCTTCATGATATATGATCATCATATCCACTCTTGTTGCACAAACTACTATTTTAGGTTTGCTCCACAGATTACTTTGATGAATGTAATTAATTTTATGTTTCATGAATTATTCTTACCTGACCATCTGATGCACCCAAAACAGAATTAAGAAGTAAATCGGGAGGAGCTATAGCATCAATCAAAGATACAGCATCATCTTTTAAATCCACACACAATTTGAGGATTGATTCGTGTATTATTGTCGGAGCAAGAGTATTAGAAGCAAATCCGCCTTTGAATAACGTTGCCATATGATACTTATCTATTGCCCATAGTCCAAAGAGGGAAAACAATTTGGTAAGAGCAGTCTTAATAGCGGGGTCAACGGCTTCGTTTATGGTAATCAGCATTCTTTGTAGGAAAAAGTGCTAAAAATGAAAATATTAATTTAGATAACCGACTTAGGGATACAATGGATTTTAACAAGTTTTAACCAATTTTAATATAAATTATTTATAAGAGGATGGGGTAAATAACATTTCGTTTCGAGTTTGTTAGTAATGGTAGGGGAGCAGTATCACTTTTAGGTGTATTATTTGTGAAAGGTAAAATTTTATTACAAATATATCGTTTATTCTTAGCTTGTAGACAATAGAAAGGCTACGCAGCGATGGAGATGTCAACGATAACGTTTTAAAAAAGTATGTGTAGAAAATGATTATAGAAGCACAAACTTGAAACTTTGAGATATTATTTACATCAAAAGTTGGTAGAAAAAAATTTCCTGAAATTCGGCTCACAGTATAGGTACATTCTTGTTTGCTGACAGGGCATTTCACTGCTAGATCGATTGCAATAAAGTATTTTCATCTTCTACAGGGTAAGAATTAACGGTACATTTATAATTTAGCCTTCTGCAAATGTGTACTAAAAAAGTTTCACTGGCTCCCTACTATATAGAATCGATGACAGTTGTTTAAAGTAACGATAACATGGGATAACTGTCGTAGCAAACCCAACAGTTGTAAAGCGAGGATAAGAAAGAGATAGCAGAAAGAAAATTACTAGATTCAAAAGTCCCGCACTTTTTTCGCGC